>CM053589.1:152455389-152478695 GCA_028646515.1 Pseudochirops corinnae
TTTTCCATCTGGCAAATTTGACTTTTTAAGACATTCTTCTCCTCACTGGCTTTTTGGGCTCCTTTTGCCATTTCAGTTAGTCTGTTTTTTAAGGTGTTATTTTCTTCAGTCAGGTTGTTGACTCTCTTTTCATGATTTTCTTGCATCATTCTCATTTCTCTTCCCAATTTTTCCTCCACTTCTCTTATTTGGTTTTCAAAATCCTTCTTGAGCTGCTCTATTATGGCTTGTAGGAAGTCTTCATGTTTCTTGGAAGCTTTTGGTGTGGGGGTTCTGACTGTGTTGTCTTCCTCCTGTTCCATGCTTTGATCCTTTTCGTCCCCAAAGAAGGAATCTGAAGTTTGGTTGCTGTTCTTACTTTGCTTGCTCATGTTGCCAGTAAATTACTTGATTTTTTAGCTCTGTGGAACTCTGCTTCCAGAAGGTAAAGCTCTGTCCCAAATTGCTGAGGTTTTCACAGCTGCCAGAGCTATTGGGAGGCCATTGTTTTTTTGCAGCCCCCACCAGCTTTGGCTCACTGAAAATGCACCCCAGAACTACCACCCAAGACAACAATCTGGATCCAGACCGCTCAATGCAAAAGCACTTAGCCTCTGAACAATCGCTTGGCCCCCCTATAGTCTGTAGGCTGGGAGCTCTGAAGCAGCCACGTGGAGGCGGCTGCAAGGACGCTGCTTCTGCTGCTTCCTTGCCCTGGAGGAAGTTTGGCCCTACTGCTTTTCTCCCCCAAATTTAGCTGAGTTCCACTGACCTTTCACTTTGTTCTTATTTCTTATGGCTTGATAATTCTGGAAACTGCCACAGCTGCCGCTGATCCACTCTCCTGAAGGGTCCAGCTGCGGCTCATCCTGGCCACCCTGGGGCCAAGCTGTGGTTTCAGGCTGGGCTGGTTTTGGCTCCCAGCGTGCTGTGATGAGCCCTTCCTGCCTTTCTTCCGGGAGATGTGTTTTTCTGTTGTGAGTTTTGGAGCCCTAAAATTTGTTTAGAGTCATATTTTATGGGTATTTGAGGTGCCTATGTGGGAGATGAGGAACCTTTTTGCTCCTACACCACCATCTTGGCTCTGCTCCCCATTAAATATTTCTTAATTAGATTTCAATCTGATTTGTGCCCTGTGAGTATTGTGAGCTGCATGCAGTCTGTGGACTATGTGTTGGACTCCTCCAGACTAGATGTCCTCCATGGTCCTTCTAGTTCCAGATCTATGAGCCTAAGAGAGAAAACGGGAAGAGGCTTCACTTAGCTGTGGGAATGTTTTGTCTATGTCATCTTCCACATGCAAACATGGCGGCAAACACCTTGCTTCCTCTAAGGCCTAATCAAAATCCCACCTCCCATAGGAGCCTTCCCTAACTCCTCTTCATTCCAGGGCCTTCTCTCTGCTCATTACTTTCCATTTATCTTGTATATAGATTTCTTTGTATATATTTGTTTACTTGTTCTCTCCCTTATTAGATTGTCATGTTCTGTCTTTTGCCTCTTTTTCCGTCTTCAGCACTCAGCACAATGCCTAGCTTATGTCTTCCAGTCATTTTTCAGTCGTGTTCAACTCTCTCTGACTCTATTTTGGGTTTTCTTGGCAATGATACTGGCATGGTCTGCCATTTCCTCCCCCAGCTCATTTTATAGATGAGGAACTAAAGTAAGTGACTTGCCTAGGGTCACAACAGCTAATAAGTGTCTGAGGCCAGATTTGAACTCAAGATGAGTCTTCTTGACTTTAGGCCCAACATTCTATCCATTGAGCCACCTAGCTGCCCACTTGGCATATAATGGGCACTTACTAAATGTCTATTGATTGATTGATAGCAAAAGGTTTCTTTTTCTATCTGGATGTTCTGAGACCTAACCGAAATATCCTTTTCTAGGACAGCTGTACGATTCACATTTTTATGATAGTAATGGCAATAATCAGCTGGTTCGGCACATGAAGTTGTTTATCTAGAGAAGAATAATTTGTCTTCCAATGAATCTGTGCTATCAAGCATATGAATATTCCCTCTAACAATGCAGATCCCTGCCCTCCTATCCTGTACAATTCTTTCCATGTTTTCCTATAAGTTCAACACAAGGATCCAACCAATGGGGGGGAATCCTTCCTCTTTTTCCCCTTGCCATTGCAAGGATACCAGGCATTTATTAAGCACCTGTTATATCCTAGGTACCAGGCTAAATGCTGGGAATACAGAGAATGCCAAGAAATAGTCTCTGCTCTCATCCATTGACTGTTCCTCACTGTTGTCATGTGACTGACCCCTATTCTTTTCACTCATCATTTTTCCGAGCAAGACCTTTATTTCATTTCTTCATTATTCCCTTTTTGGCATTTCTTTCAGGTTGCTCACGGCCACCCTGCCCATCTCCATTGCCCTTTGGGTGATTCTCATTTTTAACTTTTCAGAGACCGTCACTTAATTATTAGTGTGTTAATAATATTTCCACTGTAAGACTGGATTTTTAGCACTTGTGCATGCGTACACGCACATGTACGTTATCAATTGTCGGAGTGCTTCCAACACTGAGTTTTAAAGGTTGCTGTAGGAGGTACAAAACTAAGGAGGATGAACATATAGGCTTAATTAGCAGAGAATGAACAAGAATGTGCAAGCCAGCAGTGAGCTTGTTATGATAGGAAAGTGTGGGATTCTAATAATAACAGCCATATTCAGAAACCTTCCTCACCAGGAGCACAATCATCTTTGAAAATATGAGACTGTGACTATGTGTCAGGAGGGGTCAGAATTTGCCATTTTACCTTTATGGTTGTTATTTTTTACAGCAGAAGACTTGAGGAAACAAGATTATGCCCTGCCACCTAGCAAAGCGTATTCACCACCCACAGAGGTAAGAACCCAGATCTTCACAGACAGAAATGCCGAACTTCACCACGGGCTGCCAGTTATCCTTTATCAACTGAGATTGTCTTTCTTGTGGGGATTATTTTCCTTTTGGCTAGACATTTATGCTTAAGCTGATCATGCTTTAAATCACAAATCCTCTTAATTTAGAATCACTTCTTTTGTTTCTGAGTACAGCAGGTATAGAGGGAATTTGGCAAATGAGAGAATCATAGAACTGGAGACCTTATGATTTAAGTCCTTTATTTTACAGAAGAAACCCAGGTCCATAGGGGTTAAATAACTTGTCTAAGGTCACACAGGTAGTAAATGGTAAACCTTGAATTAAAATGCAGGGCCTCAGACTCTAAATTTAGCAGTCTGGTATAGGTAAAGCAAGTGTCATTACCCATCTCCACTGAGGTCTATGGAAGAGTCTTACATAGCTACCTGGCTAGTAAGTGGTAAAAGCCAAACCCCCCACCCCCACACCCCATGTACAAATCTAGGACCTTCCCTTCTATGCTCTTCTATTTGCCATATTGAGAGTGGAAGCGATGAGGAGCTATGATGTCAGAGGGACTGGGTTTGAATCCTGGCTTTGCCTTTTACTACTTGTGTGATATTAATCAAATTATTTAAGCTCTGTGGGCCCCATCTTCAAAATGAGGGGGCTTGATCCCTTCCAGCCCTGAAATCTGTGATCCTCTATAAGCAATTTATCAGGTTACCCTAGCAAATCTTGGGATTTTAGAACTCAAAACTCCTTATATATTGTGGCTTTGGAGTCAGAGGATGTAAGTTCTAATGGTGATTTGGTTGCCACCTTCCTGGTCTCAGGTTCCTTAACTGTAAAATTAAGAGATTAGATATAAAAGCTTCCTTCCAATTTTATATCTATGATTATATGGATCATGCAGTCCAGCTCCCTAGGTTGGTGGAAGCATCCCATGGACATGCTCACCTCCCTTTGCTTTGTCTGAAGTCAACTTTCTGATGTGTAATTTGGGCTTGTAAGTGAACTTAACTTAAGTGATGTTCTGTGCAAATAGCTAATACAGGTTTCTCTTTTGATTGTCACTCTCACTCAAAATCAGCCTCTTATGATTTTGGTTCTTGCTAAATGTTGTCCTGGAGCCTGATCTCCCAGGCTGAGCTGACACCTTCAAACTTCTGAACCCACCAGCTGACTGGGTGACTCTGAGTCGGACTATGCAATATGAGAAGGAACCAGTGACTCTTTCCCCTTCACTCAGCCTTTTCAGTCACAGAGATTTCAGTATTAAGCTACGTGTGCTGGTAAAGGAGGGTGGTCACAATATGCTTGAATAGGTTCTCCTCTTTATATTGTCAAATAAACTGTTCCTCGGCAATCTGAAGAGGGTGTATTTTACTGCTAAACCACTCATGGTATTTATCCAACCTTGGGTTCAATCACTGGATATCTGTTGGCAACCCTGTGAGGAGAACTTGGAATGTAGGATATCCATGGAGTCTTGAGATCATGTGGATTTTCTAACAATGGCATTGCAGAATGTGTTGTCCCTCTTAAAAGGCTGCCCTGGGAAGGCCATTCCTGTGCCTTCTGGTACTGACTCATTAGCAGCATTTGGTATCACAGAGACAGAAGCAGGCAACAAGCAAAGGCAGATTTCGGTTATCACTGGAGAAGGTTTGATTTGCAGGTACTTCAGATGTTTAAATATATGCACAGAGGCCACAGATGGATAGAAAGAGAAAAGAGTCCTGAAAATTCACTCTGAAGCTGCTTGTCATTTTGCAACCCATTAAACTAAAGTGGTCACTGTGGCTCTGGTTAATAGACCTGACTTGAGTCCCTTGTGTTCTGTGTAAAATTACTCTTGCTTTATAAGAGAAATATATTATTTCAGTTGAGCTAAAAATGCCTCCTTGCTCACAAAGAGTAGAGAGAATAAGAGGAAGTTAGTGAAGTGGTCCAGTGGATAGAATGTCAGATCTGAGTTCAAATCCTGCCTCAGACACTAGTTGTAGGACTCTAGGCAAGTCACATGGCCTTGCAAAGCTTCAGTTTTCTCATCTACAAAAAGGGGATAATGATATAGGATCTGTCTCATAGGGTTGTTGTAAGGATCAAGTGAGATTATATATAAATGTATATGCATGTACATAATAAGGTTTTATATATATATATATGAAATCTCACACCTATATGTAGTGCTTTGTAAAACGTAAAGTACCCCATAAATGCTATTATTGTTACTATCGTTATTGTTTACTCATTTTCAGTCATACTATACCATAGTGGTTGGCCATTTCCTTCTCCAGTTCATTATATGGAAGAGAAACCTGAGGCAAACAGGGTTAAGTGACTTGCTCAGCTTAATAAGTGTCTGAGTCCAGATTTGAACTCAGGAAGATGAGTTTTTCCTCATTCTAGGCCCCTCATTTTCCTCATTCTTTAGCTCAACTCATTCCTCACTCTATTCACTGTGCCACCTAACTACCCTTATTATTACTAAGATTTTATTACTGCTACTGTTATTAATGTTATATATGCCTTTTTCAATCAAAGAAAAAATCAGGGATCTCTTGAGATATTTCCAAAGCTCAGGCCATTTGGAACATAGAAAATTAGAATTTAGGGCTGGGGGAACATTAGAGATTATTTTGTCTGACCCTTTCACTTAAAGAGGAGAAAACTAAGACAGTACTGTCTCAATGGAATAAACACTGGGCCTCTGGAGTCAAAGGCTCCTGGACCTGGAGCTAGACAGGACCATCAAAATCCACTTAATCTACCTCCCCCTTATTTTTACAGATAAAAAAGCTTAAGGGGATGTGAGTTCACATTTTGTCTCTGATGCTTACCTAAATGCCCATGGGCAAATTGCTTAAAGTCCTTGATTCGCACTTTCCTCAAGCTGAAAAAAATGAAGGACTTGGAGGAGGTAGCCTCTGAGGCCCTTTGTCAGCTCTGCATCTGTGATCATGGATACAATCTCAGCCGAGAATTTAAGTGGCTGACCTAAGGTTTCTTAGTCAATTCACTAGAGTCAGATGGTCTCTCTGTTTTGGTAAAAGCATCCTATCTATTGCTTAGTTCAACATATTCACTAATCTTTTTCCCCCCTTCTGTGTCACATTGTTCTATTCTCCAACCTCCTGGCTTTGGTCAAGATTACTCTCTGCTTCTACAGATCATTTTTCATCTTCATTTTCAAACTGACCTTCTCCTTTTTTTTAAGGAAAGGAAAAGTAGAAAGGCATTCCTTTTAAATTTTATTTCCTATTTTAGAAATAAGACCAGTTTTCATTTCGAGCATGGTTAACTGTTACTTGGATGTGGTCGAAGTAGAGATATCTCACTCTCTGCTGGAAGTGGGTTCCTCAGTCCTTTCTTCCTTCTTGCTAGTAGCTCCTAGGAGTTTGTGTGAGTCTTCAACACTAGAGTCATCACTTTCTTTCTCACCTCATTAGTGACTTCTCATCTGTCAGTACATTGACAGTGAACCCAACTTTCTTTTCCTAATGGTACTAGACTTTTAGCTATTTTGTCTTGCCAGTTTCCTTTTCTTTCTCCTCAGTCCTCCAAATTCTCAAATGTTCTTGCATTTTCCCTTGACAAGTTCAATCTTTGGACATCTTCACTATTCCCTCATCCTTCAAAATCTCCATCATTCCTTATCATCTCTGAAGCTGGAAGTAGAATATGGTCTATGATTAATAAAGGTTTATCTGATTTTTCCCCAAAAGAATCTAAACCAAATCCCATATAAACTTCTCAGGTTTTAAGTAGCATATTTATTTGTCCTATCAATGGTTTCCCCTTTAAACTGGTCAAGAAGAGACCTATAAACTAGAAGACTGTGATCCTTTGTATGTCCTGAATGCTTATGTAGCAAAGAAAGGGACATACACACACACACACACACACACACACACACACACACACATATACACACACACACATTTAGGCAGTCCGTCATGCTGAAGGTCATTTTTATATAGGAAGGAAGGCCACAACTATATACCAGGTACCATGTCTTAGTGAGCACTTTACAAATGTGATTTCATTTGGTCCTCACAACAACCCTGGCACCTAGGTGCTACTCTTATCTCCATTGTACAGTTGAAGGAACTGGGGTTGAGAGGTTAAGTGACTTGCCCAAGGTCACAGAGCTAGTAAGTGCCTAAGACCCTGTTTGAAATCAGACCTTCCTGACTCCCAGTGTGGCACTCTATCCACTGTGTGGATATTTACTCCGTGATATTGCGCAAGTCACTTAAACTTGTGAGGCCTCAGTTTCCTTATCTGTAAAATGAGAAGGTTGGCATCCATGCCTCTGAAGTCACTTTCAGTTCTGCTTCTTTAGTATCTATGACCCTTAATGTGTGATTAACAAGACTAGACTATAAAAAAGCACCCCAGAATCCTAACCCAGGGCTCTCCCTACTGTACCAGATTGCCTCTTAAATTTAGTACATTTAGCATGAAATTTCAAACAAGGATTGTTTCACATGACAGATGGACATTGGAAAAATTTTTTTAGAATAATGGTATTTGGAAAACTGGGGCAGGTAAGTGGAGCAGTGAATAGAGCACTGGGCCTAGAGTCAAAAAGACTCCTCTTCCTGAGTTCAAACCTAGCCTCAGATACTTATTAGTTGTATCACTTAGTCACTTAGCCCTGCTTGCCTCAGTTTCCTCATCTGTAAAATGAGCTGGGGATGGAAATGGAAAACAACTCTGGTATCTCTGCCAAGAACACTTCAAATAGAGTCCCAAAGAGTCAGGTACAAATGAAAATGAACAAAAACAAATTCTTGGTTTGTCTTGGTACTCTTTTCTTCTCTCTCTTTCCTTTCTCCATTAGCAATTTCCATCTATTCTCATGCCTTCAAATCATCTCCTATCCTATTGGCTCTAGGACAGCATGCTAACTCTTCAGGCTGGCATTTTAGATGCTCCACAGTCTGGTTTCCACCTACCTATCCAGAAGACTTCCTATCACTCTCCTTCAAGCATTCTGTGTCCCAGCCAAACTGTGGTACTGACATCCTGTCTCCCTCCTCCTTGGATTCTCATAGACTGTTCCTTGTGCTTCCTCACTTGTCTCTGAGAACCCTAATTTTCAGAGAAGGCTGATCCCAGATGTTACCTCCTGTGCAATATTTGCAGTGATACCTGTCACCCCCACCTCTCCCATAACCAAATGTTAACGTCTTCTCCATTCTCAAATTGCTTTGTTTTTTCTTCTCTATGAGCATGCTATATTTTCTTTCCACTATGGTTTAATATTGATCATTTCCAGGCTAGAACACAGTGTAGGTCCTTAAGAAATACTCGTTAAATTGAATGAAATAGCATTGCTACTATAATATATTATAATGTACAGTGGTTTCCTTGGACCTCAAATTCAAGTCAGTTGAGGATGAATCAAAGGAACTGGTCCTAGGAGGTGTCTGGCCTGGAGAAGACTAGACTCCATGATAGTTGTATTCAAAGATTTGAAGGACCCTCATGTGGAGAAGGTATAACATTTGTTATGTTTTTTTGCTCCAGAGGACAGAATTAGAAGGAATGGGTAGTGGTTACAAACAAACCAATTTAGGTTTGATGACAGGAAAACTTCCTTACAACTAAAGGTGTTCCAAAGTGTAAGTGGCCAGGGAGTGAATTCTCCATCCTTTGGTGGTCTCCAGGTAGAGGCTATTGTGGGGATAGTGGGAATTCCTTTTGTGTTTGGGTTGGACTAGATGGCCACTGAGGTCCTGATCAACTCTTAAATTCTGTGATGCTGCAATTTCTCACAGACTTGGGATTTTTGTCAGTATCACTGAAAGCAATAACAAGCGAAGATGTTGAACTCTATGTATGTTTCTGAGAAAGCCTCTCTTTGTACATTGTGTTTGGTGATAGCATTTTAAAAGGATAGCTAGAGAGCTAGAAGGAACCTCCAAGATCATCTAGCCTGACTATTGCACTTATATATATATGAGAAAATTGAGGACCAGGGAGGTTTAGGTGTTTGCCTAAGGTCGAACCAGTAGAAGGTATTTGAAATGGGATTTGAACCCAGGCCCTCTGACTCCAGAGCCAGTCTTCTTTCTACTGTACCACTTTGTAGGCAAATGGTTTTTCTCCTCTGAAGAAGGACATAGCTCTTATCCTCAGGGAGCTTACAGTCTAGTGATTATGGTGGTAGGATATGAGTGAGATATATGCACATTCTCCATCGCAGTTTTGCTCAATCTCAGTTTCTAATTTCATTCACAGGCTGTTTACTCAGTCTTGGATACTCTGAGCTTCCCACATCCCTCAGCCTCCCCTCCCCTCTGATTGAAGGCCTGGAGGGTGAAGTACTAAACTCTTTCAAAAGTCTTCCTTTATAGAGGGCAGAAATTGGACTGCTAGCTCTCCGCACTCCCCATCTGCAGCTCTCCCCAGTCTCAACTTCATGGAACAAGACACTACTGCCTGACTACCCTCTCCCCCCTCACTTTCCAGCTTCCTTTTGTGAATTGTCTTTTCTCATTAGATCATAAGCTCCTTGAAGGCAGGGACTTTCTTTCATTCTTTTTTTAAAAAAATCTTCTTGGAAGGGGGAAGGCAGGGCAATTGGGATTGATTAAGTGACTTGCCCAAAGTCACTCAGCTAGTAAGTGTTAAGTGTCTGAGGTCACATTTGAACTCAGGTCCTCCTGACTCCAGGATGGGTGCTCTATTCACTGCATCACCTAGATGCCCAATCATTCCTTTTTTTCTACACAGTGCCTGACACATAGCAGGTACTTAAAGTTTTTTGAATTGAATTGAAATTTTAATATACATGTATAGGAAAAGTCTACATAGTATTATGAAAGTCCAAAGAACTGAGAGAAGAAAAAAAAACTCCATGGAGGTTTCACATGACCTAGACATCCATGGAAGAAGGATGTTCTCTTTGTCTTTGCATCCTGTATGTCCCTAGAACCATGACCCAAATGGAGAAAGCTCCCAATAATGAATTATTGCCTCCCCAGCTGAATTTCAAGTTCCTAGTCTATAGAGAGGTAATCAACATTTCTGATATTTACCATATGAAATGTGTTAACTATCAAAAATGATATGCATGAGAGAGACCAAAGTATGGTGAAGGGAGAGCCAGCCTTCGATGGAGGAGTACCTGGCAAGGAGTCCTGCCTCAGATATGTAGTGCCTATTGGATTCTCAGCAAATCACTTTACCTCACATTGCCCAGGTTAACTCTCTCAATCTATAAAGTTAAGACAGAGTGCTGATTTCCATTGGTATAGAGAAGTTTTCTTATCAGAAGCTCCTGTACCAATGAAATTACAGAGCCACTCCTGCCCAGTGTTCCACATCTGAACCAGGTCTTGACCACAGAGGTAAATTTCATCATATTTTTTCCCCATGCCAGGAACAATGAACAACACACAGCTGTCCCTGGCAACACCCCATCTGCTGGGTTGATAGTCTGTGTCAGTCTTTGCTTATAGAGGGTCTGGAAACACCTACTGTGGGAACTTAAAGTCACAGAATTTTGGAACTATGAGGGACCTTTGAGATACTCTGGGCCATGCCTCCAGTTTGATCATTGAAGCACAGAGACTTGAAGTGACCTCTCCAATGTGACATGGCTAATAACTGGGGATCCCGGACTGAAAGCCAGCCCTTCCCATTCACAGCCCCTTCTTTCCACCACCTCATGCTGCTTTATTTAGGTCCATAGTCTGGAAAGTCAGGGTAAATAAGAAATAGTTATCTCACACAGGCTACTGCGTTTTTCTTCCAAATGAATAGAAGGATGTCATCCTAAAGAATGCCCTTCTGTGTCAGGCAAGTGTTTGATCTGCCTAGGATTCTGATTCTAGTAGAGTATTTCAATCAATCAGTAAGCATTTACCTAAGTACCTTCTATTTTCTAGGCACTGTGATGGACACTAGGGATACAGAGACAAAAATGAAACATGCCCTACCCTCAAGGAGTTTATAGTCTATTGGGAAAGCCATATGGATAAATAAGGACAGAAAAAAATATAAACAGAATAAATTTAAAGGTTTTTTTTTGGTGGAGGGATGCTGGAGTAGGGAAAAAGATTATTCAAGGTAAATGGAGTAGGGGATATCTGGGATGAAAAATATTCTTCATCCTTAATTTAGTGAAAAGAAATAAACACAGAGATCTCTTAGGATAAGAACAGGACTTTATTCTCTTCCCCAGGAGAAGAGGGCGGTCTCCCCCAGGACTTATCATGGAGAAGAGACAAGTTACAAAAGATAGTGCTGGAATTTATAACCTAACTTAGTCAAGACCCCTCCCCGACTGTTTCCCCTCTCATTGTCAGAGAGGCATACTTCACCAAATACTTCCCCAACTGGGACAGCAAAGAAAGATAAGGGGAGGGTCCCGCCAAGGTGGGAAAACAGACAAAGGAAGATAAAAGTGACTGACAGAAGCAATTTGAAAAGTTAACCACCCCAAATTGAGAAGTTTTCACTCATCCCATACAGGGAGAAGCAAATGTTAAGGCTTATTTGCTTTGCATTTGTCTTTGTAAAATATATATTTTAATGTACATGTTCTCTCCTTGGTAGAATGTAAGCTTATTGAGGGAAAGAGCTATGTAATTTTTATCTTTGTATCCCAAACAGCCACCATAGTGCTTGGCACATGGAAGGTTCATAAGTACTTAGTCATTCATTGTTGCCATAGGCACCTGATACAACTCATGGAAACACAAGATGCCTATAACAGATGAGTTAGAGAAAACATATCTCCCAGTTTAACATTAGTTTAAGGAAAATACTTTTGATTTCTAGAGGCAGAGAGGTCTTTTCTTCCATCTAATAAGTTCTTAAATTATTTTGGGTCATGGATCCTTTTGTCAGTCTGGTGAAGCCTTCTCACAAAAATATATATATTTTTAATTACAGTTGAAGAAATGCTACATTTCAGATAGAGATCAGTGGAAATCAGTAGGTAATTTCTTCTCATCCAAGTTCACTGAGTCCCTGAATTCTGTTCACAGGTGCCTTTGAACCAGCTAGATGGGACATTGGGTGGGCCCTGGAGTCTGCAAGACCAGAGTTTCTAATCTTGTATCAGATATTCCTGTGTGACTCTGGGTAATCCACTTAACCTTTCCAAGCTTCAGCTTTCTCATCTGTAAAATGAGCATAATAATTGCACCTACCTACCAGTATTGTTGTGAAGATCAAATAAATTAACATATGTAAAGCATTTTGCAAGCCTTAATGTGCTATATCAACTAGCTCTTACTTAGGGTCTGAACCCGGGATCAAGAAGATCTTGATTTAATACAACCTTTCCTTTTAGCATGGATCCCCTCTTTAGCATCCCTGACAAGTAAGTGGTCATTTAGCCCCTGCCTGAAGAATTTTCAGTAATGGGGGACTTACTACCTCTTAAGGCTATCCATTTAGTTTTCAAATAGCCATACCTGTTTGGGAAATTCTTCCTTCTTTTGAGTCGTCACCTCACTGTGACTTAGAGGCAATTAGCCTTAGTTCTACTCTGCAGGGGACAAGCCAAACAAGTCTAATCCATCTTTTACATGGCAGCCTCTCATGTACACAATAGTCTGCCTCCTCTGAGACTGTACAGTTTGTCCTTGTTCTGCTGTCCAATGATCTCCTTCCTGATTTCCACTTTTATAAGCTCTCATGCCCAAGGCTCAGCTCAAGAGGCCTCTCCAGATCCCTTTGTATTGTAAATGACTCCCATTTATTTTGTATTCAGAACTTTGTGTTTGGTTTTCTGTGTCCATGTTCTTTCTCCCCCAGAGTATGAGCTTCTGGAGTGAGGCATTGCTGTCATTGCTTTCTTAGCACAGTGTCTTGACATGGAGTAGGTACTTAATGCTAGTTGAACGGAAGTCAATTTGAAGACACTGGTGAAATTTCTCAAAAGTATCATCCTCTCCAGTCTATATGATATAGCCAAATGCAGTGGTGCCAAGACAACAGGGATATGGATTGTGGAATTTGGTTCCTCGCTAAGATTCACAACAGTGAATTAGGCAGACTATTTTGGGTCAGACTTTTGCATCACTGGTGAGGCATAACAATGAGTCATTTTGTTTTTCTTTCTCCCTTTCAGATTAGTGGCTCAGAATGAGCCAACAGTAACTAGAAAGTTGTCATGGTTCTAAGCATTGTCCAGGTATCTTTGTGAAAGGAGTTGGCAAAGGGGAGTATTCTTTGATTTCTGACTGTAAAACCAGGTGCCATAATTGGCATCTCCTAGGCCCCTTTTAGTTGTGGAAGTATTATCCCTATCTGAGAGAGAAGAGGTAGTCTATACTCTGATCCCTAAGAGGCAGCCCTGTGGATTCTTGATGATTTGTTTGAGCTGATGGGATATATCCTTATATTTCCTCTCTCTAAGGCCACAATTGGCTTCAGCCTGTAGTTGTGGTTGAGCCTGAATGGGGCAGGGGTGAGGAGGGAGATGGGGGCTAAGGAGCCCCAAAGGAGCTTTATGGTTATGGAGGCCAACCAAGTCAACATCAGTTCTAACTCCTTGCAATTTTCACTTACATCAAATTCACTGGGAAAAAAACACTCTTTATAGTGGAATAGTGTGATACACAGTGGAAAGCAGATTCAGAGGACCTGGGTTCAAATGCTGACTTTGCTACTTGCTACCTGTATGAGTTTGGGCAAATCATAACCTCTTTGAGCTTCATCTTGTCATCTGTAAAATGTGATGACATCTAAAGCCCCTTCTGACTCTAAATCTATGATTCCATTTTCTAAATAAAAAAAAAAACAAAAAAAATCTACTTTTGTTTTGAAGCCAACATCTCAAGGTATAAATAGTATTGATAACTATATTTAGATTACACATCACACATTGGCAGTCGCCGCCCTCTTGTCCCATTTCATTCTTGACTCATGAAGATAAATGTTTAACCTTTGTCTCTTCTAGATGCAACACTAATGTCCTGTTGCTTTTATAAATAGATGCGACATGTTACAGATTATACAGCAAAATCCACTTATGTTGGCTTTTGACATTTTCCATTCCAATTAAAGGATCCCAGGCTGCTCCTGTATTTGCTGAGACAATATTTGTCATGCATAGCAATTTCCCATTTAACAGGCTCTTCCCTTGGTATGGGTTTGTTTCACTGCATTCCTTGTGGTCTACGAGTAAAACTTTTTTTTTCTCTGTGTCATACGCATAAGAAGTATGAGTTGTATTTTCATTCCACATCAAATTCCCTAGGCTTTTCTAGATATTAGATCTCTATTTGGACTTTACAATCTGCCAAGCAAGGCATGCAGTAAATGTTTGATGATGATTCAGAATGTCTGCAGTATTTGATTAACTTCAAAGAGATCTTTAAGCCATAAGAGAGGTATCAAGTCAGAGCTGTCCTTCACTGGTAAAGCCCCATAATTCTAACTTTGGAACATAATTCTGTCTTTGGGACATCAGCTTAGTAATGGTGGCTCCTTGGTGTCTCTGGGATAGATAATGAACTAGGTAAGTGTAAGGTAAAATCATCACTGATTTAATTCTTCTCTCTTTATAGGATTATCTCATTGAAGTTGACTTGGAAAAAAGAGGGACAGGGAGCTTGGGGTTTGCCCTAACAGGTGGCAGAAATGGCCACTCATTTCAAATCAAAGCAATTTCCCCTGGTAGCATTGCTGACCTTGATGGAAGACTTCAAGCTGGTGACATTTTACTGAAGGTACCAGGTTTATCTTACATATTTTTAAAAATTATTCTTTGTTGAAGCTAGGCTTTGCTAATATATTAATAGAATCATGAAATAACTGTGCATGTGACACATGTTCAATTTGCATATGATTTGTGTCATACTAATTTAAGAACATATGGGCAGCTGGGTGGAGTAGTAGATAGAGTCCCAGGTTGCTGAAGCCAGAGAGACCCATCTTCATGAGTTCAGATCTGGTCTCAGGCATTTACTAGCTTTGTGACCCTGGGCAAGTCACTTAACTCTGTTAGCCTCAGTTTCTCAACTGTTAAAATGAGATGGAGAAGGGAAGCCATTCCAGTATCTTTGCCCAGAAAATCCCAAATGGGGTCACAAAGAGTTGGACACAACTTGAAATGACTGAACAACAAAAGTTTAAGAACATATGCATTTGGAGAGCCAAGATTATGGCATGTATGTTCTGTCTGAATTGTAGTATGACAACTGATCCTAAACCTTGGTGAGTGGGGATATCCCAGGATATTTCCAATGATTAATTTGAAGTCAATTTAAACCATCATCCAAATTAAATTAATGTTAATTATCTTTAATTAAAAATACATATCTGCTGTGCAACACTTTGTGGGAGAAAGAGGGTATTGTGTAAGAATTCAGTGCTAGTTTGAACTCCAAAGAGTTTATGAATTTGATGTAATACAGTTTGAACTCCAATTAATATGGGCCTATCTATACTCCCTTAGGACCCAAGTAATGCCTTGGTGTTAAGTCAGACATTTAGTATGTTGATTTCCTAGTGACCTGAAAGACTAAGTGTGTTTTCTGAAATACTTGGGAGGGTGACCTGACTGGTGATTAGTTCAAGATCATTCCATATGAGAATCATTTGAAAGAACTGGGAGTATTTAGCTGGGGAAAGAGATGACTCAGGGGGTTATGATAACTGTCCTTAAGAATTTGAGAGGACATGAATGAAATGAAAGATTAGCATTGTTCTGCTTAGCTCTTCAAAGCAGAACTAGGAATAATGAATGAATGGAAGTTTCACGAGTAGATTTAGGTTTGATGTGTGGGGAAAAAAAATACCTAACAGAGCTGTAAATTGGAATGAATTGCTTCAGGAGGTTCTCAGACCTCACTAAAGGTTTTCAAGTGAAGGTTGAGTAAGCCATTTGCCACTTGTATTGTAGAACAGAGGTGCCAGCCACCCCTGGTGCATGCCTGTGGAGTGTGGCAAGGAATCAGAGTAAAATGTAATTGGGAAATATTTAACAAAGTAAATAAAATACAACAGAAAATATTAATATGTAGTTTTCTAAATCAATATGCAGCCATGGGGATCATAATCTATAATTTAGTGGCCGCTTTTTCTATTTGAGTTCAACTCCATTCCTGCCGAGGACATTCTTGCTCAAGTGTGGGTTGGACCAAGAGGATATAAGGCCCCTTCCAACTTGCACTTTCTTCCACAGTCACTGGAGTTTGAAGTCTATTAAGCAATAGCCATTAGATAAGAATGAAAAGGAGAAAAGAAACCTGTTTACCTATAGTTTAGTATTTGAAAAACAGTTTTGCTTTGAAAAGAGAGCTTTTAGATTTCCATTGATAGCTTTGTTTTGATCACAATCTAATAGGAAGGTAGTCAGGCTGAAAAAACCTATGAAATTGTAATTCTGAGGCAAGAATACTGAATGACAACCAAAGCAAAGCTTTAGCTACCTTATTTAGGCAAAATGGAAACAAGATGGGGGCATTTTCTCTTTAATAACAAGATGGATAAAAAATTGTACACTCTATCTAAAGGCATTTGTAGATGGAATTAATATCACAGTATACGTTCTAGATTTATTTAAGTAATGACGTCCTTTTTCTGCATGTATTTTGTCAGGTGAATGGCAAATCAATATTGGGTCAACCACACAGGGCAGTTATTGACCTTATCCGTCAGACTCAGGGCACTGTCAGGCTCACTGTTCGTCGAAGCATTGCCGTGAATTCATCTCATTCAAGCCATGGATACAACACGATGTTTTCACGAAGGAAAGATGCAACACTGTCTGGTAGGTCATAATGCAATTCTGTGATCCCTTTGGGTCTTTTCTTCTTTGGGACCTCGTTCCATCAATCACCCACTAACTACTTCCCTCATGTGACTTCAATCTCTCGCTCTCTACAGGTTTCTTCCCCTTAACCTATGAACATGTCATTTCTCCTGTCTCTTAAAAACAAACAAAAACCCAACTTCAACCTTCCCCTGGCCCTGTCATTCCCTCAAGCCATCACCAATCTCTTCTTTGAGGAGGACTTTGAAAGAGACACTGCTCAGATTTACTTACTCTAATCAAGACAAAGAGCTATTTTAATAATTCCATAAGTACATCTTCCACCATGTCTTACTCAACGTGATCACCTGAAATCTTTTGCGAACCAATATTCTCAGGATCATCTGTCTAGGCTAGAGATTCTTAACCGAGGCTCCATAAACTTGTTTTAGTTTTAATATTTTGATAACTATTTCAGAATATTGTTTTTCTTTGTGAAAGTGCATATGCTATTTTATGCATTTCAAAACATGATTCTGAGGACCGGTCCACAGACTTTACCAAACTGCGGTCAATGGGTCCATGGCACAGAAAAGGTTGAGAAGCCCTTCTCTAGACAATGGAGTATGAGGATGAGAACAATGATATTAGATAGCATTTATATACCACTTTAAGTTTTGCAAAGTGCTTTACAGAAATTATTTGATTCTCACCACATCCTTGTGAGATAAATGCTATTATTATTCCTGGTTTATAGATGAGTAAACTAGGACCAAGAAAGATTAAGTGACTTGCCAAGGTCACAAACCTAGTAAGTATATGAAGCAGAATTTAAACTCAGATTTTTCTGGTTCCAAATACAACATTCTATCCATGATTAAAGAGAGAGAGGAGAAAGGAGAGGAGGGAGTGAATTTAGAGATAGGTGTTTAATGGGAAATATCAAACTAAGGGGCTATAGTGACAATTCTTAGCTCAATGTGACCCACGAACTATTAATGCTTGAGATCTATCAAGTGTATGAATTGTCAGGGGAAATTCCCAACTCAGTATAAACAGACAAATCGTTTTTAAAAAATTCTTCCTTTATAATGAAAATGCACTTATTTTAAATAATCCTAAAACCATAAGATGAACAATAGTTCCTGAAGAGAGGCTGGCAATGAATCACGAATCAATAATGTCCTAGGCATGGCCAGGTCTGCCACATGGCTACCTTCTTGGCTGAGCAGGAAAAGAGAAAGCAAGCAAACAAACAAAGAGGGCACAGAGAAGCAGTTCTGCTCCCCTGGCCTGCCAGAAGAGAAGAAGAGCATGGCAGAAAGAACAGAGCCCCAGACAGCTTCTGCTCCTAGGCCTATAGACAGAGGAGGGGAAGAGGACAGGAGAGCAGAAATGGATCCAAACCTCTGCTCTCCTGGGCAGCCAGCGGGGAAGGAGAGGAAGAAACAAGAGAGAAGCATGGATGTAGCCCTTCATTCCCATTCTTCTTCTTAACTGGTAGGAAAGGACAAGACAAGGGAGGGAGAACGAGCAGAACCTTACAGCCAAATTTCTGATCTCCTGCTCAGTCACAGGGAGAAACCAAAGCAGAGAAGGAAGGAAACAGACCAGACCTGTATCTTGAAAACTCATTTACTACTGGTTAAATCAGGTTAAACACTCCTAATGATGTTCTTTCTTACTAGGATCCAGGTCTACTACTTAGCTTTTCTGAGAGTTATCTCTTATCTTCTACATTCAAAGCTTTGTCAACTCTGAAGGTCTAAGCAAGTCCGAGTGCAGGGGTGGGGTGTTTGTATTGTGTTGTCCGTACAGGTCATATGGAACCAGGGAGGCATGAAGTGATATCTTAGGCATCTCCTCTGCTTCCCCTTCTTCAAGGTAGACTTTGATTCCTGCCAAGAGAGGAAGTAGAAGTTTGGTGCCAGAAGGTGGCCCCACTGCTTTCTCCAGAGAGAAGGGAGTCTTGGGCTAGAATTATATCTGTCCTCCCCTCAAATATCATTAGTCTAAGGGAATTTTTTTTTAGGCTCGAGCTAAATTCCTGATAGCTATCACTTAATGGAGGAAGAATACCCCAACCTATCTATCCCCAGCTATGTATCTCCCTTCTCACCAAATGCTGCTTCCACAATAAACACAATATATAACAAAAAAAATATATCCAAAGCAATAGCAAAGCGATCAGAGAAGGTAGAAAGTTGTGGATATATACCAGATAATATTTGGAGTGAATGAGCTCTCCCATAGGGAGTGACATATCTCAGCTCAACATGGGGAGAGAGTTAGTCCTAGATCTCAAGGGAGTTTTCCCTTGGGGGAAATTTCTCAGTCTCTAGTGTAGCAAGCTGGGAATAGTGACATAGTCGAGACACCTGCTTCTCTACATGTTGGCTTCTTCCCACAGTCTTTCTTTCCCTTCAGGGACCTGAAGAGAGTCTGGAACTGCATGCCTTCTCTCTGGAAACTGGAAGCTAGAAGACCAGGATCTCTCTTCACTCAAGCTCACACCAACTCTGCCTCTCATGAAGGCATGGAGCATTGAGTAATCAATCACCAATGAGTAGATTTGTATATCAGTGGGCTTTAAGCCACAGGATACATAATGAAGGAGTAGGAATCAGTTTTGAATCATGGAGTTTCTGCCTCATTAATAAAAAGAAAGCTGTCTTCTTATTCCAGGCCATGTGACTTACTGGGGCTCACAGTTTGGAATTAAGGGGGTCTTGTCCTAATAATAAACATAAAATAATCTCCCCTCAAGTCCCCACCCTCACCCCATTACTACTTATGGTCTACTGAAAACCAGTCTTTCCTTAGGCCTATTATCCTGGTTGGAGCTGAGTGAGAGTGGCAAAGTAACCCCCTCTTTTCATTCCAAACAGCTAGAAGGTAACTTGATGTGATATGTAAATCATATCATTTCTGAGGATGGCTGAGTAGACACATGGGTGACATCCAAGCCTAATTTCATGAGAGAGTAGTTTAGACCTGCTTTACTCATTTCCAAACCACCTACTCCCTTTTCAACCTCCTGCATCTTGGCCTCTACTGTACCTTTCTCGCCACATCATTAATGGTCTCTTTTTCATTAAACATAATGATCCCCTTTCCTCTCCTTCCTGCCCATGAACTCTCTTAGCATTGGACACTGTGGACTACCTTCTCCTTGCTTTCCTCATCTTCCTTAGCTTCCATGACATTTCACTTTCATGATTCTTCTGCTACCTAGATTTTTAGGTCATTCATCACAGGTTTAAGAGATTTTGGAGATTTCTCTAGTTCAAGAGTTTGTGTGTGTGTGTGTGTGTGTGTGTGTGTGTGTGTGTGTGTGTGTGTGTGTGTGTGATGCACCCTTTTTATAGTCTAGTGAATCTATTTCTTAGATTAATTTTAAGTGAATTAAATTAAACATATATCATCACAAAAGTGGTTATGAATTGAATGAAAATAAAGATGTAAATTTCCCCCCATTCTAATCTCATTGACCTTCTGAAATCTATCCACGGATCCCTATGGACCCTGAATTAAGAACTTCTGATCTAGTTCAGATCACCGTGAGGAAACTGAGGCTCAGCAATGTAGAGGGATCTGCCCAAAGTCATGGAGGTGAGATTTGAATTTATATCCTTTGGCTCCAAACCCACTTCTTTTCCCTCTTTCTCTTCTTTATTTCTTCAACTTACTTGAGTCTTCATCCTTCTCTTGCCCCTTAAACAAGGTTGTCCTCTATTGTTCTTTGCCATGCCTTTATATACCCATTCTCTACTTGCTTCTTTCTCCTTCCCTATGGCTTTAATTATTCCCTCTGTGAAACTTATTCTCAGATGTCAACTTCTCAGAGCTCTCTGGTCCTGTATCTCCAAGTGTCTCTTGGCTATATCCATCTGGATATCTCACTCATGTCTCAACTTGTACTTCTCATTGTCATATACTTAAAGATACATTATCGTTGTTGTCTCTATTTATTCAGATGCAGTATAGGGCAGGGGAGACAATGCTGGGCTAAGAGGTGAACCTAGGTTTGAATCTTGCTTAGCACACTTCCTATCTGTGTGATCATGGGCAAGTTACTTCTCTGGACTTCATTTCCTTCATCCATAAAATAAGTGTTATAGCTAATGTACCTACAGAACAGGGTTGTTGAAAGGATCAAATTATACATAAAATATTTTGTAAAGATATAGATATTTAATATGCACATATGCCCCATATGGATATACCCATATACAAGATATAATGTATATTTGTATATACATATAGACATAGATCTATAATTATGTGTATATACATATAGACACATGCATATATATATATATATTCATGCACATATGTATATATAGGAGAGGTATTGAGATAATGTTTCCTTTAATGATACCATCTTCCAGTGATTCCAGCCTTTAACTTGAGAGCTGCCTATGATTTTTCTCTTCCTTTTCCTTCATATACAATCAGTTGCCAAGTCATCTTTTTACTACTGTAGTATTTCTAGCACCATCCTCTCCCTTTATTCCAGCTGTAGCCCACTTAATTTAGGCTTTCACATGTTTTTGTCAAGACTGGATGGATGGATGGATGAATGGATGGATGGATAGATAAAACATTTATTAAGTACTTATTGTATACCAGGCACTCTGATAATCCTGGGGATCTAAAGACAAGCAAGGCAGTCTTAACACTCATGGAGCTTTTATTATGATGAAAAAATACAGTACAGAAAGGGGATCTGGAAAGGTAGGGAGAAGGAGAATTATTTGAAGAGTCAAGTCATGAGTAAAGTTGAACATGGTTAGGTCCCCTCCTCAAATAGTTGCCCTTTTAAAACTAGTCTTCCTGCCTTAGTTTATCCCTTCCCAGGTCACAGGTTTTGCTGTTCCCCAACCAATCTTCATTAGGCACCACTGTCATCATGTCACCTTCTCAGAAACCTTCCATGATTTTCTAGTGCCTAACAAATCAGGCATAAACACTTGACTAGTCAAGGTCACACAACCTTATCATATTCTGCTCTTTCATTTACTCTTCTAGCAAAACTTCGCTATTCTCTGTCCTCTGTCCAACTGCTGCCTTGTCCTGCCTTTGCTAATACTGCCCTCCCCCCATGTCTGGAATAAACTCCTCCCAATCTTATTTATTGAAGCCCTCTCAAGGCCTAATTTAGAAGCCACTTGCCCCTTGCAGTTAGCATTTAACAAATGTCTATTATACTTAACTGAATTTAAGAATGTGCCAAATAAGTGCCAGCCAATCCAATTTGGCATTGTTTTAACCCAAATAAAACCAACCTGGTTCATTTTCAGCAATGCAATCCTTTTCTTTTAGACTTTCTACATCTGCCCCTCCATTGCATCAGGCCTATTTCTGGTGCCTTTCTATACTCTAGATACAGCCTGACCTCAGATCCAAAGACTGTGTTGCTCTCATGGCTCCCATCTCCCTGTCTGCTACTTGCTCTAGGTTCAGCTGAAGGGAGCAGGATCCAGTTGGTAGCTGTGGGCAGCTCTGACCACAAACACTGCCAGTTGCCAGTCTGCTATTCTAACATTGCTATGGATTTTAGAAGGTTGTGTCTCTGTGGCTTCCCTCCAGGAAGTTCAGGGAGAGAAATGGCCTGCCAAGGCAGAAAGAGGGACACGAGGAGGAAGGGGGCAGGGACCCATCACTTGGCTGCCCTTGGGATACAGAGAAAATGGCACTGGATCTGTAGAGACAATTCAGGTCAGAAACTATGACCTTCCTGGACCCTTCTTCAGTTGCCCAAACTAGATTCATACTTTCCCCATGATATCTGCTTCAAATCAGGAAAAGTTTCAAAGAAAAGGACCTTCTTGCTCCCTCCCATTCTTGATTACAAGGCAGAAACTATAGCTTGGGTTCTTTCTTCACAGACATTACTGTAGCTCTGCCATCGCTATGACATTGACTTCACTTAGGTATTGTCTGGTCTGATGTTCATGCCTTGCCCACCAATTCACTATATCTTCAGTGCCAAGTCAGGATAGACAGAGACTGACTACTGGATCCCAACTTCCATTAATGAGGTCAAGGGCAAACAGGCCCTCTGGAGAAGGTCTGGGGTCTAAGGCAGAGGGTTCTATTAGCAGCTCTGTAGGACTCCCCCTTTCTTCCCTCAGCAGCTCCTCCATTCGTTGCTTCCAAAGAGGTGGTATCTGGACTATCCCTCATCAATGTCTTCCCCAACCCAACCATTGATTTTGGTGGGGACCCTAGGATGCATGAGGAAGTCATGACCTTTGACTTTAATAACAAGAGAAGTTTTCTTTCCCTTTCCTCTCTTGACTGCCTTCATGACAATGTCCCTGGAACTTCAGGGACATTTCAGGTGAGGCTTCAAGGAGGCTAAAGTAATGACGGATGACAAAAGATGAATTTTATTAATCTGGTGATGGCAATCAACTCCCATCTTCACCCTGTGAGAAGGCTACAGCATATTCTAAATGTGGGTCATGTGTGGCATAGAATCCACCTGTGGAAGGCCAAGTGCCAGGCCTCAGCCTGCTGCCATTGGAGTAGAAGCTTTCCCCTAGTGATGATCAGGTATTGTATTGGTAATGGAATTTGGAGATGCCCCTGTATTGGCTTGGTTTTTGGGTTGAGTATTAAAGCCCAGAGCTTGTGAATCCCACTTGTGGGATGGACTTGTTGACGTGGAGAGGGCTGAACTGGGAGGAGCCGTGAATGGGGAGAGAGGCCCAAGCCTAGAGAAGGC
>CM053589.1:152479195-152496429 GCA_028646515.1 Pseudochirops corinnae
ACTACACAGTATTAAGCATTCATACATATAAACATAAAATATATAAATATGCAAAATAGAGAGTAATAACTGGACAGTAGTTAGCATTAAAATATAATGTAGAAACAAAATATTTAATATGTAAATATAATATACGAAATAGAGAATACTCAGTGGTTAGTTTTAATAAATAGTTTTAATAAAATAGTGTCTAAATATATATGCACATATGTACACACACACATATACATATTATATATGTATTTGGGGTTTTTTCCTCTTTTCTTTCTAGAGTTAGCTACTGAGAAGCAGCCAGGCCTGTGTGGCTGAGTATTCTCTTCAGTTCACCTCTGCCATAGTAATTCAGGAATCAGATGGTATTGTTGTTTCAGCATCTTTGGAAACTGAGGCACCATTCCCACATCTGTAGAGCTTTCTTTGAGACAAACATGCTCCCTCCCCCACTCCGCACCCCGCTCCCCATAAGCTCTTATTTGGTCTCAGCACCTTTGATTACAAATCAGAGAGACCAAAAAAGCCTGGGAAGAAGAGGCTGGTCATCTGATTTCAGACATCCCCCACATCAGGATTTACTTGCCCAAGCTGGGCCTCCCTTCCCTCTCACCCTTTAGAGGAAACTGCAGTGGAAGGACCAGTTTCTGTGACATTTAAAATATTTGGCATGATTCAATGGGTTCTAAATATATTTTGCTCTATTTAAAAAGTACTGCATCGGTTCATAGTGTGGGATTTGGAGCTGGGCGGTTGACTGCCATCTGGTGATCAGTCGGAGATTGCAAGTCTGTGAGTCATCCTCAGGTTCTAGGGCCTAGAACAGCGCGACAGACCGGCTGCCAAGTGACCCTCCCATACAGAAGCATTACTCTTTTTCTCTTAGTAAGTGCAGCACTAGGCTAGCTGGGGCTCCGTTAAAGGCTCCAACTTCTACCATTTCCTCTCCCCCAACCCCTCTTTCATTTAGACACCCTGACATTTAATCCCAGTGCAGGGGAGAAAACACACACACACACACACACAGACACACATACACACACACAGACACACACACACACACAGACACACACACACACACACGCTTCCTCAAAGTAACACACTACTCCCTGGTTCTTTTTTTCCTTTCCTTTCCTTTGCATTTTAAATAATTTATTTTCCCCAATTACATGTAAAAACAATTTTTAACATCCATTTAAAAAATTTCTGAGTTCCAAATTTTCTCCTTTCCTCTAGTCCCTCCTCATTGAGAAGGCAAGCAATTTCATAGAAGCTAAACGCATATAGTCATGCAAAACATGCTTCTATATTAGCCATGTTGTGAAAGAAAACACAAAAAATCCTCCAATTTTTAAAAGTGTGCTTTAATCTGCATTCAGGAGTTCTTTCTCTGGAGGTGGATGGCATTTTCATCTTAAGTCCTTTGGAATTGTCTTGGATCTTTGTCTTGCTGAGAATAGTTAAGTCATTCACAGTTGATTATTGTACAATATTGCTGTTACTACTTCTAGTTATTTTCAAAGGTACTCCAAAGCCCACCAGGGGAATATTCAGAGAATGAAGATAACAAATAAGAGAAAATAGAGCCATGGTACCAGTAGGCTCTGAGTCCAACTTAGCCTTCGATGCACAATACAGCAAACTGGAACTACTTTATCTAAGCTTCCTTCCTTTCCCCCCCCTCCCCCCAATATACCCTACTTCTTCTTACTATCTCCTTTACTCTCCTAAGGAAGAGTCTTGTCCTGGATGCATCCACTGGATACCAAAGACCCAAGTTTTGAGCTGAATTTGATTTGGAAGAGAGGTTAACTAGGTCAAACCTATTAAATTCCTTCCCTTTCCAAGCCTTCCCTCTGGATCTGGTTCTATTCCAGTCTGAGTGGAGTCTTTCCTTTATTTATTTAGGAATCATTTATTAAATGTCCATTATTTATATGCCCTGTGTTAAGAACCAGGGGAGAAACAAAGATCATTGAGATTTGGTCACAGACCTCAGGAAGCTTACAATCTTCTAGAGAAATATGGTATGCGCATATATAGAATACTGCATGATAACTAGAATATAAAATAGGAGCATAACAAATATTTAGTGCTATTTGAAATTGCAGGAAGAAAACATAATTACTCATAGCATAGATCAGCAAAGACTTCCTGGAGGTGATAGGTAGCTTTTAAGGTGACTCTGAAAGGATGGGTTGGATGTAAAAAGATGGAGATGGCACTCTTGGCAGAGTGAATGTCATGAGCAAAGAAAGAGCTAGATATTTACAAGGAACCATGGAAGGCGTGTGTGTGTGTGTGTGTGTGTGTGTGTGTGTGTGTGTGTGTGTGTGTGAAAGAGAGAGAGAGAGAGAGAAAGAGAGAGAGGGAAAGAGAGAGAGAGAGAGAGAGAGAGAGAGAGAGAGAGAGAGAGATAAGGCTGAAAAGGGAGAGAGGTCCCAGGCTATGGATGGACAGACAGCCAAAGAAGTGGAGACTTTATTGGGTAGGTGATAGGGAGATGGTGAAGCTAGTTTATGATGAGTAACCTCAGTCTTAGTAACTAGGATTATTGTCATCTGCTGTGAGTCGTAAGCTTGAGTAGACAGAAAGACTTTTAGAAGGACTGTGAAGAATTAGAAAGGGAATCAATGAAAACAGGATCAAATAGGACCAAACAGCAATGAGAACCCGCTGGAGGCTGAGCAGCCAAGAGTGGTGGTGGTGGTGAATAGGGGATGTGCCTTTATGAAGTTCCTACTACGTGTCTGGCTCTGCACTAAGAACTTTGCAAATATATCATTTGATTCCTGAGAGGCAGGAGCTATTATTATCCTCATTTTAAGGTTGAGGAAACCGAGTTAAATAGAGGTTTAAGCGGTTTGCCCAGGGTCACTTGTTCTGAGGTTCATGAGGTGCGATTTGTACTTAGGTGGTGCCAACTTCAGGGCCAGCACTCTACCCACTGCGCCCTCTAGCTCCCTACACTTTATATCACCTTAAATTGGAGACAATCTCCAGTACCCCTAAGCAACTAGGAGCAGAATTGAAGAAATTAGATGGCAAGGTAATGGTTACCTTAGATTGAGTATTAACATGGAGTTAGGGGATGTCAAGGGATCTCAAAAGATTCCTCTTCCTGCCCCTGGCCCC
This sequence comes from Pseudochirops corinnae, assembly GCA_028646515.1. NCBI lineage: Eukaryota > Metazoa > Chordata > Mammalia > Diprotodontia > Pseudocheiridae > Pseudochirops > Pseudochirops corinnae. The sequence goes on from CM053589.1 coordinate 152,482,322, forward strand.
TGCACTCCTTCCATTCCCAAGGTGCTGCCTAGGTGAGTTCTCTTTTTCATTCATCTGACCATGGACTTCACTGGTCTACTTTGGCCTTATTTCTTACGAGAGAGATATTCCATTCCTTGCTTGCCCCAGTTGTCATGCTCCTGCTCACCCCTTTCCTGTTGATTTTAGGAATAAGGCCTCTGAACCTTAGAGTTTAGCCAAAAGCATTGGTTCTTACCAGTATAAAGCAGTTCCTCTAACTGTTGCCCTTCCTTCTGCTCTCTATTCTATTTAAAATTGACCCTGCTCCCTTACAGTTGTAGACTGATGTCTGCTGCCTTCTTCCCTGGGCTCATCTTACCATCTTTCCCTTTGAACTATCAGCAAGTGACCCTCACCATAAATGATTCCTTTTTCTTCCCCAAACTCTCACAGCTGGGACTGGTTCCCTACTTCTGATCTCCATGGGTCTCATTGGTAGGACTGGGCTAGAAGATGCTTCCAGGAGCCATCAGCTGTGCCTAGTAATTACTCTTTTTCTAAGCTTCAGGCTGCACCTTGACCTTACTGGGGAAGTGGCTTTCTTCCAAGTTCAGGATTCTGCAAAACTTAAAAGCACATAATATTTACATAGTCCCCTTCCTCCCCACTCTCAGTTATCAGGCAGAGCCATATCATTATATTTTGTTAGAGTCAGATCTACTTGTTTCTATATCTTTCAGCAAAGAGAATATTCTACCCTTTACATTTTGAAGCCCATAGTTTATAAAGAGGAAACTGGAGCCCAGGATGGGTGCGGAAAGAGGATAGCATCCAGCTGCTTTAAATAAATTCACATCTCAAGGCCCCAATTAAATCCTGGGGAGCTGAAAGAACTTGCAGATGTTATCTAAAGAGAACTCAGAGAATGGGTGAGGCATTTGAAGAGTGGAAATAGGCACATGTCCCAATTTTTTAAAAAGGGAAAATGGTGGATTTTAGAAAGAACAACCTAGTAAAATTTGATGTCAATCCCTGGCAAACTTCTAAAATGGATTATTAAACAGATGTTTTTTGAGATCATTGAAAAGGGATGTCCTGATCACTAGAAGTGGGACAGGGTTCACTGAGAACAAGTCATGCCAAACTAACTTCATTTCCTTTTCTGATAGGGTTACCAGAGCAGTAGACTGGGGAATACCACAGACATAGTATCTTGTTATCAACAAAACATTTTGACAGAGTCTCTAGTGGTAAAAATATGAGTTAGTGGATTACTGAAGCTAATTGATCAACTGTGCCCAAAGATAGCTAATTACTGGAGAGTCACTAATCTGGAGGAGGTTTCTAGTGGGCCCTCTGTCTTGTTCAACATTTTTGATTGTTCTTAAGATAACACAATTAATCATATTTATCAAATTGGTGGACACAAAAGTGGGAGGAAGGGCTAAAATTTTAGGTCAGAATCAAGATTAAAAATGATCTCAGCATATTGGAACACTGGGCTGAAATTAAGATGAAATTTAGCTAGGATAAAGTGAAACTCCTACACAGAGTTAAAAAGAGTTAAAAAGCTTAAGTACAGGACTAGAAAGGAGAAACCTGACTTGACAACAATCCAAAGGGAAAAGACCTGGGAGTTTTTGGTTCACCACAAGTTCAGAACAAACCAACAACTTGATACGACTTCTCAATAAAATGACCGAAACTTAGGCTGCATTAATAAAAGCATGGGGTCCAAATCATAAGTGTTTCTGTGCTGGTCACACCTGGAGAGTTTAATAAGGAATTAATCACAGTTTAAGTAAATTGAAAGATCAAATTATATTCAGAGACTACCAAGAAAAAGAGAGGGCAGGATCTAGGAAATATAAGTGACAATTGAAACAAACTGACTGTTTCTGGTTCAGTGTGGGGGGGAGTCTCATAAAGGCTAATGGGGCAACTGTCTTTATTTATTGGAAGGTCTGTCTTTATTGGAAGATCCAGTTCCATGTTGCTCCAGTAAGCAGAATTAGGGACAATGGATGTTCTATAGACATCTTAAACTCAACATGAATCATTATTTTTTCCCCAAATCCTCTCTTCTTCCTAACTCCCCTTTTACTGTTGAGAGGGCATTAACACCCTTCCAGTCACCCCAGCTTACAACCTAGGTTTAATCTTTGAATCATTATTCTTTCTACCCCTACCCCCATCAAATCTGCTATTGCCAGATCCTATCAAATTAATTTTTATATACACCTCCTTCTCTCGTCTAACACTGAACCTGCCCTGGTATGGGACCTTATCATCTTATATCAGCATGATTGCAATAACTTTCTGCCTCAAGTCTCCCCACCCCAATCCATTCTTCATTTAGTTGTCAAGTTAATGTTCCTAAACCATCTTCCCAAAGTCTTCCCAGTCTCCCCACCTTCATTTAATAAAACTCCAGTGACCTTCTATTCCCTCAAGGAACAAACACAAAACCCTCTGTCTGGCTTTTAAAACCCTTCATAACCTGCTTCTTCCCATCTTTTTCTCTAGGTACCTTGTGATCCAGTGACACTGGCTCCCTTGTTGTGTTCCTTGCACAAGACACTCCTCCTGATTCTGTGTGTTTTCCCTGCCTATACCTCATGCCTTGAATCTTCTTCCTCCTCATTTTGTCCCTGACTTCCTTCAGGTCCCAATTAAAACACCACCTTCTCTAAATAGCCTTTCTCAATTCCTTTTAGGATTCCTCATAGAAAGGCAGCTAGGTGGCATAGTGGTTAGAGCACTGGCCCTGGAAGCAGGAGGACCTGAAGCCAAATCCAGGCTCAGATACTTACTAACTGTGTGAACTTGAGCAAGTCATTTAACCCCAATTGCTTCTCCCCTCCCCTCCCACAAAAAGAATTCCTCTTAGGGCCTTTTTCCTAAAATTATCTCTAATTCATCCTGTCTATGTCTTGTTTGTACCTGGTTGTTTTCATGTCATCTCCCCCCATTAGACTGTGAGCTCCCTGAGGGCAGGGGCCATTTTGGCCCTTTTTAAATCCCCAGTGCTTATGTGGCAGGTGCTCGATAAATTCTTATAGACTGATTTGACAGTGGAGAGAAAGAAGTTAAAGGCAGGAGAGTTTCAGCTCAGCATAAGGAAACTTCCCTAACAATTCTTGCTTTCCAATAAGCCAGTGGACATTTTTGTGGAGTAATGCTCACCTCATTGCTAGAAGTGTTCAAAGTCTGAGTGAACAGAAAATCCAATCCACCCAGCATTTAATAAGTATCCACTCTGTACAAGGCACTATGGATATAATGACAAAAAACCAAATATTCCCCATCTTCAAGGAGCTCACAGGGATATAATATGTAAGCATATATGTATCTCTTTCTCTATATATCATGTATCTATATATAAACATGTACATGTACCCATATATATGCATACAAATAAAAGATAATTTGAGGAGGGAGAACTAAGTTCTAATAAACAGCTAAGGGAATTAGGGAAGGATCCACGAGGGAGATGGTACATGAAATTGAGCTTTGAAGGAAGGAAGATGGAGATTCTAAGCATGGAGAGGAGGAAGGAAGGCATTTCAGGCATAGGAGCATAGCCCATGGAAAGAAAGTGATAGAGAAGATCAAATGATAAATTCAAGGATTGACAAGTAGGCCAGTTTTGTTGGAATGTAGAATACATGAAAGGAAGGAATGTTTAATGAAGCTGGAAGATATAGGCTGGAGCCAGATTGAATAAATGGATGGATGGATGGATGGATGGGTAGGTGAATGAAAAAGTACTCATGTGCCAGGCATTGGGTAATATGACTGGGATACAGATACAATCAAGTAAAGTAGTTCCCTGCCCTTAAGAGCTTCCATTCTAATGGGGAAGAAAACCCCCATCAGGGTAGAGTGGCCAGCAAGGAATATTTTGGACAGGGAAGTCAGAAGGGACAGTGACAGGCGTCACAGGGGAAATGATTGCCATGTCCTTTTGGGAAATAGTAATATTGATTTGTAATATTACTACTTTCAGATCTAGAATTAGAGAATGTGAGAGAGTGGGGGAGAAGGAGAAGGTGGAAGTTGGAGAGCAGTTGGCATTGGCATGGTGGAACAATGATGGTTCAGAAGTGTTGTGATGGGCGGGAGACTGGTAGAGATTAGATAACTACTCACAATTCACAATCACGGTGGAAACTTTGGTCTGGTTGGAGGTAGAGACTAGAAAGCAAACACACAGAAGTGTTTGTATGTTAGCCTAGAATGGGTTGATAACTTGTGGTCAGTGAATTAATTTATATATCTAGATATCTATATAGCTATAGATCAATGGTTCTCAACCTTCCTAATGCCATGACCCGTTAATGCTTGTGTGCAGGCATATCTGCATGTGGGTGGACCTGCCTGGAGACAGATAGAGAAATGGTGTTTCAGTTCCTAAGACCATCGGAAATATGTGTTTTCGATGGTCTTAGGTGACCCCTGTGAAAGGGTTGTTCGACCCCCAAAGGGGTCATGACCCACAGGTTGAGAACCGCTGCTTTAGATAGATAATTGTATTCTGACATTATTGGATTGTAATTCTCTGCATATTTTTTGCATTTAAAATATTCTTCTGAGAAGGAGCCCATAGGCTTCACCAGACTGCCAACAGAGGCCATGACAAGAGACCACTGAAGTTTTTTGAACAGGGCAGTACACTGGTCAGAGTTGTTCTTAAAGTAGCTTAGTCTGTAAGGTGTGTGGAGGATACAATAGAATCAGTCTTACAGAGCAAACCCTTTTCTTAAGAGGATTTGTTCTGTGAAGTTTGGATTAAGTCAAAGGGCCACATTTGAGGACCTAGAAGGCCACATGTATCCTGGAGGCAGCAGGTTCTCCATGCTTGGAATAGAAAGATGAGAGACTGGAAGTGGGGAGTCTTATTAAGAAGCCATTGAGAGAATCCAGGTGAGAAGTAACAATGGTCCAAAAGATATTAGTGTCTGGCTAAATTGAGTGAAGGGGAGGGATGTGGGTAACGTGGAATTCACAAAACTAGAGGGCTATCTGGAGGGGGTGGGGTGAGAGAGAGGAGAGTCAAGGTTGACTCTGATACACATCTGAGGGATGGAAAGGCTGGTGATGCCCTAAAGAGGAAGGGTGATGTTAGGAGGAAGGTTGGATTTACAAGATATAGGCAGGGGATACGATGAACTCCAGGATATTGTTAAAGGGATTTCTGTAGGGAAAAGGGGTCAAAGCAGATGACCCTCTCAGATGTGCAAGTGTCTATGATAAACTCCTCCCTTACCATACAACATTCTATAGATAGTCATTGGATAAGCAATTATCTTAAAGGGGTTTCTTGATGTTTTGTCAGTGAAAAGTCCATATAGCTAATAAATCATATTTTCATATAAGGAAGGAAAGAGAAGGGAATAAGCATGTATGTAGTGCCTACTGTATACTAATGAATTTCCTCTGAAAAGTTCAAGGCACTGTAATAAGTTTTTTTTTTTTACAAATATCATCTCGTTTGGTCCTCACTGCAACCTTTTGATGTAGACGTTATTATTGTCTCCATTTTACAGTTGAGAAAATGTAGGTAAACAGGGCTAAGTGACTTGGCCAGGGTCACACAACCAGTAAGCATCTGAGACCAGATTTGAACTCAGACCTTCCTGACTCCAGGCCCATCTCTCTATTCACTGTGCTCCTAGATATCTGTAATATATGGTAATACACTAGTTATAAGTATCAACAACTAGGAGGAAGCAGGTTGATCTATGCTAGAGTTTACATGAGCCAGCTAGTTTTTCTTTACAGATGGACTTTGACCAAATGCTACGGATATTTCATCAGATTTAAATCAGGAAAGGTCAAAATCAGGTAAGCTTCAATATTTCAAAGCTGCCAGGTTTGGAAATACCCTGCAAGACTTCCAACGAAGAGTTTTTCTTTAAAAATAGAGAATCACCCCTTCACCTTGAACGTGCAGTTCACATCCTTCACCTGCATCCCACTCAAGAAGAACTCAATGTTATTTCCATCTCTGAAATCCCATTCTAAGACTTTTTTTGTTTTGAAGAATGAGGTTTCATTTATAGATAGGGAAACGAGCTGAAACACTTTAAACATTTCAGCTGGAGTTTCAGGAAATGTGATTTGTGTTTGTGAACTAGGAGAATGTATGTTCTCTCATGGCAAGGTTAAATTACTGTTTTGAGGGGAATATAGCATTTCAGTTTTGCTGGAGAGTAGTACTATTCTGACTGAGAATGAAAACATTCTTTTTATTAATAATTTTCTTGGGTTTTTCCAGTGAATCTCCTTGGAAGAGTTCAAGGTACTTAACATATGTTGTTTTATTTTCCATCACACTATCTTTGTGATATAAATCCAGATTTATAACAGACATCATGGGTCTTAAAAAGAATTATCTTTCTAGCCTGAGGAAATCCATACTCCTGAACTAACGTATAGAAGAAAGTGAGTCAATACATCTGTTGCCACTAGAACCCAGGGAAATATAGTTGAAGACTATTAACCTTGGAATCTTGTGTTCAAATCTGCCTTTCCTACTACTTGGGTGGACTTGAGCAAGTCCCTTGGCCATTCACAGCTCTAGTTTCTACATCCAAAATGAAGAAATTCCACTAGATGACCTCTAAGACAACTTCTAGCTCTGTATCTATGATCCTATGGAAGGAAGTGTCTAGTGGAGCATCCCAGGATCTCTTCCTGGCTCCATTTTAAAAAATATTTTCATCACTATTTCAGATAGAGGCACAAATAGTTTGAGGTTATCAAATTTGCACATGACACAAAGTTGGAAATCACCAGGAACAGGCTGGATGACAGAGTCAGGATTTCAAAAGATCTTGGCAGCCTAGAACATTGGACTGAATTTAATATGATGAATTTATAGAGATAAATGTTATGTCTCACACTTGGGGTTTCAAAAATTGACTTCAGAAATAAAGATAGGGGAAGTATAGTAAGACAAGAGTTGATCTGGAAAAAAAAGATTTGGGGAGTTTAGTGAATTGTAACATGGGTTTTTATCATGACATGGCAGTTATAAAAAGCTAATATAATCATAAGCTTCATTAAGACATACATAACATTCAGAACAAGAGAGATGATGGTATCTAGTTAGACACACTGGAGAATTTAGGAGTTCAGTTGTGGGTACTACAGCTTAGAAAAGACAGTAATACATTATAGAGCGTCCAGAGGAGGCCACCCAGAATAGTGCCATGTCATATAAGGATTAGTTGGAGAAATTGGCAATGTTTAGCCTGCAGAAAAGCAGACTTGGGGGCGTGGGCAGAAATGATAGCTATCTTCATGTCTTCGAAGGGATATATTGTAGAAGAGGACCTAGTGTTCTTCTGGGTCTCTTCAAAGGGAAAATCTGGAAACAACTGAATGAAATGAAAAATTTCCTAACAGGGCTATCCAAAAGAAGAGTAGACTGACTCAGTAGGTCTTGGCTCAGTAGTAAACCTCACTAAGAGTCTTCAAGTCATGGTTGACTTATTGGGAATGTTGTTGAGGGCATTCTTGTTCATGTATAGTTTGGATTGACTGGCCACTGAGGTTTCCATTAACTCTGAGATTCTGAGGAATGGATAAAGAAATGGAAGGATGGATGGATGGATAGATGGATAGATGGATGGACACAGTAGTAGTGACAGCTACTTAAAAAACTGTTATAAAACTGAGGGATAATGATCATATTCATAGTCAAAGCAAACAGTTAAATCCCATTGACTATTTTTAGTGCCATCTTTTTTGACTTTTGTGCAGTTTTTAACATTTCTAACTATCCCTTTCTCCTAGATTCTCTCTCCTGTCTGGTTCTCCTGCCTATTTCCCAAGGTTTTGTCATGGACCTCCTTCTCTTCTTTCTGTCTTTTCATCAGGTTCCATATCTACCAGTCTTGTTATTGTTACCATTTTATAGGTGAGGAAATTGAGACCGAGAAAGGTTAAGTAACTTGTCCATGGTCACACAACTCAGTTGGTTGGCAGCATTTGAAACTATTTTAATGGGTGTGTGTGTGTGTGTGCATGTGTGCGTGTGTGCATGTGTACATTTAGATGACCATCTTTTAGCATGCCCCAACCTGGTGTCAACTCTCCTGTCCACTTTCCCAGGTCCTACATCTGGGGGCTTGAGTACTCCTGGAGAAAGCCACAGGACTATGGGTATAGACCTGGCTTACTATGGATATGTATCTTCTAACTTTAACTGGGCCTTGGCAACTGTTTGAAAACCGCTTTATTTATCTGGGCTGTCTGGAAGGGACCATAGAGGCATCAATTCTGACCCCCTCATTTTACAGAGAAGAAAACAGCGACAGAGAAATTATGTGATCGGCCCAAGATCACATAGTCAACGCCTAAGGTAACATTTGAACTCAGCTCTATCCTAACCTTGAACTCAGTGCTCTGCCCACTGTGCTAACTGCCTCAATTCTAATGTTACCTCTCTTCCCACCTATTATATCTTTTCCCCCTTTCCTGTCTTCTCTGGGACCTTACTTAATCGATTGTTTCCTATCTCTTCCATTTTCAATCTCTTCCTCTCTTCTCCCTTTCTTCCTCTCCTCTGCATTACATACAGACTTCTCTTAACTTGAAAAAAAAAATCACTCTCTGAATCCTGCTATGACTGCTGTGTTCCTTTTTCCCCCTCTGCCAAATTTCTCCAATGGGTGACCAGAATCTGTTGAATTCATTTCAATCCAACAATTGATTGGAGGAGATAGAAATATCAGATAAGACATAGTCCCTTGCCCTCATGAAGCTTACAATCTACTGGTTGCTTGGGCCTTGGAGTTCCTCAGTCCTAAGGTACTACACTCAGCATTCTTCTGGGTAAATCTTAGCCTCTCATTTCACTGGCTTACCACTTACGGGACAGGGGCAGTGTGGAGAAAAAGGTTGTCTCCCTCACCCATGAAGAACTGGCACCTCCTGGCCTTTTACTTCATTATCTCACTGGCTTTACTCATAGTATCCCTATATCTTACACAACCCTGTGAAATCTAGATTTATACTGACATTCTTAGTGTCTAACTAAACGTTATTTGTGTAAGAAAATTTCAGTAAACCAATTATAGATCATGCAGGGATATCATCAGTAGAATTGTACAATAATAAGGTCATGGGATTTAGAGAGTTATAAGGACCTTAGAAATAGTCTAGTCTAACTCCCTCATTTTGTATATGAAGAAATCTAAGCCCACAGAAGGTTAGTGACTTACCCAGGGTCATATAATTGTAAACAGGAATATGAATCCAAATCTAAATTCATATCTGAATTGAACACCAAATCTAAATCCAGGAAATCTTTTGTTCAGGTTAACTGACACAAACCATTTTAGCCTATATAGCAGAGAGTTTAGCTTTTAAAATGATCAATAGACTTTCTTGGATATTACCTACTTTTATTTTTTTTAAATTTACCTTCCTTTTTCTGTCTAGTTCTGGTTGGGAATTACCTTCTTAGCCCCTTTATGATTTTCTCTAAGGAAAATTCTTTCCTATTTAGGTTGTTAGATCAAGAGTTCTTAACCTGTGGTTAATAGCAACCTCCCACCCCACTCCTCCAAGGGACCGCTCTTTGGATTTCAAGGCATCTATAAACTTGGATGGGAAAAATAAAATCTTTCACTACCCTCAAACTGAGATTTACCATCTTCTTTAATTATTTTAAAACACTCTTCTGAGAAAGTGTTCAAAGACTTCACCATATTCCCAAAGGGGTCCATAACATAAAAATGGTTAAGAACCCTTTTTTCTGTATCCATTTCTCTAGATTCTACCTAAAAGAGTTGCTATTGTAGACAATGTCCTTCACTCCTCTAAGGTTTAGACTATAACAGTCAAGTAGGTACATAATTTAAGTTGTGAGAGGAGAAAGTGCAGCACCTACTGTCAATAGAATTAATGAGGGCATCAATCTCTTAGTCCATTGTGCACTACCTGTAGTTAGGAGATAAAAGGGAGAAGAAGACTCAGGCCTTCTGAGATGGTGCTCCTAAACTGGCCTTCACGCTATGGCTAAAAGTCGATTAACTTTCATCCTTTAATAGGAAGTTGATCAAGAGAAGCAGGTGAACAATTGCTAGCTATAGAAGAGGCTCTGTTGTTTCAGGGTGTCTTTACCTGTGTTTCTATGTTTGTGCTCCTCTGTACTTCCCACATCTCTGGGGAGGGCCCACTTGCCAGACTGTGTAGCAAGCTTCCTGATCTTAGCTCTAACACTAAGGATGGGGTGACCATATCCAAAGGTCAGGACAGCTGCTTCCTTTGAGTAAATCCTAATTCTCTTGGGTGTTCTTATGTCAGAGGTCCTAAGAACCTATTTATTTGGGGAGCAAAAGTCTTGGATATCTTCAGTCTTGTGGTATTCCCAATTTTGAGGGTGAAAACTAAGAATATGTATCCAGTCCCTGAAAAGATAGGTATTGAAAAGTTGGTAGAGGAAGCAGAAGTTATGTGAAGAGAGGCGTATGAATATGGTGGGAATGCCTTCGACCAAGAAAAGCTTGTGTGTTACCCCCATGATTGCCTACATTTAATAAATAAGGATTGAGGGATGGAGGAGAGCTGTCCAGCAAGGGTGAAAAAGTCAGCCATGGAGGCCAGGAATAGAATCTATCCAGAGTTTTGGCTCCCTCCATCTGGAAGAAGTAGAAACAGACTCAATGTATGATGCCTCAAAGTTTCAGCCTTCAGATGGATTGACTCACTATCTTTTGGAAAGAACATGGTATAGTGGGAAGAATATGTGGTTTAGTGAATAGAACGCTGGCCCTGGAGTCAGGAGGACCTGAGTTCAAATCCAGCCTCAAACACTTGATGCACTTACTAGCTGTGTGACCTTGGGCAAATCACTTAATCATGATTGTCTTGCCTTCTACCCTCACCCCCCCCCCCCCAAAAAAAGCAAAAACAAAAACACAAATAAACAAATACCCCAAGAATATGTGGTTTAAAACCAAAGAACTGGGACTTAAGCTCTGACTATGCCATTTATGCCCAATGTGACCAGGACCTTGACTGAATCTCTTCTCTTTAGCTTTTAGTTACCTCATCTGTGAAATGGGAGCGATGATGGTGGTGGTGGATGGAAAAGATGATATCTCAATTCTCTTCTAGCTCTAAATCTATGATTCCCATTTTTTCCAGTTTGGTGGTAGGGAAGGGGGTGTGTGTGTCTTGGTAGCTATGGTTCTATAAGGACTGAGAATTATTAAGTCTTCTACAAGGAAGAAATTAAGCTATAATATTTGGTAGAAAAGGGACTGTTAGTCAGAAGATCTATTGTGAGGCCAGAGCATAATGGGGGTAGTATAGCAAAGAGAGTTTTCACAGCCAGGATGGGCAGGTCCATCTTCAGGAAAGGAACATGGAAGATTTAGGAATGAGAGGCTATCCTTCCCATTAAGGGCAGAGCAGGATACTTCAGGAGAATCCATCTCCATATGGAGTCTGAGTGTCCTATCCAAACTGATAATCTCAGAGAAGGCTAAGTGGGGGCTGGCAGGATAATGCTGACAGGGAAGCATTATCTGCAGGATTAAAATTTGTAGGGAAGGAGCCTTCTGTTTTCATTCAGGTTTGTCTCAATTCATCTCTGGGATAAAATTGGATTAAAGTAATACCTGGACTTCTGGCTTTATTAGGAATAAAAACTATCTCAAGTTGACTTCCTGAGGATGTATCATATATAAACATCTTTCCAAATCTATGTGAAAATTAGCACAGAGTGTTATCGTCCTTTTAGTATAAAACCCATACTTTCTTAGGAGAGAGTGGAGAAATGAGTTGTATGCCTCTATCCCCCTAAAGTCAGAGTTAGGCATTTTAGCATTTTGAGGGTGTCTGAATCCTCCAAATCTCCCTCTATCAACCATAAGCACTTCTAATGGATCAGGTAAAGAGGGACATCTTACATAACTGGATTAGTCTTGGTCCAAGGACTAGCCTTTGCAACTTGGAAGCATCTTCTGCAGGTCCTTGAAGTGAACCTTTTCTAAAGAGCTGGGACTGTCCTGCTGGAGGGGTTCCAGAAGAGTTTGGCAGTTGGGAACATGTGCAATGATTAGAATCCAGTGAGTGTGGAGGGGGAGGGGAGAGAGGACCTCTCTCAAACCTGTCAAGGTGACCCAATTCTCAGTCTGGCTATGGGGAATTTGGGACAGTAGCTGTTTATTTCAAGGTCATTGGTAGAAAGTTTTGAATACTTGCCCGTGTCAAAGCCCTGGAGATAACCTGGTAAAGTGGCTGTGTTAGACCCCACCTGAGAAGTAGGATGGTTTTAACCACAGTGATCTTAACAGGAGGGTGAGATGTTTCTTTGAGAAGATACAAACTTGGAAGATGAGGAAAGGAAGACTCTAATATAGACAAAGAGTGAAAAACTCATCAGAGAGCTAGGCTCTCATGCCTGCGGCCCAGTTCTCATGTTTGAATAGGCCTTTCTGTTTGATCACTTGTTTCCTTTTCTTTGTTCAGGAAAAGCCCTTGCCATAGGTGCCCCTGTTGCCAGAGGCCTGAAGGCCAGAGAGGCTCTGCCTTCACCAAGTCAAGACAAGACAGCTAGCCCAATGGGCAATCAGGTAAAGCTCTGGGATATAAGTCAACATTGTGGGGTATATTTTGAGCCGTCTTTGGTTATTAATGCCTAAACCTCTGACATAAGCTACTGGCTCCCAAGAAAACCCTATCTTCATAGGTTTGTATTTTGCTCTCCTAAATGTTCCATCGAAAATAAAGAGGGAGCTAAGTAGGCCTTTGGAAAAGTAGAATATATTTAAATTCTTTATTTTTAAAGTCAAAGAAAAACTATCTTTACTTTTACTTTAATCATTTAGATATTTTTCTTTTTTAATATATTTTGGATGACCTTTAGATCTGCCTTTCATTTTGTTTTGTATTGCTAGTAGGGGATGATGAAGTGACACAGGAAGTTGTCCTAAGAGGAGGAGGGTGTCAGAGTCTGACGTTTCCTATTTCATGTTAACACTAACTAAACAAAAAATGTAATTGGGGGGAATGAGTCTAGAGGGAGCTAAGCATTTGCATTAGTCCTTCATGTGTTGACCATGGGGACATCAGGATAGGAGCACCAAGATCAACATAGAATTTTGTTTGTGAGGTTGTATAGTCCAAAATAGTTTTTAGTTTTGGAACCTCCAGGATGAAACTGACTTCACTTCTCATTCAAGGGTTGAACAGAGAGGGGCCTCTAGATTCAGTTTTACTACAGACCAGGGTCATTGGCAGCTTTTCTCATCAGTATACTTTCTGAAAAGCAAAGCCAGTATAGACACAGATCATATACATGGGAAAGTCACTTAACCTCACAGTGTCCTGAGTAACTTTTTAAGCCTTTATATCTGTCCTTAACCTTTTTAAAAACATAAAATAAAGCACAAAGCATTACAAAGAAAGAGAAATAGTGACAATTAAAATGTAATTTTTTTTTCTCCCATATATATTCATGGGCACCATGAAATCTAGCCAATGACCCTTTTGGGGTATATGGACGTCAGGTTAAGATTCCCTGTTCTAAGGCTAGAAGTTCAGAACAGGGGTTGATCTTTATCAGTGAAAAGAGTTTCCACACATAGAGTTCCCCACATGGATGAAATTATAGATTTTTACCCTAAAGATTCTAAAGAGTCCCTAAACACTTACAAACAGAAGAATGAAGAATATGATTCTTTGGTCCAATGCTGATCATCTTATTTTCTCTGAAAGATTATTTGCTTGAAGAGCAGAAGATTTAAGGTGAAAGGCTTTAAATATGAACAAGTAGTCCACTTCTGATTTGTGTTTGACATTATATCTAAAGGGAATTTTGCTGAATTGTTAGTTTTCTAGTTAGCAACCTTCAGATTTTCTCTAAAGAAAAAAATGTAAAAATGACCTCTGTAGATGACATGTTTGAAGATTTCTGTTTCTTTTTTTGAATTCAAGGGATCTCTTTTTTTGTGGTTGAAAGACAACAAGATCTCCCTGCTCCCAAATATAATCCCTGTTCCCAGGTGTCACAGTACCTGAAAGGCTACCCTGAGAGATTCAGCTCACCAGGCTCATCTTAACAAACTAACATAGCCCAAGTAGATTCTTGACATAAATGGATTTCTTTTTTAAAGTTTTTTTTT
>CM053589.1:152496929-152545143 GCA_028646515.1 Pseudochirops corinnae
TATTTATAAGCATATGAAAAAATGCTCTAAATCACTATTGATTCAAGAAATGCAAATCAAAACAACTTTGAGGTACCATATCTCACCAGTCAGATTGTCTAAGATGTCAAAACAGGAAAATGACAAATGCTGGAGAGGATATGGAAACATTGGAACACTATTTCACTTATTTCTATATCAAATAATCTCTGCCTCTCTTGCACCCTGGCCTTGTTTCCTGATCTTCAGTGGTTCTCTATTTTTTATGGCTATAGTCTAAATTCTTTATCCTATTCATTAGCTATTTTTCCAGCCTAATTTCAGTCTATCTCTCCATCCTTACTCCTATGATTACGCTTCTACTCCAACCTAACCCATCTACTCCTTTTCCCTTAAACACTCACTGAAATTTCCTGACTTTATGCCTTTGTACATATTGCTCTCCGTGCCCCAAATGCCCTCCTCTTGCACATCTATGCCCATCTATCTTTCAGAGTCTAGCTTAGATCTGAACATGGTGAACCTCTTACCTGAACAAGAGAGCAGCTCAATACTCATTCTTGCTTAAGTGCCGATAGCACTTACAACTCAATGATTCCCATTAGTATTTTACTTTAAGACTTACAAAGGTCTGTCCTCATAGCTGCCTGGTGTATTACATAGCAAAGCATGATTGTCCTTATTTTAGAGATGAGGAAAGTAAGATTTCAGAAATATTAAGTAACTTGCTTAGGGTCATAAAGTGAATAAATCTCTGATCCTGGATTGGAATGGAACTCTCTTCTGATACTAAACCTGACACTTTCCACTCTACCACTGGGCAATGGCAAACCACTCCAGTATCTTTGCCAGAAAAATCCCAAATGGGGTCACAAAGAATTGGACACAACTGAAATGACTGAACAGCAAGTTTAGCAATTAGCACATAGTACCTCGTCAGTCAATCCAAAAGCATTTCTTAAGCACCCACTATGCTCCAGGCAGTGTGTAAAGGTCTCGAGATACAAAGAAAGATGGAAAAACAAATCCCTTCTCTCAATAAATTCAGTCTGACAATGGAGACAACATGCAAGCAGCTATGTACAAACAAGATATACATGGGACAAACTAGAAATAATTAACAGAGAGGAGGCACTAATATTAAAAAGAATCAGTACAAGCTTTTTGTAGAAGTTTGGAAAAGTCAATGCAGTGAGTGAGATAGTGAATTAGAGAGATGTAAAAGGATTGCTTTGCTGCAGTGAGGGTCCATTTGAGATTATAGAGCATTAATTTGTAATGGACCCAATTAGCATTGTTTTGTAATTTTCTCCATCTTTATCAGAACATGGATAGGAAAAGGTGAGGTTCAATAGAACAAGATCTTTGATAAGATAAAAAAAAGGAAGACTTGAGAAAAGAAGTCAATACAGTATTGAGTTGAAAGGGTTCACTAACAGGCCAAGATGGGGATGAGAATATAGCTAATGCATGGGGTGATGGCCTGGGAAAGAAATGATGGGGTACAAAGATCAAGGTGCAGATGAAGAAGAGGGTTGGGGGTTGCAAGGCAGAAGGAGAGGTGGAATGACAACAGATTGTAATCATATAAGGGAATTCCAGAATTTGTGAACCTTGTAGTGTTATAATTTACATTTATACTTCCTGTCTTTCTCACTAGTTTGTGAATTCCTTGAGGAGGAAGGGCGATTCTATATTTATGGGATCATAGATTTAGATATGAAGGAACTTCAGAGGACATTTGGTCCAATAGATGAGGAAACCGAGGCCCCTGTAAGTTAAGTGTCTTGCACAAGATCACACAGGTAGTATATGACAAGAGATGGGATTTGAACTCAGGCCCCTTTCCCTAGACCCAATGCTCTGTTGAACTCTACAATTTTTCATCTATACCCTATTTCTTTGTATCCTTAACACTGTAGTTACTATATGTTGACTATCCATTCATTGAGGGTTCTCTTTCCTTTCAAACTTGGGGTTTAGTCAAGGGTGTGTAATAACCACATAGTAAACACTTAGAAAATGCTTGTTGACTGAATGAATTTTCTAATTCTATGATTCTGTGATTCAGTGATGACAAAGGAGAGACATTTAGGCAGGAATAGAAGAATAAGCCCTGGCAAGATCACTTTTCATCTTACTTGAACCAGTAGAAAGTAGCTACAGGCTCTTCTAATTTCATTCTTTTCTGATCCTGGCAAGTAAAAAAAAAAAAACACCCAACACATCCCATGCAGTCAGTCAACAATATGTGCTTATTATATGCCAGACATTGTACTAAGATTGTGATATGCATACAAAGAAGGGTACACCTCTTCATTAACTTGTAATTAATGTGTGCTACTTGGAGTCATATCATGGACCTCTAGCTGCCTCAGAGGCAATTTGATCCAACAATCATCTTTTTTTTCCCCTACATTTTTTTGTCTTTTTGGAGGGGAGAATGCAGGGCAATTGGGGTTAAGTGACCTGCCCAAGGTCACACAGCTAGTTAAGTGTCAAGTGTCTGATTCAGGATCTGTACTCAGTTCCTTCTGACTCCAGTGCTGGTGCTCTATTCACTGTGACACCTAGCCTCCCCCTAATAACCATTGTTTTAAAGATGACGGGTTTAGTAGGCAGTCCAGGGTCACTCAGGTAGTGACCAAGCAGATATTTGAGCCCATGTCCTTTGGGATACAGAGGAAGGTAAAGCTATGTGCTGTTTGCCTTGACTTTGAGAAACTTACAATATGATGAGTGTGTGTGAGAGAGTATGACATGTTAATAACTATGTACATACAAGATATGTACATTGTAAATGGAGGTAATCTCAGGTTAAGCACTACTAATGGGAGAAAGAAGAAACAAAACAAAACAAAACAAAAGGAGAACAATAGTCTGCTTCACTCTGCATTCAGACTCCCAGAGAGTTCTTTCTCTGGGTGTGGGCAGCATTTTCCATTGTGAGTCTTTTGAAGTTGTCTTAGATCCTTGCATTGCTGAGAAGAGCTAAGTCTATCAAAGTCAGTCATTGCACAACGTGGATGTTATTGAATACAATGTTTTCCTGGTTCTGCTCATTTCATTCAGCATCAGTTCATATAAGTCTTTCCAAGTTTTTGTGAAGTCTGCCTGCTTATCATTTCTTGTAGCACAATAGTATTCAATTATATTTATATACCACAACTTGTTTAGTCATTCCCTAGTTGATAGGCATCCCTTCAGTTTCCACAAAAAGAGCTACTATAAATATTTTTGTACATGTGTGTCCTTTCCCTGTTTTTATGATCTCTTTGGATATAGCCTAAAAGTGGTATTGCTGGGTCAAAGGGTGTGCACAGCTTTATAGCCCTTCGGACATAGTTCCAAATTGCTCTCCAGAATGGTTTGATCAGCTCACAGCTCCACCAACAATGCATTAGTGTTCCAATTTTCCCACATCTTCTCCAATATTTATCATTTTTCTTTTCTATCATATTAGCCAATCTGATAGGTGTGATGTGGTATCTCAGAGTTGTTTTGATATGCATTTCTCTAATCAATAGTGATTTAATCTTTTTTTTTTCATATGACTATAGATAGCTTTAATTTCTTCATCTGAAAACTGCCTATTCACATCCTTTAACCATTTATAATTGGGGAATGACTTGTATTCTTATAAATTTAATTCAGTTCTCTATATATTTTAGGAACTAAGTCTTTAAGGACGCCAGGGAAACCAGTAGGCTGAAGTGAGGAGGGAGAGCATTCCAGACATGAGGGACAGCCAGTAAAATAGAGACAATTAATAGTGACCTAGGGAATCTGTGGCTTCCAGTGTGTGCAATTGTTATAAAGATGAACATGGTGAGGAAAGGGAGGTCACTAGTTTGCAGCTCACACTTAGAAAGGGCAGCTAAGTGGCATAGTGGATCAGGAGAAGCTGACTCTGCCATATGTTGAGGTTTAGGGTTTAGGGGTGCTCAAGACCTCAAAATACTAAGACGCCATGTCCCGCTGAGTGAATTTGACTCAAGCCTTCTCTCAGTCAAAGTGAAGCAAAGTTTGTTAAAGATTCGCCATAACGGGTAGACTCTTAAGGAGCCTAAGTATTTGTGGGGCTTTTATTGGACAAGGGGGCCAGAACAATCTGACACAGACTTGAGTCTGCACTAGATTGAATCTCAGTGCCTTCGTGGAGGCTAGATGCATCTTCTAGACAGAAAGATCACAGGAGAGATCTGGGGTGGTGTTGAGAAGGGGTATGGGGAGGTTCTTGAAGAGGAGTCTAAGGAGGATCTTTGATGGAACTGAGGTCAGACTCAAGGAATGGGATTTAAAGGTAGGAAATAGCTGAAGGCTACCTGGAGATGACAGACAATGGAGGCCTAGGCTAGTTAAAGGGTAACAGATTTGGGTATAGATATTTTGATAGGACCAAGGATGGGAAGTAGCTGGACAAAGGAAGGCTTGGCTAGGTTAGGAGTAACAGATTTGAGCCTAGCAATAATGAAAGGCTTATGGCCTCAGGCAAATGCCTCATCATGTGGGAAGATTCAAGGGAGTTCCCAGATCTTCTAGAGTTCAGATATGATCTTAGGCACTTACTAGCCCTGTGATCCCAAGCAAGTCACTTTACCCTGTTTGCCTCAATTTCCTCATCTGTAAAATGAGCTGGAGAAGAAAATGGCAAACTATTCCAGTATCTTTGCTAAGAAAACCCTAAATGAGGTCATGAGAAGTTGGACTGAAAAATGATGGAACAGCCATCACACTTTGAAACCCTTTAAGAATTGTCAAGCTCTTTAAATGGCTTACAACAATGTGGTTGTTCTTTCAAAGCAGGATAAAAGGAGTAAGGAGACAAAATGTGTACTGGTAAAGTTAGAGACGGAGAGAATCCTTTTGCTCTAAAGTATCCTCTGTTCACTTGTCTGGCAGCTTTTAGCTTCTATATTAACATTCCAACAGCTCCCAATTTGTGCACCGCTTTCTCTTCTTCAGTCCCTTTTCACATTTCTTCATCGTCTACCTCCTTTCTTTCTTTCCTCTCCTTCCCTCCTCTTCTTTCTTTCCTGACTTGGATTCAGGCCTGAGACCCATGGATACTACTTAAGTGTTTTTCATAGTCCTATAGGGCAAAGAGACTGCTTTCCCTTTTGTGTTTTGAAGAATTCCTTTTCCCTGGATCATTTGTTGCTTTGCTCCAGAGAGACAGTGTCTGAGTATTGTAGAAAGAACCTCAGCTTCTGTTTTTTATACATCCTCACCCCGTGTTACACTGGGCAACCTCTCAGAGCTCTAGGCAACTCTCTTAAGACTTTAGGTCACAGAGAAGATGCTAACCAAATAAAAATGGAAGGAGTTTCTTTACCCAGGAGTTTTTTTTACCAATTAAATCACAGACCCAGTCCTTACCCCTTCAAAGGGGTTGAGTATAACAAATATTTCTGTCCTTATAATCCACTAATTTGTTTCTTTGTTCAGGCTGTGTGTGGAAATTTGCCCATTTGCAAATAACTTGATTGGTTCTTATGAATGAACCATTTATATGTGTAAAATCACCTGAAATAACACCACACTTTGAAAGAGTACATTTAGAAAGAAGAACAACAGAATTATTTACAAGTTGGAGTATGAAAACAAAGCATTTTAAACTGCAGAAAGCAAGAGAAAAATGTTGACTCATATTACTATCGCTTTAATGGCAAGAAAGGCAGTGAGACTATTTTCCCATTGAATAAATTTTATTTATTCAGTTTTTCCCAAGTCAAAAACAGTACAAATCTGAATGGCCTGGCACAACCCTAAAGGATTCTCTTTGGTATGAGATGCACTGTCAATTACATGCCTCTCCACAAGGGGCAAGTCTTTGTTCTTACTTTAAATGTGGTCCAAAACTCATTCATCGGAATAAAATTCCGGTTGAAATAAATGGAATATTACCAGTATGCCCAAAAAAGATAAAAGTAACAAATGCCTAAACTTTTATAACATAGGAGAGGGTAAATAGAGAGATTATCTCAGATTCCACCATCTGTTTTCTCTGCCAGTCAATATCTAATAATGGAACAAAATTAGCAAATGGTTTCTTATTACATAACTAGTCTGATAAAAAGTGGTAAGGAGACCATTTCAATTTCGTTTAGTTCTAACCCACAAATTTCCTTTAAGTATTGATATCACTTAAAATAGATCTTGCTGTTAGCTATTGAGGTAATTATTGCAGAACAGATATTTACTCTTTCCTGTTTCCTTTTATCCCATTCTCACCCATCCCTAACCAGGAGGTCTTTTAAAACAAGAGGGTTAGTTACCTCACCCAACCCAGGGAAGGTATGAACCAGAAATATAGGAAGATTAGTGAGAGAGAAAGGCAGTTCAGCTTGAACACGTAAGTAGGGAACAGGGAAGGATTCTATAATGGGGCAGGATGGGAAAACTTCAAGACCTTCTGGCTCCTCATGAATCAAATTTTCAGAAGATTAACCAGTTTTTAAACAAAAAATATATTCTAGGACATCTGATCTGTTCTATTTAAATATGAGTTCAGAAACCTTCATAAGGGCTACATTAAGAAGGGGGGAGGGCTGTCTATGTCTTCTTCCTTTCATCAGAGTAGATAATAAGAGCAGGTTGCTTTTTAAAGGTGTACCTCATTTGGACATCTGAATAAAAATGAAGTTTTCTTTTCTTAGGGCTGGATCCAATGTTTGGAAAAGCAGAGCAAGCTATAGCTCTGAAAACTGGAACAATGAAGATGGGCAGCATGCAGGATCATCCCGTGAGACAACAATTGGAACCTCAGGTATTTCTGGGATGCAGCTATGTTTTTATTGGAAGATGCCTTGTTGCCACTAGAGTTACAGATACCCATTTTCGAGGGCAAAGACTGAACAGTTTATGGCAACATATAAGATATAAAGGCTTGGGAGGACTGAGGAAGGGGAAAACGTAACAGGGACATAGGAGTTTGTGGAAATGGCATAATGTCTTCCCCTTCTTGCCAATGTTTTTATTTTTCTCAAAAGAAGAGGGCAGATTTTCACTTAAATATTTTTGTGGCGTAATTGTAACTCTAGACAAAATATGTTATGCATAATTGTTATAGTCATTCAGTAAGTGCATACTATCTATCAAGTACTGTGCTAAACATTGGAGGTACAAAGACAAATATGAACCGTGTTCTGCCTTCAAAGAGCTTGTATTCTAGTTGAAGTAGAGAAACATAAAAATAACTAGTGTTATACAAAGTGCATACAGAATAGATGAAAGGTAATCTCAGAGAGGAAGTGATTTTAGATCTGTAAAGTGTTGCTTAAGGATAAGCAATGCACATATATCCATTCATTTTCTCTCACTCACCCAATGACTCCAACATTTCTTTGATACTCCATGTATGTATTCATTAATTGTATTTCTCTATCAGTGTCTTTCCTTTCAGGTCTTGATTGACCTGTTTATTTTGTGCAAATATTTCTTTGCCTGGGATGCAATTACTTTGACTCCAATTTAATTAAATTCAGCTCAACAAATATTTCTTTTATCAATGAGAACTTTGTGCAAAATGTGGGGAATTGCAGTGATAAATAAGACACAGTCCTTCCTGGAATTTACAATTTATACAAAATTTCCCAGGTTTATATGAATCTATTCATTTTTGTTATTTCTTATGGCATTATGCTGTTGCATTGCAAATGTTGTTCAGTCCTTTTCAGTCAAGTCAGACTCTTTCTTAGCAAGATGCTGGAGTGATTTGCCATTTCCTTCTCCATCTTATTTTATATATGAGGAAACTGAGGCAAGCAGGGTAAAGCAACTTGCTCAGGTCATACAGCTAGTAATTGTCAGTCTGGATTTGAACTCAGAAAGATGAGACTTCCTGATTCTAGGCTGAATACTCTACCCACTATGCCACAAATGCCTTAATTTGTCCAGTCATTCTCCAGCTAATGAACCTTACCTACAAGGTCATTTTGGATTTCAATTCCCTGTGTTCTATATCCATGAGTTTTTATTGCTGACTCTCTCTTGTGAACTACTGAGCCTCCCTTCTGTTCTCATTCCTAAATTGCACTGGTTCTTCTCTATAGTATTTGGTTCGGGCATTTTCTTCCTTCTCCTCTATGTTGGGTTTGATGCCCCCTTGACTGGGTACAATTCATTTAAACAAATATTTACTTACTTACTACTATGTATAACATATAAAACAAACATTTTTGGATGGTGATGGTGATGGTGAATGACTTGTTTGCACGTGCAGTAACTAGTGAGGCACCTAAGTAGTACAATGGATAGAGCTCTGGTGAAGAGTGAGGAAGATCTGAGTTGAACTCTAGTCTCAGGCACTATTAACTATACAAGGATGGGACTTGGGTAACACATAGGGTCCAAGATTTCACCTGTCAAACATAATTTTCTTAGAATAGGACAGGAATCCTAAAGAGCTATATTTGACAAATGAAATCTTAGACGTTGACTTGTGTTTTAATATAGTTTTTAAAGATTTAGGTAAAACTGTTTTTTATAGAAAATAGAATACGATTTCAAGTATTGCATATGGCTGTCATTTCCCCTTGATAGGTTTGAAAATTACTTCTGAGGAAGAACTAACAGAAATATCTGAGATTAGGCCAATTCTAAAGAGTTTTCATTTGATGACGACCCTCAGACATCTGATTGATACCATGGACAAGCAGATAGCAAGAAATGAACCCTTCGTGGAATTTTTGGTAATTGTGCCAATGATACTGAAGGTGATACACACATGTGTTCCTTACATCTAAGAAGGAAGGTAATTTTAAGAATTCTTTCTTGAATTCTTGGCCTCTCAACTGCTACTTCTTCCTAGGGTAAGGCATATGAGGTTAAAAAATAGAGCTACCTTATTTTTCTGGCTATTACACGCATGTTTTATGAGTAGGGAAAGAATATTTCCAGAGAGTTTAATATGAAAATTTTTTGGCTAGTCTATCAAAATGTTGGGTCATTGGGGTATGGACATCATGACTGAAATCCATCATTTTTTTGGTTCTTTTGTGAGAAGAATGAATATTAAAGATACCGAAGACAGTATTTTTCTTATTCATTGTAAATGTTTAGGCTAAATGAATTATGACAAGGAGAGAATATTCAGGGACATGTTGGTAAATGCTTAGTAACTGATTCTCCAGAAAAAAATATAGGTAAGGCATATTTTTTTAGTTTAATCTGCATTATTAATACTTTCTTCATCACTTAAATCTAAACAATCAAGAAAACAATTAAATCAAGCTCTGATTTGTAGCATTTTCTGGTTTTCAATGCTCACATTGAAAATTTCGCAATCAGTTGTCTTGAGTCAGTATGAGCTGGCTCCATCACACCCCTGACTGAATGTCTTTGCAGAACAAATCTATTGTTCTCATTTTTCATAAGCAGGAATTTCAGGGGTTAGTAATCCTGTATTAAAAGTTAATCTTTCATTGTAGGCGAGAAATAATCGTTCTTGTTTTCTTTATTTTTAGTCTTTAGAAAACATAAAGCCACTTGATGACTGCATCTTGGGAAATGCTCCACAAAACAGAGAGAAAAACAGATACCGAGATATTGTTCCATGTAAGCAAATGTCAATTCTCATCATTTAAAAAAAATATTTTTCATACTTCTTTTTTTTTTCTTTTTGGAGGGGGGAATTATCAATTGCATCCCAGGCAATTGTCCTTTCCAGGGCAATTGGAATTAAGTGACTTGCCCAAGGTCACATGGCTAGTAAGTGTTAAGTGTCTGAGGCTGGACTTGAACTCAGGTCTTTCTGACTCCAGGGCCAGTGCTCTATTCACTGTACCACCCAGCTGCCCCTCTCATCATTTAAAAAAAATATATATTTTTGGGAGTGCTAAGTATAGTCCTAGCAATGAGAAATAAAACCTAGAAGTTATCTTCAACTATTGGTAATACATTTATATATAGAAGAACTGACTGATTGTAAGGGTAATGTTGTATCCTTCAAGGCCAGATGACTGATTTCATGCCATTTACAGATGAAAATAACTGAGCAGATGGGTTAACATGACCTGTCCAAGATCACACAGTTTTAGCCAAGGTATTTGAACCTGGGGCCTCTGATTCCATTGCCATTTGTCTTTCCAGTGTACTATTCCTCATGCCCCCTACTACAGCATTAAGTTTTAGTGGATACTATGCATTAAGCTAGCAGACCCATTAAAGTTCTTCATGGGAAGCATCCTACTTATAGAATTTTTGTCCCTTTGTGTACAAATTAGCCCCTGGGGTGATTGCTTTCAATAACAAGGCTTAGATCATATGGGTCATGGTAAATGAACCCTCAGAATGTCCCATATTCTGGTTTAGGTGCAATATATAGAAATGTATTGAGGGGCAAACCTGAATTCCCTTAATCTAGGCTGACTTATTTCTTCATACAAACAGCACTTCCATCTTCAAGAGGTACCAGTACAGTGCAAGAGAAGAAAATCATCTCTGGAGAAGCCATGAAAACTAGAATACTCAGAATTGAAACGAAGATTGAAATTCTGACACCTTAAAGAAAGTTTATATAGGTTTATAGATAATGGAATGTCCTTCAACTCAGAAAATCCCATTTGGTTTCAAGTATTGCTTGTGATGTATATGTACTCTGTGACACCTGAGGCAGATTGCTTAAATTCTCAGTGGCCCAGGTATTTAATAGTCAAGTTGCCTATCTATATCAATAGAGGGAATATCCACACTGGGAGTTCCCATATCAGGAGTTTTCACTTATGAAATCACAGACCTGGACAAAACAAATAACATTAAAACTGTACACACTGTGCCATGTTTCTTTTTTTTTTAATTAAATTTTATTTTCATACCCCTCTTTGCACACTTCCACCCTACCCCCAAACAAAAAATAAGGGGGAAAACGCCACTGTTACAATCATGTATAAAGCATTACAAATCCTCATATCAGCCATGTCCCAAAAAACAAAACAACTCTTAAAGTGTAGTGTGAATCATCACCTTTCTGTCATGAGGCAGGAAATCTATTTCATCTTGAGTTGTCTGAAATTATGACTAGTCATTTTGTCAATTACAAATGCAAAATCTTTGAAAGTTGTTTGCCTTTACAATATTGTTATTACTGCATAAATTATTCTCTGGTCCTCCTTACTTTATATTCCATATTAGTTCATTTAAGTTTTACCATGATTCTCTGAAACTCTCCCCTTCATTATTTCTTACTGTACAATAAATAGTATTCATAGTACACATAAGCCACAACTTGTCTGACCAGTCCCTAGTTCACGGGCACCCATTCAGTTTCTAACTCTACCACCCCAAAAAGAGCTGCTAGAAACATTTTTGTACATGTGGATCCTCTTCCTCTTTATTTGATTTTTTTAGGATGTACGTCTAGTAACAATATCACTGGATCTAAGGATATGCATAGTTTAGTAGTTTGTGGTGTAGAGTTCCAAATTTCTTTCCAGAGTAGCTAGATTAGTTCATAGCTCTACCAACAATGCACTAATGTACCCATTTTCCAACAGTTTTCCCAGAATTTGTCATTTTCCTTTTTTTTGTCAGCTTTATTGAACTGATGGATACGAGGTGATACCTCACAGTTGTTTGAATGTGCATTTCTCTAATTATTAGTGATTTAGAGAGTTTTTCATATAACCAATGTTAGCTTGGATTTCTTCCTCTGAAGAAAATTTTCATCTACTTTGACCATTTTTTTTTCAATTGGAGAATAGATAATTATAAGTTTCTACTGCATATTTGCGGTAGAAAGAACTTTGAGAGCAAAGTGCTGGGCATAGAGAAAATGTTCTGTAAATTGTGATTTGTTCATCTGGTCCAAATCCCAATCCGTAGTCAGAAAAACGTCTAAGTTCATAAGGGTAATGCTTCCTTGTCCCTTTTAAATTCAAATTTGTAAATTTGCCATCTTTTTTATTCAGTGACTCGAGAATTTGCTCACTGAATTAATTAGACCAGAATACAGGATAGCCTCATATATGACTATGAAAAAACATCCTTATGTTTTTGCCATATTAATATACTTAAAATGAATTAGCACTTGCATGCAGTTTTTCACAGGAACAGGAAAATCACATTTGAAAGACTAACACTTGATTCAAAATTTGGATTTTGTGTTTTTCTGTTTCTGTGTGGCACAGATGATGGTACACGGGTTCTACTCGGAGAAAGACAGGATTACATTAATGCAAGCTACATCCGAATATTGAATTCAGGGGAAGAATACTTCTACATTGCAACCCAAGGACCCCTGCCGGGAACCATAGATGACTTTTGGCAAATGGTTTGGGAAAATAAATCTGACGTCATTGCCATGATGACCAAAGAGAGAGAGGACGGACTCATCAAATGCCACCGCTACTGGCCCGTTTCTCTGAATAAGCCTTTGGAGCTTCAGAACTATATTATTGCATTGGAGAATTACGAGATACTGGAAACTTTTACAATTCGAGTGTTAAAAATGGTTAAAAAGGTGAGTCATTTAGAAAAAAAAAGTCCACTAACAATGCCCAAATCACCACAGTGTTAGGCATTACATCCTTTTGTTTATTAGTAGACGTGTCCACATCTGAAGTTGGGGGTCGGGAGAGTAACAGAGAATTAGATGTAAAAAAATAAGGACTTTTATTTCCTAACTGATACTAAGACCCTCCCAAACCCCAAGTCATGGTATCATGGAAACCTAAGGAATCATCAACTGACAATTGTTAAGTACCTAATTTTTCCAGCTAGGTGCTGGAGATACAAAAACAAGAAATGATGGTCTCTGCTCTCACTGAGTACATCTTCTGTTGGAGTAGATGTTCTTTGCATTTATAAGTTTATATAGAATCAGTATATTTTTTATATTTACAAAACATAAGTTTTTTTTTTTTTTTAATTTAGCTAGATGGTACAGTGGATAGAATATCAGGTCTGGAGTCAGGAAGGCTCATCTTCCTGAATTCAAATCTGGCCTCAGACACTTTCTAGCTGTGTGACTCTGGGTAAGTCACTTCATACTGTTTGCCTCAGTTTCCTCATCTGAAAAATGAACTTGAGAAGGAAATTGCAAACCAGTCCAGTATCTTTGCCAAGAAAACCCCAAATGGGGTCATGGAGAGTCAGACACAATTGAAATGACTGAACAACAAAATGGAATAGATACAAAAGTAATATAAGGTAAATACAGAGGGAGGGCACAAGGGGGTAATGGTATTAAGAGTATGTGAGGTAGTACATTGTAGGCATAGGGAACTATCAGTGTGTGTGGGAGATGCAGTATCTGGTGGGAGGAAAAGAGAGAAGATCCATTTGTCTGAACTGTGGAGTCTAAAAAGGAAAGTGATGTAAAACTACACTGAAAAAATAAATTGGGGCCATGTGATGAAGGACTTTAAAAATTAAATGGCAGAGTTTATCCTAGGAGAAAAAGAGAACCACTTTGGTTTATTGAGTAGGAGGGTAAAGTGGTCAGATATGTATTTAAGGAAAATTGCTCTTGGTAACTGTGTGGAGGATAGATTAGAGTGGAAACAGATGAGATAGGGACACCAACTTGGAAGTGACTTGCAATAGTCCAAGTGAAGGGCAGTCCTTACGAACTATAGTCTTAGGTACATGGACAGAGAGAATGAGATGGATATAGCTCAGGAGAATGAGTCCCCTCTGTGACCACATCCCCAGTAATTAGACATTCAGCTTCTATTCAGATATTGACAATGACAGGCAGTTAAGTTATCTTTTCAATCTATTTCTATAATACTTTTAAGAGTTAAGAAGTGTTTCCTTAGAATTATTTGAAATTTGCCTCCATATGTTCTACTTTTTGGTCCTATAATGCCAAAAGGAATACACCCAATGCTTCTCTTCCTTTGGCAAATTCCTCTGATATTTGAAGACTACAGTTCTATCCCTCTGTCAGACTTCTCTAGATGAAGCCTCCTGAATTCCATCTTCTATTCCTTGCTTGACATGTTTTTCAGTTCCATTACTATCCTTGGTTCCTTCTTCATGACCCTTTACAACTTGTTCAGAACCATCCAAAAATGTGGCACCTCAAGCTGCACACAATACTACCAGTGTAAAGAGTGCAAAGGAGCCATCCTGTCCCTCAATTTGGACATGATAGTTTTGTCAATTCATCCTAAGAGAATCATTCATGCCATCATCTTGTGAAATTGTGAACCGGTATTGATGCAACTTGTAGTTCACTCAAGTTTCTTGGGTCTTTTTTACATGAACTACTTTATGGTTATATCTATCTCTATTTTGTGCTTATAAGTCTGATTTTTATGCAAATTTAGGTCTTTAGATTTATCCTTATTAAATCTAATGTTTTTAGATAGAACCCATTGAAATCTTTAGGGATCCAAATTCTGCTATTCAGCATATGAACTATCTCTGCTAGATTGGCATTACTCTTAGAATTGATAAATATGTGCTCCCACCTGAACTGTTAATTAAAACATTGGAGTGCCAGAAACAGAGCCCTATATCAGTCTGTTAGGGACTTAGATTGATATTGACATAGACCCTTTAATCACTACTCTGTGGGCCAACTAAAGTTGCATAATCTCCATATCTCTGATAATTCCAAGATACTTGCCACTTTTCCATGTATTTGCAAACCATCCTTTTGGTCATTTGGTCATTTTTTTCCCCTTCGTAAGTTTCTGGAAGTGGAAATTACTTACGCTCACTAGTCTGTAATTTAAAGAATCTACCTTCTTCCCCTTTTTTGAAAATTGGATCAGCATTTACATTGTCCAATTTTACAGTCCTTTCCCCATTCTTTTGGATACCCTTGAATATTACCGATAGCAATTCAATAATTACTACCTGAAAATTTCATTCGTATTTTCCTAACCACCCAGCATTAACTGGAGGAGAAGAAAGAGAAGAGAAGATGCATAGATATCACTATCCTGGATGCTTTTTAAAACACTCAGAGATGGCAGGGTAGATGTGTGCCCTCAAAAATGGGGTATCAAACATACCACTATATTTCTCACCATCCAGTTTAATGCAGTTATCCATTTGAGAGGCAATATGGTAAAAGGGCTAGAATGTGAAATTTGGAGTCAAATCCTGGATCGAAATCAAACTTTAGATACATCCTGTGTTTCCTGGGCAAACAAAAACTCCCCTAATCCTTTCTTTTTATATCTCATCTGTGGAATGGAGTTGAGGATGAGGATGAGGATAACTAATACATATATGTGTATGTAAGATTTTCAGTTTTAGAAAGTGCTTTGAATATATTATCTCATTTACTCTTCCTGATAGCAACCCTGGGAGGTACGTACTAGTGTCAGACTCATTTTGTGTATGAGGAAACTGAGGCTTGGAGAGGTTAAAATGACTTATCTATGGGTACATAGCTGAAGGTACAGTTTCTGAGTTGGTATTTGACCTTAGGAATTCCTGACTCCAAGTTCAGAGCTCTATCTACTGCACCAAGCTCATAGTTATATCACTTCACATAGGGTTGCTGTCAAGACAAATCAATCACTTTGGAAACCTTGAAGTGCTATGTACATTTCAATTACCATTATTATTATTTTATTTTAGTGGTTGTGGCTATTGTTTATACTTGATTTTTTCTTTTAGGATAGCAGGTCAAAGAACAATAGCTCTATTAAGTAAGATAGCATAATTGTATCTATTTTTTAAAATAAGGAAATGGAAAACTAAGTGCCTTTGTAAAGTGCTTTATTTAATGATGCTTGTGATTGGTAGAATTGCTTTTGATTGTTTGCTCACACATAATTCTTTCATATACCTCACGCTTAAATGGAAGGGTTCTGAAACTACTAACCATTGGTTTCATTAGAGGATCATGGCAATGATGAAGTATAAGTTTTGGTAAAGGATTGTGGAGGAGAACAGGGAAATCCTTTACCAGTGTTTGGTAATCTGGGAATCTACCTCTTTACCCTGAATTGCCCATAAAGATATTCTAGAGATGATAGACATTCTCCTAGTATTCATTCTCACCCAGAGACCTTCATTCTATAGAAATCGTGCAGCCTCCTCAGTCTTTTCCAGGAGTTCTCCAGGCAAAAGTGGGCATTCTCAGGATACTTATGGTGATATTCCTCTAAATCAATGGTTCTCAACCTGTGGGTTATGTTCAATTTGTAACAATGAAAATACATCCTGCATATCAGATATTTACATCACGATTCATAACAGTAGCAAAATTACAGTTATGAAGTAGCAACAAAAATAATTTTATGGTTGGGGGTCACCACAACATGAGGAACTGTATTAAAGGGTCATGGCATTAGGAAGATTGAGAACCACTGCTCTAAATGTTACTCATCCAACTAAGTGAGCAGATTACAACAAATCCCCATGTGGTCTGTGCATTCATGACCCAAGATAACCATTTTGTTTGGATATCTTCACTGCCTATCAGAATTTAAAAGCTTGCATTAAATATTCTCATAAAATGACATATTGCCATAGTGTAATTGGTATAGTGAATAGAGCACTGGTGTTGAAGCCAGGCCAGGAAGACCTGGATTCTTGTTGTGCTTTCAATACATACTAGCTATGTGACCTTGGGCAAAGCATTTAACCTCTAAATGCTCTAGACAACTCTCGAAGATGATGAATTACAGAGAAGATGCTGACTTGTATCTGAGGAGTTAATTTCATCACTCAGAATCACCTATGCTAATGAAACACAGGTCTAATTTCTATTCCCTGTCCACAAAATTTCAATATACATCCGTCTTTTCAACCATTTAGAATAATAAGATCATAGATTCAGAGTTGTAAGGAATCTTAAAGGTTTTCTTATAAATTAGGATGCTGAGACCCAGAGGAGGATGTAGCTTGACCAAGACACATAAGCAGAGTCACAGAAAAAGGATTTGGGCTCAGGATTCTTTCTAATATAGTCCATTGAATCCTGTTTCCTCCATTTCAATGTGAAATGTTTGTTAGGATATCTCACTATTTGTTTTATTCCAAATTTATTATTTGGAATATTATTATTATATATTATATATTATTATGTATTATTCCAAATTTATTTCTCTTAATTTTTTATTTCTTTATTTTTCTAAATGTTGGCATAGTGCTACTTATTTAGACACTATCTTAGGAATGAGAAGATCCAGATTCTAAGCCTAAGTTATCACTTATCTAGCTTTATTGAACTTGAGCAATCCACAACCTTTTGAACCCTGTGAAAACATTTGTTGGTAGAATTAATAAAAGAATTGATTTGAACACCTGAAAAATGACTGGGGGTCAGTAAGTCTATGCTTTCCAGTTAGCTGCGTGTCAGGCATAAGGCCATCTGACCAGGACTTCATTTCCTAGGATACTGGTGCAAGGTATATCTCATCACTTGGATGAGACAGAGCTCCTGGGAGGAAGAGGAAGGAAAAAGAAAAAACACAAGGCAGAACTGAAGAGGAGGAAGGACAGTGTCTGAGAGTCTTGAATTACTGAGGATAGGTGTTTCAGAACAAAATGAAACATGCTTTTAGCCACTGACGGACCCAAGGAAATAAAGTGACAGAGAAGCAGAAGCTGCTATAGCTGTAGTCAGGAAAGAATGACGACCTTGGAACAATAAGTGCTGGGGCAGGATGGATGTCACACCATTGTGCTATTTTCCCTAGTTTTCAATAACCTGGAAAAACAAAAACCTCCTTTCTAGACCCTGTTAAGGAAGATCAATCAATATCAATCAGTAAATATTTATTAAGCACCTATTATGTGCCAGAGACTGTTCTAAGTACTGGAAATATAAAAAAGGCAAATGGTCACCCCTGCTCTCAAGGAACTTATGATCTAATGGGGAGAACAACAGGCAAACAAATATTTACAAAGCAAGTTAAGTATGGTATGATTAGGAAGTAATTAACAAAGTTATGGAATTCTGAGGGGTTGGAGAAGGCTTCCCAGTAAAAGATGAGACTTTGGTTGGGGCTTAGAGAAAGCCAGAGAAGTCAGTAGGTGTAGATGAAGAGGGACAGTGTGTCAGGCATAGGGGACAGCTAGAGAAGATGCCAGTAGCTGAGAGCTGGTATGTCTTATTTGTGGAACAGCCAGGAGCCCAGGGTTACTGGATTGAAGAGAACATGTCAGGGAGTAAGGTGAAAGCAGGCTGGAAAGGTAGGAGGGGCCTCGGTTATGAAGGGGTTTTGCACACCAAATAGCATTTTATATTTGATTCTGGAGTTTACCTGGAGTTGCCACTGAAGTTTACTGAGTGTATGTTGGGTTGTGTGACATGGTCAGGCTTGCATTTAAGGTAAATCACTAAAATGGCTGAATGGATGATGGATTGGAGGAGAGATTTGAGGCAGGCAGATCCCCCAGCAGGCTGTTGCAATAGTACAGTGATGAGGGCCTATACCAGAGTTGTGATAGTGTCAGAGGGGAAAAGGGGGAATATTTGAGAGATTTTGTGAAGGTGAAATCAACAGGCTTTGGCAAAAGATTGTATATTGTATATGGCGGGGTGAAAGATAATGAATCCAGGTTGATTCCTAAATTGGGAGCCTAACAGAGTGGGAGGATGGTGTTGTCTTCTACAGTACTAGGGAAGGTAGAAGGCAGGCGAGGGCTGAGGGGAAGAAATAATGAGTTCTGATGAGAACATACTGAGTTTAAGATTCTACTGAACATCTAATTCAAGACTTATGGAAGGCAGTTGGAGGTGTGAGATCAGAGGTCAGTAGAGAGAGTGGAGCAGGATAAGTAGACCTGAGAATCATTAGCATAGAGATGGTAATTAAATCCATGGGAGCTGATGGGATCACCAGGTGAAGTAATATAGAAGGAGAAGAGAAGAGACCCCAGGAGCAAATCCTGAGGGACACGTGGGGTTATAGGGTGTGATCTGGAAGAAAATTTAGCCAAGCAGACATGGAAGGAGCAGTCAGATATATAGGAGGAGAACCAGGAGAGAGGGCTGTTTCCAAAACCTGGAGAAAAGAGAGTATCAAGGAAACAGAGAGGTCAAGGAGAATGAAGATCGAGAAAAGGCCATTGGATCTGGCAACTCAAAGTCATTAACAACTTTGGAAAGAATAGTCCCAGTGTAATGATAAGGTCGGGAGCCAGGTTGTAAGGGGTTAAGAACAGAGTGAGAAAAAAGAACAAAGAGGCGCTTGTTGTGGATGGCCTTGGGGAGTTTAGCCACAAAAGGCAGAAGAGAAGTAGGACGATAACTAAGTGGGGATGAAAGGATGTCGTGAGTGTTTTTTGAGGATGAGGGAGACATAGACATGTCTGTACATACAAGTAAATGAACCAGTAGACAGGGAGAGACTGACAATAAGCGGAAGAGTGGGGTGACAGAGGTGGCAGTTGGTTGGAGGAGACAGGTTGGAATGGGATCACTTGAACAAGTAGAGGTGTTAGCCTTGAGAGCTTTATCCTGTCAGACAGGGGTGAAAGAGAGGAGATAGTGGAAGAAGGCATGAGAAGGAAGAAAGGAAGGGAAGAGACAAGCATTTATTGAGTGCCTAAGAAGAGTGAAAATGTACTCCTTAGGAAAGGTTTGCTGAGAATATTTTCAGTATTTCATTTATCATTAAATACTTTTGCTCATTCTATGTTGTTTTTTTTTTAATTTTATTGTTTTGTTTTGTTTTGTTTTGTTTTTTTTTTTTTTTTAGTATAATTGATATTTTAGACCCAAGTTGGCTTTAGGTCTACAGGGTCATAGATGATTAGGAGCTCAAGGCACAATGAAAGTATATTTATTTCTCAAATATACCACATTGAATGTGGTAAATGAAGAGCAACCTTGAGTTCATGACTCAGGAGAATCAGTTGAATGAACTGGCCATGTTTATCCCGGAGAAAAGCTCACTCACTGGAGACAAAGTAGCTGTGTTCAAGTATCAGAGGGACTGTCATATGGAGAAGGAATTGGACATATCTCTGATCTCAGAGAGAAAAATGGGAAATATTCAATGGAAGCTTTAAAGAGACAAACATCTAATATTAGGAAAAATTTCTGAACAACTAGATCTAAGAGTAGAATTGAAAGCCTTGAGAGGCCATGGTTCCCTGTCTTAAAAGCTTTCAAGTGGAAGGTCAGGTGATCACTTATTAGTTATACTGTAGTGGGGATGCCTTCACCTATGGTTTAGATGACAAGATCACTGAGGTCTATGCCAGGTCTCAAATTCTGTTATTCTTTAGGACTTCCAAAGTGGACTTTCCCCATTTGCTGATTTTCTCCAATTTAAATTTTACTTCTCATTTGTGCACAGTTTGCATGTTTATCTCTCTTGTAACACTGAGCTCCTTGAGAACAGGTGCTATCTTTTGCCTTTCTTTCTGTCCCCAGCACAGTGCCTGGCACACAAGTTAGGTGCTTAATAAATGCTTATTGACTAATACTACCTGCCCCTACCTACTTCACCAAGTTGTTCTCACACTAAAACAATCAATGCAAAGCTGCTTTGTGAAGGTATAAAGTGCTATCCTAACATCAGATAGCATCTTCCCCACAGGTAATGACTTGAGGTCTCTAACCTAAGATATGATGATGGTGCTTCTCTTGCAGACAGGATCCGTTCACTTTGTGCATCAGATACAGTTCATTAACTGGCCAGACCATGGCATCCCCACATCGTTCGATGCTTTTGTGAAGTATGTCCGCTACATGAAGAAGATCCACGAGACTGGACCCATTATCGCACACTGCAGTGCAGGCATAGGGAGGACTGGGGTCCTCTTGTGTGTGGACATTGTGTTTCGTGCCCTAGAAAAAGACTTTGATGTAAGTACTGCCTGTCACCTCCACCCTAAAGATTCACACAATGAAGCCAGTGCAGCAAATGAGGGTTTATGTGTTTGGGAATCAAAGGTCCTTGATCTAAATCCGATCCCTGATGCTTATTGTTGGTGTAACCATCCTGCAGGTGTCTTAACTTCTCTGGAGCCTCTCCGCATACTTGGGGAGGTTTCACTAGACAATCTTACAGGGCACTCCCTACTCTAAGCCAATGACCCTATCTTAGAAGAGTAATATTTGCCACCTGGAGCTTTTCAGGATGCTTTCTAAAATAGTGTTGGTGATATGAATTTTACATACTGAATCGTCTACTCAAATTATAGCAAAGTACAAATCAACATATCTTTAGCTAGGGTGGACATCTGGGGCTTTGTTCCAGGATGCTGAATTTGGAGGGTACTGGCAATAATTGCAGTCCTTCAGTGACATAGGAATATCAGAGCTTAGCACTTAACAAAAAGAGCTAGTTAAACAGAGAAGTTAGCAGACAAATGGAATGAATGCCTTCATTCTCCTCTTTTCCCCTCCTTTTCACCCTTTGCATGATGGCTTCCTTAGAGCAGTCATGTGCCGACACACCCTTCCCCTCATCTTAGGGCATGTTTTGTACTACTTGCCCTGGGTGCAAAGATTTGTAGTTATGACTCATCCAGTGAATTGCCATCCTAGATAATGCCAAACTCCAGACTGTCCCAAGCTATCACAACTCCTTTCTTGTCTTCATTGCCCTTTATCTTCTCTCATGGTTTGGTTCACCTATCCCTAGAAATGTTGCCTGGCAGTTTTGGGTATCAAGAATCTTTGATCTTTACTTCAGATTCCATGGCAGCACCTGAATCTATGGCCTATGGGCAGAACTGGGAAATGGCACTGTAATTCTATACTCTGACTGATGTCCAGTCTGTAAGACCATAGGGAGAAAAGGCAAGAGAGAGGGATGGGGCTCAGATTTGAGTGTACTTTTCAATGCTTTGGGATTCTAAACAAAGTTAAGAGTTTCAGTAAGCGGTAACTAGACGATACATTGGTTATAGTGTGGGTTTGGAGTCAGGAAGACTTGAGTTCAAGTCTTACCTCAGATGTTTACTAATTGTGGGATCCTGGGCAAGTCTCTTAACATTTGTTTACCTTAGTTTCTCACCTGCAAAATGGGCATAACAAGAGTACCTATATCCAAGGTGGTTGTTGTAAAGATCAAATGAGATGCCACTTATAAAGCACCTAGCACAGTGCCTTGCAATTAATAGTTGTTATATAAATACCATAATGATAATGTTGCTGCTGCTGGTGGTGACTACTTGAGCTCACTCATTCAGCAAGCATTTATTAAATGCACACTGTGGGTCAGGAGATGGTTATTTAAAGACAAAAGGAAATCTTCCCTGACCTCAGAGAAGATTTTTTTTGAGGAAACATGTGACTGGAAAATTAAATATAAAATATGTGATTTCCAGGAGGAGGGCACTAGTAGTTGGGGAGAGGGAGAAGGAAAGTCTTCCTATAAATGGTGCTTGACCTACATCTTGAAGGAAGAGGGGGATTCACTGAGGTGGAGTTGAGGAGGAAATGCATTCCAAGAATGGGAAATTTCATATAAAGATGGGAAATAGAATGTCGTATGTGTGTAAGATTACATGGGCTAGTTGGGCTGGAACATAGAATGCATAAAAAAGCTTAGAAAGGTATGTTAGAGCCAGCCTATGAATGACTTCAAAAGCCAAACAGAGGAATTTATATTTGATCCTAGAGAAAGTGGGAACAAATGGAGTTTCTAGGACAGGGTAGTGACAGACCTGTGCTTTAGGAACATCACTATGGCAGCCATGTGAAGGATGGATTGAAAAGAGGAGACACTAAGGGCTAAGGATACCAATTAGAAGACTGAAGGCTGTACCATGAAAGGTGATGAGGATATGAACAAGAATGATGATTGGGTGGGGAGAAGGATGGATGGGTGGATGGTTGGATGGTTGGATAGATGAATGGATGGATTGGAGATACACTGTGAGTTAGGACTGATAAGGCTTGGCAATTGAATGTGAAGAGGGAGGAAGAAGGAAGAGTTGAAGATGGTTTCAAGGTGGTAAACACTGGAGACTTGGAAGGATATGATGGTGAAGTCTTGGATAGTATTGGGAAAGTTAAGAAGAAGGGAAAGTCTGGTGAGAAAATGAGTCAGAGGTAGAAGGGGGTATAATGGCAGCCAGGACGGTACTGGTAAATGTTTAACAATTAGCTCTCTAAAAAAAGCATACCTAACAATTTTAAAGTTAAATATTCATTTTCTCAATCACTTTCGGTCTAAACAATTAATAAAACAGTAATTCAAGTCCTGATTTATAGGATTTTTTAATTTTCAAGATATAAATGCTCACACTGAAAACTGAACATCAGCTTTTGAAAGCTGGTATGAGCTGACTCTAGCAAACATATGATTGCACCCCACGTGTTAGGCTTGAAAAGTTTACCCTACTCTTAATATATAACCCAGGGGTATTATTAAAATAGAAGCTATAGCCTCCCATGTAAGGACTTTGGAGCTCAGAGACTAGAGACCAAGGATTGATTGCTGGATTAAATTAAAAACAAACAAACAAACAAACAGAAATCACAATAAAGCAAGTGCCTGGTTAACCCACCCTAAGTACTCCACTTAGTGGTTCATTGGGTTTAATCAGGGCTGTGTGATAGAGGTAATATAATTCTGGTAGACCTTGTATATTCCAGGCTTTACACTTGCCATTTATGAATGACTT
This sequence comes from Pseudochirops corinnae, assembly GCA_028646515.1. Classification (NCBI taxonomy): domain Eukaryota; kingdom Metazoa; phylum Chordata; class Mammalia; order Diprotodontia; family Pseudocheiridae; genus Pseudochirops; species Pseudochirops corinnae. The sequence continues at coordinate 152,520,411 of CM053589.1, forward strand.
TTAAAAATGAACAAAAAACAACAGCAAAAACTCATCCAGGTTCCTTATTCCTGGCTTTGTAGGAGGAAAGAGTGTGCCCTTAGGAGTTGCAGTGGGAAGAGAATCCTTCATCTCCCCTTCAGCATGAAGCACTTAAAAGCTACAGATTTATTTGCCATCTAAACCCAAGTAGGCAAGATAGAACTGTTTGTCTCCCATCTTGATGAGGCAGGGAGAAATAGAATGACTGCTTCAGCAGAAATGTTTGTTTGCTTCTTTTGAGTTCTTCACTCCTTTTTGATTTTGTGGGAAAGAACAAGTTGGTTATGCTAATATAATGTGTTAATGAACACTTTGAAGTGCTGTGAAAGAAAGCATTCATCTACATGGACCACCTGCTGCCTCAGTTGCTATGACACAGTCTTTCTATTTGTGTCTGCAAATCATAGGATCCCAGAGTTGGAAAGGGTCTTAGTCATCTGGTCTATTCCCAACCTAATGGAGGAACGGCCTCATGATGCCCCCGAGAGAGGTGGCCAACCAGTCAGTGAGTGTCTGCCATTGGTGACTGAGGGCTTCCTAGCTCCATGAGGCAGCCCATCCTATTTTCAAACGTTTGTAATTATTAGGAAATTCTTCCTCAATCTGGACCAAAATTAGACTTCCTGTACCACCTTAACACTGATCTTAGTTCTTGCTGCAGCTACATAAAATAACTAGCATATTTGCCATAGGATACCCACTCATATAGCATCAAATTTGCAGAACCAGAATGCCTTAATTTTATACATGAGAAAACTTAGGACCTAGAAAGGTTAAGAGACTTGCCCTAGGTCACACAGAGAGGAAATTAGCAGAATTAGGATTCAAATGTTCTATGTTCTTCCTACTATACCACATTGCCTTTTTCTTTGAAGGCAGATTTCATGTCTTTCTCTGGCCCCTCCTTAAATATCATTTGTTTTGAATGATGTAATTTTAAGACCCAATGGTGTTTCCAGACTATATTTACCTTCCAGAAGTTCCTTTCATGGATTCATGCTGCTAAACTGAAATTCTCAGTAATCTCTGAACACACCTAGCACTTTCCTACTTCCATACATTTGTTCACACTGTTCTCTGTATTTGCTATGTCTTCTGAGACCTTCTGATCTTCTCCTATCCTTTGAGGTCCAAATTGAATGCTACTTCTTCCCTTATCTCTCCAGCTGGAAGTGATTTCACCCTCATTAGATTTCTTAATTTTATTTGTATAAATTTATCCTATTGCAATTGGTATTCTACTAACCCATCTTAATTTCTTCCTACAAGACTGTAAGCTCCCTGAAGTCAGGGTCCTTGATTTAGTTGTTTTTACATCTCTCCTTGTTCCTTTCATATTGTGTTGCCCATAGCAGCAATCTGATAGATGTCTGATGCATGAATAAGTTGTTAATGCTTTGAAGTTTTGATGGATCCATGAGCCAATCTATGGGCCATATCATAACTTCTTGATTCCTTCTTGCCCAGTGACAATTTGTGTTGATATTCTCCAATAAATTCTCCACAGACTAGTCAATATCCTGGAGACATAATCCTCTAGTTCTTTTAATAGTTCATGGATAATAGTGTGATAATGAAGTTCATCTCACTTAGTTTTCTAATCTTTTGGCCTCACTTTATTGTTCATGAAATATAACTTCTTCTGCTCAACTAAGGAGTATTGGAAGATTCAAATGAAAAATGTATATTAAAAAGCAAAATGTTCTACAAATGAAATGTGACATTATTAATCTTGTTATTAATCTTTGTTCTTGTTACTGAGAACATCAAATATTACTCTCTGCCTGGCTTCCAAACAGTAGTATTAGAGCTCAACCCTCACCCTATCCAATCTTACTTTCCACTCTTCTTGAAGACTTTTTTTTGCAACCAATCTATTATTCTACCCCCATCTTCTTCCTGTATCAAGATCTTTGCTTATGTTCTTCTATCTCTCTGTAATATGCATAATTTTTTATTTATCTAATTTCTAATTAGTTGTGTTCTGATAAATGTTTAAAAAATTAGCTTTCTGAAAAAAATGATTTGCAACATATTTTTTTACTTTAATCTGCATTATTAAGATGTTCTTCATCACTTCCTTAAGTTTAGACAATCAGAAACTTGAACCCTAATTTGCAGCATGTGCTCATTTCTGAAGTATAAATGCTCATATTGAAAATTTAGCAATGTGAGCTGGTTAGAAATGTCTCCAGCATTGCCCTGAATTTCTAAATCTCCTTCAAGGCCCAGTGTCCATCCTTCCCCATCTGTGAATCCTTACTTTTGCTTTTCATCCTTGAATAAGACCAATGACATCATTAGGGTAATGTCTTGACTTGCCTGTGAACTGGCTATCAGTGAGGCAGACTTTGATGAACACTAATTTCTTCCTTTTCTTATTGTAAAACATGGCATAATTGAAAGAGTGTAGGGTTTGGAGTCTGATCTGAGTGCACATTCCCATTCTTTGACTTACTACATGTGTGACCTTAAGAAATGTACTCAATCTCATTGGTCCTCAATTTTCTCATCTATAAAATGGGCGTGGGTGGGAGAGATAAGAGTGTTAGATGATATTTTAGGTCTCTCCCAGCTCTAAATCTATGATTCTATGGGGCAGCTTGTAGTTAAAAGACATGAGTTCTAACTCTGAGTATTCCATTTATTACTCGGCAAGGCAATTAACCTCTCTGGTCCTCACTTTCAGAAATCCTTTGTGAAATGAGCTGTACTAGATAATATCTAATGTCCCTCCTACTTCTAAATCTGTGATTTGATAGTGGATTAACCTACCTCTTACCTAATCTAGACAATCTTCATTCTTGTCCACTTGGGATTTTTCAGGTAGATGACTTGGTCTATTTCTTTTGAGCAGTTATGGGCTTCATTGAGAAGATCTACAGTGTTTTAGGACTTGATTCAAGAAGCACAGTGTCATCCAAAAACACATGAACTTCTATAAGATTTACCTCCATGATTGAATACCCTTTTCATTTCAACTTTGTACAGGCCAGTCTCCATGGGACTGGAAGGTACTTCTGATGAACATACACTTGCTTTATGCCACATTTATAACAGCTACTGAGAGGGTCATTGGACAGTTGTCTCCATGCTTTCTTCTATCAGGTAACCCTGTTCATTGTTAAGATAGGTGTGGGGGGCACTCTGTCGGAAGAAAGTGATTCTGACTGCCATTTAATCTCCAGAAGCAAATGCCTTTTTGTTTTTGAGAGATGGGAGGGAATAATAAACAGTAAATACAACCACATCTTATACTCTTTATACTTCTTTTATTTAACATTTGATTTGTTTATTTACTTTTAGTTTACAAGATTCAGTTTCTGAGTCCCTTGAGTTTCAAGTTTTCTCTCCTCTCTTTCCCCCTCCCCCCACCTATGGTGGCGTACAGTCAAGTATAGGATCTACAAATATTTTCAAATTGGACATTAGTCTGGTTGTATAGAAGGGTTGTAACCAATGGAGTGAACAATGGGAAAAAAGAAAGAGAACCAAACATGAAAAAGAGTGATAGCATGTAGATTGCTTCAGTTTCCATTTAAACTCTCTTCTTTCTGGATCTTTCTCTGGATGTAGATATGTCCTTCCATCCTGAGACTTGTAGAGTTGTCTTATAACTATGCGTTGCTGAGAAGAGTCCAGTTTATCAAAGCTGGTCATTACACATATGATGTGTCTGTGATTGTGTACAAATTTTTCCTGGTTCTGCTCTTCTCACTTAACATCATTTTGTATAAGGCTCTCCAGGTGAATATGAAGATCTTCTCCTCCCCATTTCTTATAGCACAATATTATCCCATTACATTCATATACCACAACTTGTTTAGCCATTCCCCAATTGATGGGCATTCCCTTATACTTCTTAATCAATTCTGTGACTGTGAAGGTATGCTCTGCTGTAGAGAGTCACCTATGAAAGCCTGACTGTATTCTCACATTTTTATCAAGGATATTCTATTCTCATGGAGGTTGTGTTTTTTTTAATAGGGATGATAAAGTAAGCATATGAGTCTATTACTATCAAAATCTCTGTCCCTCCATCCTTATTTGTAATAATATTATCTGTGATATTTTTCCCGTTATATTTTGCAATCTTCTCTTTTAGATCTTGAAAATGGATTCTCCTAATGCCTTGAGGGTTGCCTTGCCTCCTAACATTATTTCTTATTTTTGTATTTGGTTAAAACTAGATACTTGTGTAATTTCATATTCCCAAGTGTCACTTTCACTTTCTCATAGAATATGTTGAGTGCAGTCCAAATTTGGTGGATCCACTGTCATCAAGGAGGAGAACATATCACTAAAAATGCTGGCCAGTCTGATACATTTCACACCTATTTCTTGTCATTTCCATTCCCTTGATACACTGGGATGAATAATAGTAGTAGTTATGTTGGGCTCCTCTGTATGATACACTCTACAGACACTCTCGCATTTGAACTGAGTTGATTTATATGCCTGACTTTTCTGTTGATTTTTTTCCTTCACTAATTTTCTCTGTTTTGTGAAATGATACTGCTCATAACCTTCAGTCATCCTCCTCTTGAAGTGTTTGATTTCTTATCTAAATAAAGGATGAATGAGACAGTTAGGTGATAAAGTAGATAGAGCGCTGAGGTTGGAGACAGGAATTCAAATCTAGGCTCAGACACTTACTAGCTGTATGATCCTGGGCAAATCATTGAACCTTTGTTTGCCTCAGTTTCCCCAGCTACAAAGTATGAATAATAATAGCACCTATCTCACAAGTTGTTGTGAAGATCAAATGAAATAATATTGACAGTGCCCAGAACATAGTAGACACTATATAAAAGCTTTTCCCCTTCTTGCTCTCCTGCTCCTTTGGCTGTCATGTGTCTATTTGGTAAGAAAATCAGCTTGTTAGCTTTTGTCATCCTTGTTGTAGTGCAGTGGTTCTCAGCCTGTGGGTCGCGACCCCTTTGGGAGTCAAACGGGGTCACCTAAGACCATCAGAAAACACATATTTCCGATGGTCTTAGGAACCTAGACACCGCTCGCTCCTCTATCTGTCTCCAGGCAGGTCCGCCCACATGCAGAGATGCCCACATATGAATATTAAAGGTTCGTGGCATTAGGAAAGTTGAGAACCACTGTAATGTAGTGAATATTGTTATAATGGGTTTAACCTCATAAGGAATGGTACTAATCAGTATTTTCTCTTTTATCCATTTTTGAGAAGTGACAGTGTGCTTAAAAAAATTGGTTTGGACCCCTGATAATTGTGTCCAGTGTTATTTTCTCATCTAAATCCTTTCCTCTAATTGGTATTGCTTTTGTTCCTTATTTTAACCTGTTCATCTGACTACATACATAGACAGGTGATTCTGAAATGACTCACACTGGTAACTAGTCATTTCATTTCTCAATAAGCATTTAATTTGACAAATTCTTTAAGTGCTTTGAGAGTACAAACACAAAAATAACAGCCCCAGCCTTCAGGAAGTTCATCTCGAACAAGACTTGTAGAGGTCAGTGCCTCCCAGTCTTCTACAGTAATAAAAACTCAGGGCTTGGACAGACTTGGGGCTGCAATCATTTTTGTTGTTAGTTTTTGTTTTTGTCCAGACCTGTGAATTCATTGATGTAGGGAGCTCTCAGGTGAGGGAAACTGCCTACTGAGGCAGATGAATCTGTGCTCTGCTGCTGATAGTTTTAGACAGCTGCCTGGAGGGCATTTAGAAGCTAAGTGACCAGCCCACCCTTACATGGCCATTATGTGTCAAAGGTGAGATTTCAATCAAAGTTCCCTCAACTGGAATAACAGGTCTCTATCCACTAAATCATGCTGCCTTTTAGCTACATTATTGGAGTCAGAGGATTTTGTGGACTAATCCCATAATTTAACCCTTGTTTAAGAGATCACTTCCATGGAAGCATCTGCATTGAGTTCCAAATTGGAGAGTAGAAATATTTTGCTTTTTATATACCCAATGCAAGATTGATAGGTGCTACTTGATTAATTGATTCTTCACATTTGGAGGTAAAGATACGAATGCCCTATAGTCAATCAGTTTTGCCTTACCTTTTTTGAAGAGACATTCATGTTTTGGGCTCTCCCAAAGTTGTCTATTATGATTCTTGCCTTCAAAAGAATAGAAAATTGCTTAATAAAAATTCTGATTTTTTTGAGTGCTTGCTCTTTGGGTTACCAAAATATATACTCTTCCTTTGGAAATGTATTTGTTAGTCCTGAGAGTGGTATATTTTGTTACCCCTGAAAATGAGAACTTTTTTTTTTTAATTAGAGTATGTGGTCTTGGTCTAGAAAGGGTACCCTTAGCATTATATTTCTTTTTGCCCAGAGCTAGGATGATGGGACCAGAGTTTTTCTTTCATCTTTGTTAATGCTCAATTTCCTTCTAACAGTTCAATATCAAGAATATCGTGACCCAAATGAGAGAGCAACGTTTTGGTATGATTCAGACCAAGGTAAGCTCTTACTACAGAGACGGGGCCTAAAGACATTTTGGTGGATGTCAGGAAATAAATCTCTAGGGTTGGTAGAATATTTTGCAATCATTAAAATATCAATGCCACTGCCATGTTACAAAGAGAAGGTTAGTGTGACTTCAGTCAGAGAAGGGCAATACTTATTCATGGCACATGAAGACAGAAAGCATGGCCCATTAGGAGCCAAAGTAGTTGTTATTTTAGCTCATCTTCCTGCAAATTTCCTGGGTAGACTTTCTTAGTTTTTCTGGAGTTGCCTCAAGTCATTGAAGATTTTTCTTCAAGATATCAACATTCAGTTCAATAAACATTTATGAAGGACTTACTATGTGCACTAAATACTATAAAATACCTACTGTGTACAAAGACAAAAATGAAATATTCCTTGCCCTCAAGGAGCTTATATTTTACTAAGGAGAGGCAATATGTGTGCTAGTACATAAACATACAGTCCTACAAATGACATATATCTGTTCCCTTGTGCAGATCACAACCCTTCTATACTGTCTATTTAAACTCTCTAATAGACAGTTTAATGAATGACTTTGGCCAAAATACTCTCCCAAGTAGCCAACTTTCCAGTAATGCTCCTTGTTGAAGCTAAATGGCTAAATTAGTCCTAGGATTACAGGCCATTGCTGGCTTCCATAGCTTTCAGTCCCCTTCCTGCTTTGTGCTTTCAATGCACTGCCTTTGTAGATCTCTATAATATAAAGAGACACTGAAGTAGAACTTCGGTGGAGAAAAAATCATATATGTATAAATAAAAGGAGGAGAGGCAATTATCCAGTTCACTCCTTCTTCGTCAAACCACTTTTATTTGAAACAATTAAATAATTTAAGAAAAGAGAGGCCAATTTTCCTTAGAAAAGTGAGAGTAATGCTTTCATATTTAATGTCAGCTCACTATTTCAGGTTCCCAATGGAGATGTATTCTTAGAATTATAGGCTTGGGAAGAACTCTGAGAGATCACGTAGTTCATCTCTCTCTAGTAGTCTATGCTGAAATCAATTCATCAGTTAATAACATTTATTAAATGTCTTCTATATGCCAAGGAAATCTTTGGAGTCTGAAATTAACTTGTGATCTAAGGATCAGATTACCCTCAATGGATGATTATGTATTTTACAGTCACTTATTAATTATCACAGTGGTTTTCTCTCAGATCACCAATTTATAGAGAGCTCCTTGGACAAATATGTTTATCCATCAACTTTATGGTATCATTGATAGAACTGAAAAACTTTCAAATGTGCCTAGCCAACTGATTGATATTTGTGTTTACTATAGGTACAAATAAATTATTTTGCTTTTATTTTCATGTATATTTAGGAGCAGTATCACTTTTGTTATGAAATCGTGCTTTACGTTCTACGGAAAATTCTAAACTCTGCACTCAGTTCCATTGAATAAGAATGGTTCTTCTTGTGTTGCATCTGAAAGTGACCACGTGGCTTGATGTCTGTCTACTCCTCCATGGACATTTCCTAGCTTACGGACAAAATAACATATTTTTGTTAGTGTATTCAAGTACCTTGTTATCCAAAGAGCCTCTGAAGGTAGTAAAATACAGGTTGAGGATGAAATAATGCTTAAAAGAAACATATTGCCTCATAGTGGTTATTTTCAATATTATCACAATGCTATCCCTAACTCAATGGGACAATCATTGTAGAAAGTAACTGTGTATTGGCTATGCAGCTAAGAAGATGACAGGGAATGATAAAGGGTCTTGAACATTTTGGGTAAGATTTTATTCAGGAAGAACAGCTAAATGTTAACCCTAAAGGTTTTGAGAACTTTATTAAATACTTGTTTGGGGGAGAATTTAAGCCAATAAACTTCAGGATAACAGCAATGATCTCTTGCAGGTACTTCAAAGAGAATCTTACTTTTGTCCTTTAACTAAAGAGTTGGTATTTCAAACTGGTTCTTTGTATAAGACAGTCTACAAAAGACCCAATTAGGATGCAGTTACTGTGTCTAAGCAATGCAGATTCTATTTCCAATTTTCTTATGCATCCCTCTGGGAGCTTGCTGAGATTTCATGGGGAAGATGTTATCTTTGAGTAGTTGCATATATGTGCAGAGCAAGAGGGCATAGGGAAAATGCAGAGGGTGGTCAGGATTCTCTTTCCACATAAGCATACAGAAATGAACAGTTCATGATGGAAATGGGTATTTCTGTGTAAGAGCCAAGAAATAACTTCTGCCCAACTTGAGTTCTTTCCCGTTCCACCCTAACACTTGGAGTATTACTCAGCCTGTTGTGTTGGTATTAAACAGAAGTTTTTTTTGGCTTGTTATTCCTTGTCCTTTAGCTGACCGATAACTTTTGATTAAAAAATATCGTTCTATAATTCTGAATTATCCACAAGATCCCTTAAACTATAGATTTTCTTTTTCTGTCTGGCATTTGTGATCATTCATTTTTTTCTCTTTTTTCCCCTCCCCTAAAAAAAACAACAACTTAGAAGTTTCAATTGGTTTTCTGATTTTCAGGAAAAAAAAAACTAATTCGGATTTCTGGAAAGAAAGAATTGCATATTTGCTTTTTGAAGGATGTAACTACTATTACATTCAGCTTAGATAGGAACTTGTGAATCGATAAAGAATAACAGTGATATTATGTAAGGGAGTTTCAGTTCTACACTGTATACTATCATCAATTAAAAGGAATTGATAAAACTCTGTACATTCAAGTGGTATTGATTAGTGATCAGGGTGACTTATGTAGCACACAGGGGAAATGCCTGAAGTCACAGTTGTAGATCCTGGATTCTTAAGAGACTTAATTGCTTTCCTTAACTGAACCGTACACTTGAATTTGCTGGGAGAAATTGATGGTTTTTAGATAATTGCTTTTTTTTTTCTGTTGGGTAGTATACCATGTATGTTTGTATGTGCTTTACAATTTTATGTTAAATCAAATTGATAATTTTATTTATCTTGTTCTGTTAAGCAGTAGTCAGTAGAGTGTTTGGCTTTAGATATTTATTCACTATATTTGATAGCCCTCTCTATTTTTTGTAAAATAATTGTGCTATATATACTGTATGACACACTTTTGTATAGGATTGTTCAAATGGAAACGTTTACTATGTATTGTACAAAAGTGTTTTTATTTAGCAGGGCTCAAGATTTTTCTTCTGAAGCCAACTTCCGTGATCGATGCTGGTGTTCTTTTCGGCATATTCATTCCTTAGCTTCTGCATACTATTTTTACAGCTGGACCAATTTTCAATTTTCCAGGGAAATTAAAGTAGCAAATTTGGAAATATTGACTGAATTCATTTTCATTTTGGTCTCAAGGAGGGAATTCTAAATGCAAAAAGGTTTTACTAATTGAAATACTCTTGTAACAAATAGACTCATTCTGCCCTAAGTTAGGAATGTGGAACTTCCATTGACACCTATGGGAGTATCTCATGGCTTCTTTGGATACACTGGGTTGGTTGGTTTTATTTTTTTTTAGACCTTAACATGTGTACACATTAGTTAATGTTCAACTTTAATTAAACATTTCTAAACAATCTTTGTGCACAATATTTATACACTAGATCTAAACGACCTTCTCTAGAAGTGACCTCTGTAGATTTTTCTCCAGATAGATATTAGAAATGTGGTTTTCTTTGAGTTCTCTTTTTTCTTGAAATTGCCCATGACATAATGGAGTTATTAATTCAGTTCACATTTTCTGTTCATGGATCATTTAACTGAGCTGTTTTTTGGAAAACCTCAAAGGAAAACACCTTGAAATCAGTGATGTAATAGCAAATTGAAAACTCCCTCAGGTAATGAGGTCTCAGTGTACATTCCATCTTAATTGTTTTTCATCTCTAGGTGGAATGTGTTTTCCTGTTTATGAGTGTCATTAGGGTGTTGGCTCCGAGGTCTCAAAGAGTACTCATGAAGTCAGAAAGACTGCAGGGGCGGCAGGCAAGACAAGGGAAATTTATTTAGAGGGTCAAAACAGTCTACCGATGATGCACCAATAAGCAGAACTATAAAAGGGGGTGGGAGGTTTGTAATACTTACTAGGGTAAATTTATCCTCCATTTTTGATTGCTCAAGTGAGTGGTTGAAATGAGCTCGGATTGTAATATAACATTATTATATGAATTTGGAGTTTAACAGAAATGTCACCTTTGATGAAAAACTCTTTTTTTAATACTTAAAAGTGAAATCAGTGGAACAGATTAGTTACAAAACATCCAGAAGAAAATAAGCCTAGGAGTCCAGTATTCAATATACTAGCTACTGCTATAAGGACTCACTATTTGACAAAAACTTGCGGGAAAATTGGACAAGAGTATGGAAGAAGCTTAGATCAACATCTCATAACTTATATGAAGAAAAGCTCCAAATGAACATAAAAGGTGAAATGATACACTATTTAGAGAAACAAGTCAAAATTACCTAGCAAAAATATTGATAGAGAAAAGGTTAATGATCAAATAAGGGATAGAGAGTATCACAGAAGATAAAATGGATAATTTTGATCACATGTAATTAAAAATATTTTGCACAAAAATCCTATAAAGCTAAGATTAAAAGGTAAGCTGCAGAAAAAAAATCTTTGCAGTAAGTTTCTTTGAAAAAGGGCTCATTTCATATATGTATATATATGTATATATATTTATATATGTGAGGTTCAAATTTAAATGAATGATAACCATTCTCCAACTGCAAAATTATCTAAAGATATGAAAAAAAAATAGTTTTCAATGAACAAAATCCAGGCTACCAATAGCCATATGAAAAAATGCTCCAAATAAAAAATGGAGAAATGCAAACTAAAGCAATGCTGGGATTTCACCTCACACCCATCAGATTGGCAATGACAAAAAAGAAAGCAAAAAATGTTGGCGGGGCTGTGGGAAAACAGGCATATTATTAACTCACTGTTGTTGGAATTGTGAATTGGTCTAACCATTCTGGAAAGCAATTTGGAATTATACATAAAAACAACTAAATTCAGTCATAACACCACTAGACCAATACCTGAAAGAGATCAAAGGAAGAGTAAAAAGTCTTACATGTACAAAAATATTTAAAGCTGCTCTTTTTGTGGTGGTAAAAAGCTGGAGACCAGGAGGATGACCATCAATTGGAATGGATGAGCACATTTTGGCATATGAATGTAATGAAATATTGGCATGCTATAAAAATGTGGAAGAAAACTGATTTTAAAAACTTATGGAAAGACTTAAAATGAACTGATGCAGAGTGATACAGAATCAGAAAAAAAATTATACTACAGTCTCTATTACAGAAATGAATATTTTCAAAGATGTATAAACTGAAAAACAATGAAATAAGCACAACTAAGAAAACACATATACTAACAATACAGCAAAAACAAAAAACATAGCTCTGATCAAAGCAATGATTACCCATGATTCTAGAGGACCAATGATGGAGCATGTCATCCATCTCCTCACAGAAAGCTGATAACACTCAAGGAAAGGAATGAAAAAAGTATTTTTAAGGACATCATCAATGAGGGATTTTGTTTTGCTTGACTATGCATTTTTGTTACTTAGGGTTTTTTTTCCCCTCAGTGGGGTAGGGTGTGAGAGGGAAAGAAAATCTATTTGTATTTTAAAAAAACACACAAGTTCTTTTGAGAAGAAAAAGAATTGTTTTTTTCTTGTACTCAATGATTTTTTTTAAAGTACATAGAAATGGAATCATATTTTCCATTGATTTTCATTATTTCAGAAATGTGTCATCTTAATTTCTGATTCACAGTCACTGGCTGGGCCCTAACGCCTTTGCATTTTTAGCTTCATTACTCACCTTCCACCCCCATTCTCTGTCCAGAGAAGAGTAATAGCAACGCCAGGGACTCCTGATTCTGTTAATGTCAGAACTATTGTGCTATTTGCAGCTCATGTATAATTTATAATCTCATTTGTTTAGGGTTTAGAGAAATTAAGTGACTTACCTTGGGTCTCATGGCTGTAACTATTAGAGGCAGGGTTTAAACCCAGGTCTCTCTTCCTCCTTCCCCCTCGCCTCCTCCTTCCCTCCCGCCTTCTCTTCCCCTACTTTCTCTCCTCCCCTCCACTCCACTCCCCTCCTCCCTCCCTTCTCTTCCTTCCCCTCGACTCCCCTCTCTTCCCTTCTCTCCTCCCCTCTCTTCTCCTCTCCTCTCCCCTCCCTCTTCTCTCTCTTTCTCTCCCTCTCTCCCCTCTCTCCCTCTCTCTCTCTATACACTTCTTCCCTTCTCCCTTTCCTTTCTCTCTGCCTCTCCTCCTTCCCCTATAGGATTTTCAATACATGAACACTTAAGGTGCTCTTACTTAATTGAATCTTCTAGTTAATACTTTTTATTAAAAAAAAGTTTGTAATATAAATAACTGTTGAATTAGCTGTTTGGAAAGTTCAGAAGTTTATATGCAGTAAAATTCTACATATAACACAGTATCTTCACAATATTATTCTATCCAAAAGTTTTATCAAATTCAGATTGAATTGATAAACCAGATAATCAACCTCTTCTAAGTATATCTATTTGCACTACATCTCATAGGATGAGGGGCATGCCTGTGGTAACTGGCTAAATCCATCAAGGCAATGCTGTAGCCTTAGGGGGCAGCTGCCGGTCTATCTGGGGGCTTGAGGTGGGTGGGAAAATCCTGCTGTCTACCTGGTATGCCTTCTGTTTCCTTGTCTCTGCTTGGTACACTGATTCCCATTAGGAAAGAGGTGAGCAATCTCCCGGTAGGTGTTTTAAAGAGTAGAAGCAGCTAGTGAGATGAAAAAGTCTAGAGCTGCTGAGCCTAATTATCTGAAAAATTCAACCTGGGGCACCTTCCTCAAGCTGGCCCAGGGGAAGATCCACACAGAAAATCCTGGGTTTGGTCTTAACCCTTGGCAATTACTCATTCTGTGAGCCTGGACAAGTTAATATTTTCTTCAGCACTTTAAAGCCATTTTGGGAATGAAAACATCCTCAACTGAGTAAAATAAGATTAGGGAATCTGGTGGTCTGGCGGATAGACTTTTCTGCTCAAGAGTCAGGAAGATCTGAGTTCCAATTTTGCCTTAGGTTGGGAACTTAATCTTACTCAGCAGCAGCTTCCTCATTGGTTAAAAAAAAAAAAAGAAGATAATAACAGCCCTGATTTCACAGTTTTGTCATGAGTATTGAATGAGAATTGAATTGCAAACTTTCAAAGTACTCTTTATCATTATTTGTTTTCCCATAATCAATACTCAATCTGAAGGCTTGGAACACAATCCAACACCTCTAGGATTCCTCTTGCAATAATTTAGGTCCTCTAAGTGCACATCCACGAGAAAAGCTATATAAACTCTCCCTAGAGGGCCATTTACTTCTCTACTATCTTTGTTTCACTCTACCATGAAGGTAGTTCACTTAGATTTCCCTGGACCTCATATGCTCATCTGTAAAACAAAGGGATTGGAGATGCCTTCAAGCTCTAACCTAATGATTTTTCTGTTCTTTTAAGTTAGCAGGGTAAACTTTGGTAAGCCAATTAAATTTTCAGTATGCCTGGCAACTGTCTAAGACTCAATTGCACAGGAGTTACTGATCTGCCTTGGAGAAGAGAATTTCTACCTCCATGAGCATCCTACCACCACTACCCCACAGATTTGACAATGTAATTTTCCAGGCAATTTATATATTCAGTAATTGGACTCCTGACAAACTGGTATTTTTAAAATAATTTTTAAAAACTTATTCATGATACAACCTTTAAAAGGCTTTTGTAAAAATTCATTTTCTAAATTTCATTATAGTGATCTGGAACAAACCCAAACTTACTAGAAATGTGATGTCATGGGATTTATTAAAATAAGCTTGTTATCTCTTGAAATATGACTAGTAGATAGGTTTTCTTGTTTTTATATGCAGATTTTTTTTCTTTTATAAAATCAGGAACACAGGTTGCTTGCAGAACTCCCTATTTGGCTAAAACGGAAAAATCTGGAAAATGCTTGGTAGAAATCAGAGTTTATCATCTATCACAACAAGGTCAAAGTTAATATGACATCCAAACCCTAAAGGTTTAGAAGAGAAGATCAGGCATCTTTCAGAGCTATGGTTAGTCAAAGAGTTCAGTAACAAAAGCACAGGCATAATTTCAAAAACTCTGAATTAACAGCAAACTCTCAAACAGGGGAACGACTAAGCGGTATGGTCAACATGAATTTTATATGTCCCACCAAAGCTGTGTTATTCATGGTCTCTGGCTCAGAGTAGCGCATATGACTCAGGTAGTCTAGCATTGACAAAGGGCCTAGTATGTGCCAGGCACCGTGCAAAACAACGGAATGCCAAGAAAGGCCAAAACAAAACAAAACAAAACAAAAATCCAGTCCCTGATCTCAAGGGGCTCACAGTTGGATAGGGGAAGCAACATATAAACAAATAAATATAAACAAGCCTTTTATAGGATAAATAGGAACCAATCTTAGAAGGCCTTAGTATTAAGGAAGATTGGTAAAGGCTTCCTACAGAGGTCACACAGCTAGTAAGTACTAAGTTTCTGAGGCAGGATTTGAACTCAGGTCCTCCTGACTCCAGGGTTGGTGATCTATTCATTGCACCACCTAGCTGCCCTGAAAATGCCTCATATTGAGGAGCTAGGTGGCACAGTGCATAGTTCTCTGGGCCTGGAGTCAGGAAGACTCATCTTCCTGAGTTCAAATCTGGCCTCAGACACTGTGTAGCCCTGGGTAAGTCACTTAACCTGGTTTGCCTCACTTTCCTCATCTGTAAAATGACCTGGAGAAGGAAATGGCAAACCACTACAGTATCTTTGTCAAGAAAACCCCAAATGGAGTCATGAAGAGTTGCATGTGACCAAACAACATCAGGACATGAAGTGTGGTGAGGAGCATTAAGGAGACCAGTGCCACTGGATCACAGAGTACATAGAGGGGACTGAGGTATAGAAAGACTGTAGAGGTAGGAGGGGGATAAATTACGAAGGGTTTTGAATATGAAACAGAGGATTTTATATTTGATCCTATAGGTGCAGTCGGTGGGGGTGAGGTGGGGGTGGAAAACAGGGTTGGAATAGTGACAATAAGTGGGCTGGAGAGAGTATGGTGGGATCACTGAGGAATGAGTTCAGGTTGTTGGATGTCAGAATTTAACTGGAAAGGAAAAGTTCAAGAGGGGGAGAGGTGCTCAAGGGTCAGGCAGGTTAAAACAAGGCAATTGGTGGAGGAAGCCTGTTAAAATGCTATTTTCCTTCTTAGTGTAGCACTGTGGATTCTGTAGTACCTCATTTCATTCCAGATAATCATTTGTAGATGATAATTCTTTGATGTATAGAAGAAAGAGGCCATTAAATGAACTTTGAGTTTAGAGTCAAGAGACTTGGGTTTGAGGGTTAACTGCTACCCATCACTCACATGGCCTTTGTATTTCTGGGTACCTCATTTATATTTCCACTGCTCTCCCTCTTTTGCCCCTTTCCTTATTGTTTGGGGTTTGGGTCTAGGAAAGCTGACAGGAAGCCAAGAGAAGTGTGATCCTAAGGCAATACGGACATACCCAAGGGCAACAGGAGCAAAGACAAGGGCAGTGCTTTGCTCCTACACTGACTTCCAGGTCCATAAGCCCTGCCCTTTGGGGTCAGTTTTATCTAGATGGGGTCAGAGATCCTTGACAGTGATTAGAAAAGCAACTGAATTCCAGTTAGTGCAGAATCCCACAAATGAGTCCCTGTGCTGTGGGTGAACCAGAACCTAGACTCCAAAGTTCCTGCATCTGTGACTGATGAGTCAAACCTCCTGGAATAAGTGGGTTGTTAGGCTATTTTTGCCTACTCCACTGGGGACTCAGGCTGTGTTTGTCCTAGAGCCCTTTAGTATAGCCAACGTCTGGAGACTTTCAGGGTAGAGGAGAGCGACAGGTTTGTGATGGATTGGTAAATGTTTATGATGTATTCTTATTTATATTATATCATGTCATGTTATGTTATGTTATGTCATGCCATGTCATATCATATCATAACATATATTATCCTATTACATATTAGTATATAGTATATACTAATTATTACTAGTATATATTAACCTATTTTTAGTAATAGTTATCAATTGATTCTATCTTAAGAACAAATACATTGTGCAGAATTCCAGTATCTTTGCCTGCTTTGGGGAGGAAATGGGGGTCCACTATCAAGGTCATGTATCAAGTCTTTGAAAAAAAGTGTGTTTAAAAGGTGGCCCAGTTCACTACTAGGTGGGCTTTGATAGAAAGCTGGTTTGATCCTTATGACAATCCTGTGAGATAAGTAGCTCAAAGACAAACTGATAAGGAAACTGAGGTATAAATGTCAAATGATTTCTCCAAGGTTACATGGCAAGTTAGTAGCAGAGCCAAAGAATTGAACTGGAACATTTCAATCTCTATTCATTCTATTGGTCTGCCTTTTTCTCAAGGATTTCAGAGCTCTACCATCATGTCCCATCCCCCATTTTATAGAAACTACTTTAGTATGTTCTGTAGCAATTAGGCGGCTGGTGGATATAGAAGGGCAGGACTTGAAGTCAGGAGGGAACTGAGTTGAAATTCTTCCTCTCACACGCCTTAGCTATGTCTCTGGGCAAGTGAGTTAAACTCTCAGGGCCTCAGTTTCCTCATTTCTGAAGATAGAAATTATAATAGTACCTACCTCATAGGGTCATTGTAAGGATCAAATAAGTTAAAATATGTAAAGTATTTTCAAACTTTAAAGCATTATATACATTCTAGCTATCATGGTGATGATGGTGATGATGACGATCATGGTGATGAAGGTGGTAATGATGATGATGGTGATAACGATGGTGATGAAGAAGATGATGATGATGGTAGTGGTGGGGATGGTGGTGGTGGGGATGGTCTTGTGGCTAGAGTACTGAACTTGGAGTTAAGATATTCATTAAAAATCCCCTTAGAATCTGGCCTCATAGCTAGTAAGCTGTGTGACTCTGGACAAATTGGTTAATCTTCTTTGAGCCTCAGATTCATCTATAAAATGAAGGCTTTGGCTCAATGAGTTCTAAGGTCCCTTCCAGCTCTAATTGTGTAAGCTTATGATATATCCATAAATAACTTGCTTTCCTGAGAGGTAAGTTTCATGAACATTGTTATCTCATGGGAAGTTAACTTACTTGATTAGGTTACACAATTAGCAAATATCTGAGTTAGAATTTGAACCCAAGTATCCCTGCATCTTAGAGAGACAAGGTGATGTGCCTGAGGTCATTAGTAGCAGAACTGGGATTTGACCCAAGTCTCCCGAATTTCATTTTGGAGTGTTACCAAAACAGACTTTCAAACTTTCCCGCCAGCGGTATATGGTTTATGGCTATTCGTCACGGTATTTGCAATTTATAAATGCCTACGTCCCTGCTCAAAATATCAGATATAGTTTGGTGGACCAAACTATAGGTCCACCAAAGTTATACCACATGTAGGTCCTAAAAACTCTCAAGATCTATAAAAACCTAAAAGATTTATGAAGATTTATAAAACCCTATAAGGCTATAAGTGACCAAGGATCAGGGGCAAATTGGGACTCATTGTTTGTCAACCCCAGGACTGTGGATAGTCACATGGGTTAGAGAAACAGAGGTGGAAAACTGAGGGGAATGAAGATTGTGTTACTTGAGGACTATTCAGAAAGCCTGATGACACTTGCTCTGGGGAAGAGAAGGGGTGTGTGTGTGTGTGTGTGTGTGTGTGTGTGTGTGTGTGTGCTGGACCCCTTTGGCAGTTTGGTGAAACCTACAGGACCCTTCTCAGAATAATGTTTCTAAATGACTAAAGGAAATGCTAAGTTTGAGTTGAAGGTTAGTCAAAATAAAGATTCAATTTTGTTTCCCAACCAAGTTCATAGACCCCCCTGAAACCTGTCCACAGATCCCCAAGAGAGGAGGGTTCCTAGGTTAAGAACTCTAATTCTGGCCGAATTCTGGTTCAAGTATGCGTTGGATTGGATGAACCCCATCACCTCTTCCAACTCTAAAATTATGAAAAAAAGTTTACTGTCTCCCATGGAAGCATTAACTATGAGATCACCTGACTCAGTAATTGAAATAAGGCCTGATATTTGCACAGATGTCATTGTAGGGCCACATAATATCAAGTCAGAAGATGGGTGAATTCAATTTTCTGGTACGGTGTGAGACTCCAGGCAAGGCACAGAATCAGAGAATTGGAAGATGATCTGAGAGGCCATAATAATAGTAATAATAACTAGAAATAAATAGATAACATGCATATAATGTTTACTATGTGTTAGGCACTGTGCTAAGCAGTTTACAACTATTGCCTCATTTGACTCTCAGGACAATCCTGTGAGGTGGATGCTCTTATTATGTCCATTTTAGAGGAGAGGAAAAAAAGGCAAATAAAGGTAATCCCATGGGCATCACTGTAGCAGGTTCTCTCCCATCTATATCAAAAGAAAGCTTGATTTCCTTCATGCTGATTAAAGTCTAGGACAATACTCATTCAGACTGAGTATGAGATTTCTTGGTAATACATGAGTACTGCTCATTGATCTCACTCAGCACACTACCCTCCATAGAGCAAAGTGAATCAAAGAGCATTGGAGCTGGAAGGAAGACTAGCTAGTTAGCACTCCTGAAGCCATTTAGGGTTTTTCTTTGTAACAACCTTGTTTTGAGGAAATGGAACAGGAGAGATGGGGAGCATACACATAAAGTGACAAACAAAATACTTTATTTGTCCTCATTATTTCCTCAGGCTTATATTTCCGCTTTTTCTTTCCCCATTGGCAAAGCTGCCAAACTTCTCAAATGATTTACACCCACTATTACTTAATATGAGACAGCTGGATGGTGTAGTGGAGAGTGGAGTTGGGGAAGACATGAATTTTAACCCTCAGACATTTACTAGCTCTGCAACTCTGGGAAGTTATTCAATGTTCCCCTTCTGTAAAATGAAGATAATAATACTACCTCCTACTGAATAGTATTGTTGTAGGGCTCAAAGGAGATAATAGATGTAAAGTGGTTTGTGAACCTGAAAAGAGTGTGCAAATGCTAGCTAATATTGGTGATAGTTATCTTCTAACTTTTTAATCTCACCTTTAGGCCCAAACTTCACCAATCATATAACTTTTTCTCAGTTTTCATCCTTGACTCCTCTAGATGGAACATCATTGCTCACCTTACCCTTCTAACCCTCTCATCCTTTTGGCTTACATGTCTCTATCCTATCCTGTTTTTCCTACTTTGCTGACTACTTTTCCCTCTCTCTTGTTAGATCCTGATTTTCCTTATGGACCTTAGAGTCATAAGTCGACTTCTGCTGTATATTATTATGATTGTTATTATTATTTTCTCAAAGCTTTCATCCATTCCCCCAGTTTCAGTTATCTCTTACATATGAATGACTCAATCTTGAAACCTGACCTTCCTCTTTAGATCCAGTTTAGCATTTCAATCATGCTGATGGACATTACCACTTGATTTCCTGTCATCACCCCAAATTTTAAGAACCCACCTCATCATACAGGAAAGTAGTATGGTTCAGCTGAAAGTACATTATCTTTGGAATTAGGGAAGCAAGGTTCAAATCCCAGCTCTGCCTCTTCCTGCCAATGGGCTAAGTCACTTTTCCTACATAGGGCTTAGTTTCTTCCTCTGTAAAATGAAGGTAGTAGGACTAGATGATTTCTTAGGTCCCTTTCACTTCAAGATCTATGACCCAAATTTGATTATCCCTTTGGATTTCCCTATTTCTTTCAATGGCACCACCATTTTCCCAATTACATGGATGAGGGTCAACTTTGACACCTCCTCCATCACCATCCCATCTTAATCTTGTCAGTTACAAAATCCAGTGAATTTTCCTTTGAAATGTCTATTGTAGTCATCTGCTCTGCTCCATTTTTGGTGTAACTATATTTGATAGCCAGATGATAGAGTACATAGAGTGTTGGACTTAACAGTTAGGAAGATACGGATTTAAATTCTGTCTCTGATTACTGGTTATATGACCCTCAGCAAGTCACTTAACCTCACTTAGCCTTAGTTTCCTCATTTGTAAAATAGGAGTAATAGTAGTAGCTCAAAGGGTTATAGTGAAGATCAAACAATGTAACCCTGTAAAGTCCTTTGCAAGCCTTAGAGTTCTATTTGGTTAGTTGGTTATTGTCCTTTGTTCTTAAAGAGGACCGAAATGACATCCCTATGTTAGAGTCAAGTGACAGTGTGTTTGACTACGGTTGATCACATCAATATGAGCTTGGAATGCTCTACCACAGGTTGGATACAACCTATGTCCATGTTTACATTTGGGGTGGATTCTCTAAATTTGCTCATCTTGCATTTCTTTTGAGCTACTTCAGTTCTGCTTTGCTCATAGAGCACAGTGCCTTCTTTAATGTGGGTATGATATGTTGGGCAGTCCTGTGCTAGTGTCTCCCATGAAACACAATCAATTCCAAAGTTCTTCAGAGTGACCTCAAGAGTGTCCTTGTATCACATCTTCTGACCACCATGTGAGCACTTTCCTTGTGTGAGTTTTCTGTAAAATAGTCTTTTAGGCAGGTATACATTTGTCATTCAAGCAAGTATACATTGTCAACATGGCCACCCCATCAGAGTTGTGCTCTCTGCAGCAGAGTTTGAATGTTTGGCAGTTCAGTTCAAAAAGGACCTTAGTGTCAGGCACCTTATCTTGCAAGGTGATCTTCAGAATCTTCCTAAGACAATTCAAATGGAAGTCATTCAGTTTCTTGGCATGTGTAGCTCAGTGAAACTATGAGCCATACACTGCAGGGTTACCCAAGATGGATGGGTTACAATAGAGAATTCTGACAAAAAGTGATCCACTGGAAAAGGAAATGGCAAACCAATCCACAATTTTTGTCAAGAAAATTCCATGGACAGTATCAAAATGATAAGATATATGACACCAGAAGATGAGCCTCTCAGGTAAGGTGGCCAATAGTGCTACTGGGGAAGAATGGAGGGCAACTCCAAGTAGCTTCAGAACTAATGAAGCAAATGGGCCAAAGCTGAAAGGAAGCTTGGCTGTGGATGTGAGAAAAGGAAAGTATGAAGCTGTAAAGATCGATGTCGCACAGAAACCTGTAAAAAAGATCTGGAACCAAGGTAAGCTGCATGGCATCAAACAGAAGATGGAAAGATTAAATACTGACATCTTGGCTATCAATGGACTTAAATGGGTTGTAATGGGTAAGTTTAATTCAGATGATCACTATACATACCACTATGGGCAAGATTACCTTAGAAACCCTCACAGTCAATAAAGGGGTAAAAAAAGCAGTACTGGGGTATAATATCAAAAACAATAGAATGATATCTGTTTGAATCCAAGGCCAACCATTCAACATGGCAGTGATCCAAGTCTGTGTTCCAACCGCTAAAACCAAAGAGTCCAAAGCTGACCAGTTCTATGAAGACCGACAACATCTTCTAGAAATTATACCCCCCCTCAAAAAAAAAAAAGAAAGTCACATTCATCATATGGGATTGGTATGCTAAAGTGAAAAGTCAAAAGATAATTGGAATAACAGGGTTTGGTCTTAGAATACAATGTGAAGCGGGGCAGAAACTAACAGAGTTTTGACAAGATAATTTGCTAGTCATAGCAAACACTTTTTTTCAACAACCCAAAAGGCAGCTCTGTGGGTAGACATCACCAGATGGTTAATATCAAAGTTATCTTAATTATATACTTTGCAGTCAAAGGTAAAGAAGGTCTATACAGTCAGTTAAAACAAGACCGGGAGCTGACTATGGCTCAGATCATGAGCTTCTTATTGCAAAATTTAGACTTAAATTGAAGAAAGTAGGGGAAAGCATCAGACCATGTGGGTACAACCTAAATAACATCCCTTATGAATAGGAAGTAGAAGTTATGAGTAGATTTGAGGGATTAGATCTGGTAGACAGAGTACCCAAGGACTGGGGACAGAAGTTCACAATATTGTTCGGGATGTGGCAACAGAAAACATTCCAAAGAAAAAGAACAAGAAAGCAAAATGGCTGTTTGATGAGGCTTTACAAATAGCTAAGGACAAAAGGAAAAGGAAAGGAGAAAAGGAAAGATGTGCCCAACTGAATGCAGAACTCCAGAGAATTGCAAGGAGAGATAAGAAGGTTTTCTTAAATGAACAATGCAAAGAAATAGAAGAAAAGAATAGAATTGGAAAGACAAGAGATATCTTCCTGAAAATGAGAAATTTCAAGGGATAATTTCATATAAAAATTCGCATGATAAAAAATAAAAAATAGCAGAGAATTAACAGAAGTAGAAGAGAACAAGAAAAGGTGGCAAGAATACACAGAAGAACTATATAAGAAAGGGTTTAACATCACCAGTAACCACAATGGTGTGGTTGCTGATCTAGAGCCAAACATCCTGGAGAATGAAGTCAAGTGGGGCTTAGGAAGCATTGCTAACAGTAAGGCTAGCAGAGGTGATAGAATTCCAGGGGAGCCATTTAAAACCCTAAGAGGAGATGCCATTAAAGTGTTGTATTCAATATGACAACAAATTTAGAAAACTCAACAGTGGCTCCTGGATTGGAAAAGATCAGTTTACACCCCAATCCTAAAGAAGGGCAATGCAAAATAATGCTCAAATTACCAAACAGTTGTGCTCATTTCACACACCAGCAAGGTGATGCTTAAGCTAAGCTTTAGTGATATATGAACTGAGAATTATTGGAGGAGCAGGCTGGTTTTCAAAGAAGCAGAGGAGCTAGAAATCAAATTGTAAATATTTGCTGGATTATGGAGAAGGCAAGAGAGTTTCAGAAAAGAAAACCAACTACTTCTGCTACATTGACTGCCCTAAAGCCCTTAACTGCCTGGATATCCACAAAATGTTACAAGTTTTTGAAGAAATAGAAGTACCAGATCATCTTACTTGTCTACTGAGTAATTTGTATGCAGTTCAAGAAGCAAAAATTAAAACCAAACTTGGGACAGCTTTTCCCAACAAGACTGGGAAAAGAGTATGACAAGGCTGCATGTTGTCACCTTATTTATCTTATATGCAGAGTACATTGTGAGAAATGCCAGGGGTCTAATCAAAAGTCAGAATTAAGGTTGCTGGGAGAAATATCAACAGTCTCAGATATACAGATGATACTACTCTGATGGCAGAAAGTGAAGACAAATTAAGAAGTCTCTTGAGGAGGGTGAGAGAGGACAGTATAAAATCTGTCTTGAAGCTTAACATCAAACCATAAGGTTATGGCAACTGGTCCCATTACTTCCTGGCGAATAGAGGAGAAGAAATGGAAGCAGTGTTAGATTTTATATTCTTGGACTCAAAGATCCCTGGAAATGGTGACTGAAGCCATGAAATTAAAAGACACTTTTCCATTTTAAGGAAAGCTATGGAAAATCCAGACAGCATACTAAAAAGCAGAGACAGCACCTCACTGACAAAGGTCCATAACAGTCAAAGCTATGTTTTTTCTAGTAGCAATGTATGGCAGTGAGAGCTGGACTATAGGGAAAGCTGAGAGACACAGAACCGATGCTTTTGAATTGTGATGCTTGGAGAAGACTTTGGAGAGTCTCTTGGGCAGCAAGGAGATCAACTCAGTTGCTACGTAAAGAAATTAATCCAAACTATTAATTGAAAGGTCAAATACTCAAGTTGAAGCTTAAATACTTTAACCACATAATAAGAAGATAGAGCTCATTGGAAAAGACCAAAGGCAAAAGGAAAAGGGAGAGCCAAGGATAAGATGGATAGATAGTATTATGGCAATAATGAATATAAACTTGGACAGTCTTCAGGAGATGGTGAAGAATAGAAGGGACTGGTATGTTATGGTCTGTGGGATCACGAAGAGTAACAACAAACATTCCATTTACATTGTTTTGCTTATTATATATATATTGTTTTCTTGACTCTACTTACTTCAGTCTGCATCACTTCATGTAGCTGTTTCCATGTTTCTCTGTATTTGTCACACATCACTTTTTATACCACAATAATATTCTTTAAATTAATGTAGCACAATTTGCGCAGTCAGTCACCCATAGATGGTCATCTCCTTTATTTCCTCCGTAAATAGTGCTTTATCTCTTCAGCAGCTTAGTCAACCTTAAGGTAGCCACATTCCTATTTGCTTTCTTTCTTTTCTTTCAAGCACCTTTCTTTCATTACTCCTTCCTTTAGTTTTAAAAGTTTATTTAATTCTTTTTTATTTTTACCAAGTTATTTAATTTCCCTTCTTTTTTTTT
>CM053589.1:152545643-152561269 GCA_028646515.1 Pseudochirops corinnae
AAGTTCTATTTTGCCCTCTGGTTCTAAAATATCAGGACAATTTTCCTTGAGAATTTCTTGAAGGATGATTTCTGGGTTCTTTTTTTGATCATGGCTTTCAGATAGTCTAATAACTTTTAAATTGTCTCTCCTGGATCTATTTTCCAGGTCAGTGGTTTTTTCAAGGAGATATTTCACATTGCTTTCTATTTTTTCATTTGTTTGGATATTTTTAATAGTATCTTGATTTCTCATAAAATCATTTGCTTCCATTTGCTCCACCCTAACTCTGAAGGAATTATTCTCCTCAGTGAGCTTTTGAGATTCTTTTTCCATCTGGCAAATTCTACTTTTTAAGGCATTCTTCTCCTCATTGGCTTTTTGGACCTCTTTTGCCATTTTAATTTTTTAAATCTATTTTTTAAGGTGTTATTTTCTTCAGTCAGGTTGTTAACTCTCGTCATGATTTTCTTGCATCGTTCTCATTTCTCTTCCCAATTTTTCCTCCATTTCTCTTATTTCGTTTTCAAAATATTTCTTAAGCTCCTCTATGGCCTGTAACCATCTTACATTTTTCTTGGATGCTTTTGGTGAAGGAGTTCTGACTGTGTTGTCTTCCTTCTGTTCCATGCTTTGATCCTTTTTGTTCCCAAAAAAGGAATCTAAAGTTGGATTGCTGAGCTTGTTTTGCTTCCTTTGCCTGCTCATGTTGCCAGTCAATTAATTTGATTTTTGAGCCACAGTAGAACTCTGCTTTCAGAGGGGAGAGCTTTGTCCCAAATTCCTGGGGTTTTTGCAGCTGCCGGGGCTATTAAGAGGCTGCCGGTTTTTTGTAGCTCCCACCAGCTTTGGCTCACTGAAAACACTCCCCAGGACCACCACCCAAGACCGTAATCCAGATCCAGGCCACTCAAGGCAAGAGCACTTAGCCTCTGAATGAGTGCTTGGTCCCCCTGCTGTCTGCAGGCTGGGAGCTCTGAAGCAGCCACGTGGAGGCGGCTGCAGGGTGGCAGCTTCTGCTGCTTCCTTGCCCTGGAGGCAGTTCTGCTGGACTGCTTTTCTCCCCCAAATTTAGTTGAGTTCCACTGACCTTTCACTTAGTCCTTGTTTCTTATGGCTTGATAATTCTGGAAACTGCCACAGCTGCCGCTGATCCACTCTCCTGAAGGCTCCAGCTATGGCTTGTCCTGGCCACCCTGGGGCCAAGCAGTGGTTTCAGGCTGGGCTGCTTATGGCTCTCAGTGTGCTGCAATGAGCCCTTCTTGCCGAGCTGCCTTCAGCAGGAGTTGTGTTTTTCTGTGTTTTTGTGAGATTTGAAGCCCTAAAGAAACTTTCCTATGCCCTTGATTGCAGTTCATTACTCACTTTTGCCCCCTGCATGGATATGTCTTCCCCCATTTGCCATGCAATCTCCTCATTGGCTCCATGCCCTCCCACTCTTCTGGCTGCTGGTTACCACCAAGAACTTTGTTTCCCTTCTCCTTAAGTAGGATGACTGGTGTCTCTAAATAACAAAGCCCTGCAGATTATTCCTGGTGTAAAGTCATAATTTCTTCTTTTATAATACATTTTCTTTCTCCATGGGAGCATTCATCAATGGTACTCTTTCCTACCACTGAAGAAAGATTTTCTCCCAGCTTCAATCATCCTTTTTGCCTGCAACCATCTCTTCTTCCTAACTATAGGAATTATATTCCCTTCATTGTCAATCTTTTACTTAAAAAGGGGCACTCAAATATTTCTCTTCATCTTCTTCTTACCCTCTCTCTTTTTGGGTGCTCGCCCATTCTGTAATTTCATCCTGTGAAAACACTGATTCAACCGTAGGTGGGATGCTGTGAGGCTTAATCCGTGATGTTTCAGGCCTGTTTCTCTACCATCACCTCTATTTACCTTCTGTTTTCCTGTAAGTGTCCTTGTGTATTTTTAGAAAAAAATCTTTCAATAGTCTCTCTACTGCTATTTTGTGGTTGTCATTTTTTTGTGGTATATTTGTTTTACATTCTTATATTTCTGTTGTCTGACATGTTTGAAAAGAATATAATGTGTTCGGGTCTGATTTTCCTTTTTTAAGATGCTTTGGACAGCTTTCTTTAATTTAAGGTTCATCTTTTAAAAAATTAATAGGATCATGTTTGCAGTGTGCGTCACCTTGGGATGCATCTTGAATTCCTTTGTCCTTTGGAACCCATGATCCATTCTTTCTGTACCATATGCTAGGTACAGAATAGTTTGCTTTCTTTAGTTTCTTTCCTTATATTTGAAGACATTTCCTTTGAAATTATAGTTTAGTTCCTTGCTTTTATATTTGAATATATTTCTCCTGGTCATTTGCTGAATTTCTTTGCCATTGAAATTATTAAAGTTAATCAATTTGGAGTTTACAGTAACATACATATATAGTATCTTTCCCCCACTGGAGTCACTCTGCGGATTCCTTTGATTGGTTCTTTGTTTTCTTACGTCCAGAACTTCATGACATTTTTCTTATACTATTTCTTGCATCATGATGCTCAAGTTCTTTGCTTGAGGTATCACGTTTTTCGAGGAGAGCTAAAATTGACTTCTCTATGTTTAATAGCTGGCTATCCAGAAAAAGATGCTTATGAAACACTTTTAAATTTAATCTTCCTTATTAACATTTTCTTCATCACTTTCTTAGGTACAGACAATCAACAAAACAGTAACTCGGACTCCTATTTGTAACATTTGCATATTTCTGAAGGGTAAATACATTGAAAATTGAGACTTGGCTCTACCTTGTATGAACTGGTTCTATCACCTGGGCTATTCTTGTTTGTCTCTATGTATCCTGTCATTGAGATGAATGTGTTTTGCTTGTATGGTGATCATGTTTTATTTTATTGTTTTTGCTATTGCTTCTCTTTTTCCAGATTGTCTTTCACTTTTTAAAATTTTTGTATTCCCAATCAGTTATTCTCTCTTTTGTTTCTTTGGTGAGACTGGTCACTGTGGATTAAAGTTTTATCTATTTTGTCAATAATTTCTGATGTGTAAGACACAAATTCTACTTTTGCAATTCTTATTTCCTTTCTGAATGAAACCATGCAAAATGAAATCATTAAGGAACATACTGATGAGGTTGTATGCTGCATTGGGAATCCACAGGGTCCTCTGCTTCATCAAATATTAATTCATTTTTAAAGAAAAAGACAAAGGTCTTACAATATTTATTCATAGATGTCTGGAAGAGCTTTGCTGATCTAGAGGCCATATTTCCTTCTATTATTAATATCTTTTCTATTGCTCTGTCTGTTCATGCTCAAGATGTTTCATTGAGTATTTTTTCCTGAGATCTTTGGTTATTTCATTATTTTTAATTTATTTTACTTATTTTTCCTATTGTTAACTTTCTGGCTCACTACTTTTGAATGGCAGTTTCCCTAGGTGGCTATATATCAAAGCTGTTTCAGCCTCCTCCAAAGGTGGGCAATTCCCAGTTCCTAGACTCTATCTCTGTCTCCAAGTAACTTCTTGAGGGACAGAATTGGTCCCATCTTGGCTCTTTCTTTTAGGTTTAATAGAATGTCATGCATCTCTACAAACTTGTCCTGACCCAATGTCCTCTCTTCCTCAGTTTTCTTTCTGACGTATATGGCAGCATTACTCTCTCATTCAGGGAAAATTTTTGTCTTTTGGTAAGATTGAGAGAAAGGAGGTAGAGTTGAGTTCTATTGCAAACCTATGAGTAGGTTGGTGTAGCCCTGCCAGATCTAGTGGGTAGTGTGATTGGGAATTAGACTTCTTTGCTGTCGGTTCATCAGAATATTACCTTTTTAAGATTCCTAGTGTCATAGACTATGGAAAGAGATAAATTGCTTTATCTCTTACACATAATTCCTATTTTGTGGAGTTTTGAGAAGTTGTGAGGATTGGAGACAATGTGTAGTCTTCCATCTTTTCGTCACATGACCCAGAAGTCCCCTTCAAATGTTTCTAATGACAGAGTCCTCTCTAACATACTTGTAAGAATATCTACATACTTAGCTGTAAACTCTACCAGCCTGGTGATAAAAATCCTGAAGATGCAAAGAGGGTAGTTTTTCAGTAGTTTTTCAGATGATAACAAATCATCTACTTAGTGAATGATCCTTGTCACCCAGGATGCCCCTAGTCCACACCCCTACCAACAATGCCTTTGATAGCAAAGCTGTTTAAATACAAAGTCCTCACTAAATAATTGTTGAGTATTTATGTCTAAGAAACTATTTGGAAGGCAAATATGATGAAAAATACATGCTCTCTTCTGAAATCAGAGACATTATTTTTGGATTATCTGCAGCTTTAGTTTATCCAGGCTGAGGTACATCTCTAATTTGCATGAGTAATCAAGAGTTGGGTGAAAAGTGGAAAGATATTGCTTACATTCACATTGCCTAGCAACTCAAAATGTAGTCTCTTCCACATATGCCATAAATAGTATCAGCATGGAAATATAGCAACTTGGTTCTAATGATAAACAGGTATAAAAGGAAGAGAAATGAACATCTCCACTAAACAAACAAACTAATAAGCAATCAAGACTCACAGTCTCCCCTGGTGCCTTCTGGAAGGACAAATGTGTACAGACCCCACTGGTCCGGATTTCACCTTTCCCTCCCCACCCAGATTCCCTCCCAATACATAGATGAAATCATATCCTATGAAGGCAATCATAGGATAATAAATTTAGAATTAGAAAGGACCTTAGAGATCCTCTAATTTAACTCTCCATTTTATAGATGAGGAAATTGAAACCTATGGAAGTAAAGTGAAGTCTTTCCAGGTCCTGCTTAATCTTTGTGATTTTATTCTGAGACCACCTCCAATTTATCCTGTCTAGATCTTGTTTAATTATTTGATAATTTAATTATCTTGATAATTATTTGCATGTTTTCTCCCCATTAGACTGTGAGCTCCTTGACAGCAGAGACTGTCTTTTGTCTTTCTATATATCTCTAGAATTTAGCACAATACCTGGCACATAGTAGGCACTTAAAAATGTTAGTTGGCTCAAGAAAATGAGAGAAGGCACCAAGAACTTTTAAGCACCTACTATGTGTCAGGCACTGTGCTAAGCACTTTACAAATATTATTTTATTCAATCCTTACAATTAAC
Organism: Pseudochirops corinnae; assembly: GCA_028646515.1. NCBI lineage: Eukaryota > Metazoa > Chordata > Mammalia > Diprotodontia > Pseudocheiridae > Pseudochirops > Pseudochirops corinnae. Next base: position 152,550,742 of record CM053589.1, read on the forward strand.
CTGAGAGGTAGGTGCTATTATGATCCCCATTTACAAATGAGGAAACCAAGACAGACAGAGATTAAGTGACTTGCCTGGGGTCCCAAAGCTAGTAAGTCTCTGAGGCTGTATTTGAACTCAGATATTCCTGACTCTAGGTCCAATGCTCTATCCACTGGATTGACCTACTTATCCATAGTCACACAGGTAGATATCTGAGATAGTCACACAATACTTGAATTGTTTCTTTATAGCTGCTTGCAATATTTTCTCCTTGACCTGAGAACTCTGGAATTTGGCTATGATATTCCTAGAAGTTTTCCTTTGGAGATCTCTTTCAAGAGGTGATCAGTGGATTCTTTCAATTTCTATTTTACTCTCTGGTTCTAGAATATCAGGACAGATTAAGGAGAAGAGCTCACAAAGAGCAATCTAATGGGGTCTGTGTCTTTCTGTGTATGTGCACATACGTGTATATGTATGGTAGTGAGGAGTGATTTTGGAGAGTGAATCTCATCAAGATTTTGCGTTGATTGCATATATAACAGCCTCAGTTCTTTCCCCCACCTGGTTGGCACAGAGCTACCACTTTTGTAACTTAGTTGCTGCCCAGTTAAGAGTTTATAACTCATTGATAAATAGCCAACCGGCTTTCTCTTTTAAAATGCACTAGGGCAGTTGAAAGTGAGTTTTGGGGGGCTATTTTATTTTTGTCTTTATGTTCCTAGTCTCCAATATGGTTTATTGAACCTAGTATAGTGTATTTAATACTTCTTGGACTAGATTGGTAGTCATGGAATAGTGAGCTCTATTGCAAGTCTCCCAGCTCTTAGATTCCCCTTGGGTTGACTTGGTAATCATAGGATTCTGAGACTTATTGGGACATTTCCAGCACTGGAGTGGCCCTTATGTGAAGGATTTGTGGGATAAAGTGATCAAGAACCTCATGAGCATTGATAGACCATGTTTGGTTCTTTGGAGAAGTGCTCACATCAATGAGACAACAAATCCATTAATATACTGAAGTTATGAAGCAATGTTGGGAAGCATATCATGGCTCTCAGTTCAATTTCCAAGGACTTCATCTCATTTTCCAGGTTCTTTGGATCTCACACCAAATGGACCTCAATTTCTTGGCTACTCTGTCATGTCTACATGATTATCAAAGGCAACCTCTTAGAGTCCAACTGTGTTTACCATATGCCATTCTAATGCATATTGGGTTTTGAATATCCATTATTCTCCCTCAAGTATTATACTCAGTTTTGCTGGGCAAGTGATTCTTGGTTTTAATCCTAGCTCCTTTGACCTCCAGAATATCACATTCCAAGACCTCTTATACCTTAATGTAGAAGGTGCTAGGTCTTGTGTTATACTGATTGTGTTTCCACAATACTTGAATTGTTTTTTTGTTTTTTTTTTTTGACTGTTTGCAATATTTTCTCCTTGGCCTGGGAACTCTGGAATTAGGCTGCAATATTCCTAGAAGTTTTCCTTTTGGGATCTCTTTCAAGAGGTGATCAGTGGATTCTTTCAATTTCTATTTTACCCTCTGATTCTAGAACATCAGGGCAGTTTTCCTTGATAATTTCTTGAAAGGTGATGTCTAGGTTTTTTTTTAATCATGGCTTTCAGGTATTCCAATAATTTTTACATTAACTCTCCTGGATCTATTTTTCATGTCAGTAGTTTTTCCAATGAGATATTTCACATCATCTTCTTTTTAAAAAAATTCTTTTGGTTCTGTTTTATAATTTCTTGATTTTTCATAAAGTTGTTAGCTTCCATTTACTCCATTCTAATTTTTAAGGGATTATTTTCTTCAGTGACCTTTTGGACCTCCTTTTCCATTTGGACAATTCTACTTTTTAAGGTATTCTTCTTCTTGTTGGCTTTTTGGACCTCTTTTGCCATTTGACTTAGTCTGTTTTTAAGGTGTTATTTTCTTCAGTATTTTTGGGGTCTCTTTTAGCAAGTTGTGAACTCATTTTTCATGATTTTCTGGCATCACTCTCATTTCTCTTCCCAATTTTTCCTCTATATCTCTTACTGATTTTCAAAATCCTTTTTGAGTTCTTCCATGGCCTGTGACCAATTCATATTTTTCTTGGAGACTTTTGATGTAGGAGCTTTGACTTTGTTGTCTTCTTCTGGTAGTATGTTTTGGTTTTCTTTGTAAGATTCTATAGTCTGATCTTTCCCCCACTGTTTGCTTATTTTCCCAGTCAAATACTTGACTTTCTAATTCTTTGTTCAGGTAGGATTCTGCTTCCAGTGAGTGTATGTGTGTAGGGGGGGTGAGTTGTCCTGTCCCAAACTTCAGGGGGTTGTGCAGCTGTTTTCAGGGATGCTTCTAGGGGCCTGTAAATTTTCAGTTCTTTTAAGGTAGTATGATCAAAGGAGAGGTGTTTACTCCTCTCCTGGCCTGTGATCTGGTCTATGAGTGACCACAAGAATTCTTTTCTCCCTTGTAACTGTGAGGAGGATTCCCTCTCCACTTCATCACAAACTCCACAAACTCCAGCACTCCTTCTCACCACAGGACCACCACCCAGGACTGTGACCCAGATCCAAGCAGTACAAAACAAGAGAATCCTATCTCAGCACCAGCAAGGAGATCCCTGCAATCCCTTTCTTGTCAGCCACTTGATCCCCATACCATCTGTGGGCCCAGAGCTCCAGAAGCAGCCACTACCATTGCCAACTCTGCCGCTCCAGGGCTGGGACTTGACCATGCTCCTCTCTCACCCAGGTTTGACAGAATTTCCCCACTGATCTTCTATGCTGTCCTTGGCATTTGTGGACCAAAAAGTCTGAAAACCCCCACAGCTATCAGTGATTTAGTCCCCTGAGTCCTGCTCTGGCCCTGTCTATGCTCGCATGGCCCATGATGGACCGTGCTCTGCTCCCAGCCCAGTGTGATAGACCCTTCCTGTCGATCTTCCAGGCTGTCTTGGGCTGGGTATTTGTTCCACTCTCTCACTTTGTGAGTTCTGCTGCTCTAGAATTTGTTTTGAGTCATTTTTTTTTACAAGTATCTGGAGGGTTCTGGGGGAGAGCTCAAGCAAGTCCCTGCTTTTACTCTGCCATCTTGGCTCCACCCCCTACATATTGTGCTTTGGAAATTGATTTCTCCAAAGTCATTCTCAAAGGCAGGGATGGTTTTCCACGTAACACATTCTAGGAGTCTTTTACTAAAAGTGTTAGAACACTGGATGAAAGGCAGGAAAGACAAACTTTCCCAAATTAATCCAACAAAGCAATTCAATAAACATTTATTAAATACCTATGCAGGATGTAGTCCATAGTAAATATTTATTAATATCTACTATGTGCCAGACTATGTGCTAAACTCTGGAGATACAAATGTGGAAGAAAGAAAAAGTCCCTTCAAGCAGATTATAATATAATGGGGGAAGACAATACTAAAGGAAGCTAAAAGTGGGGGTGGGGAAGGTGGAGGGGTGAAATGCCCCATTCAGGGGCATGGTGAAGTCAAAGAAATCCTAAAGTAGTGCAGCCAGATGAGAAACGAGGAGCTATCTGTCTTGAACCCCATTCTTAGAGTTTTGGAGTTCACAGCTCCATCCTCCAATCAGAGGGGCATAGAGTAATAATGAGGTGTGAATACCAAGGCTGATTCCATCTTGCAAGATGATGGATTTCCCAATTGATGAGGTTCCAGATCATGGTGGTCAGAGAAGTCCCAAATAGTGCAGCCAGCTGGGAAATGTTGTTGTAGTGCATAAAATGTGAGAGAAGCCACATTTGAAGAGATAACAGAGCAATACCAAGAACATGGGGATGTAGCAGTTGTCAGGGCCATCAGGGCTGACTGGGCCTGAAATCAACACAAGAGTAAGAGAACTGGAGAAGCTCAGTTCAAGTCCCAGCTCAGACACTGACTGGCCAGGTAATGCCAGACAAACAATTTACCCTCTCTGAGCCCAGGCACCTCATCTATAAAATAGGGATGTGAAGTGCCTCTATCTTAAGGAGTCTCTATGAAGATCGACATGAGACTACACATATGAAATGCTTTGTAAGCTTTAAAACATGATATAAGTGTGAATTATTATTATTACCATGAATAAATAAGTGCCTGGGACAGATGCTAAAGGCACAAAAAATGTTACAAGAAGATTGCAGCCTCTGAGGTGGTGGGATGTAGGGGAAAGAGGTCTAGATCTGCAGCCAGGATATTTGGGCTCAAACACCAGGTCCACCACTTATTAGCTGTTAGCACTTGGGGCAAGGCAATTCATCTTTTGATCTCCTATTTCCTTTTCATTTATATGTGCATGACAGTAGCTACAATACTATTCTTAAGTGCTGGCTCTAGAGAAAACAGAATGCTGTGAAAATGTGGCTTATTATTAGTAACACCATATCCAAATTTGGTGTAGCATCCAAATTTGCAATAGAATTTGATCCTTTGCTAGGCTCGTGGGACTTGGACAGTCCTATCTCCTTTAGGTTTTGACCTCACTAAATTTGCAGTGTTCAACAGCCTGGGGATGGAAGAAAAGACCCTGCAAAGATTAGTGGCTTGGGTGACTGTTTCTGAATGATTCTTCCAGCAAAATTAAAAAAAAATGACTGAGGAAAGCAGGGGCCAATGTGGGGTCCACCACCTGAGTGCAGACTACCCTCCTAGTAGAAATGACTGAGCCCCAGGCAAGTCAGCTGAGCCAGAGTCTACACGAATGTTTTTATCTTCTCTTTTTTGTATACAGTTTGTTGTGTGGGAATACTGCTGTGTTTACTGAAGGAGTGAATCAGGCTTTAAATAATCACTGAGCTGGTGCTGAGAAAATCTGCAGCAGTCTGCATTTTTCCAAAGCTCCTAATCTGATTTCATTTATTGGTTTCTATAAGCATCAAGTGCCTTCAGATGAACACAAGATCAAGTCATCATGAGAATGCCAATGGATTCATTTGGCTGGTGTTTGATTGAATATTTGAGTTCTCTTTGATTTTGGGGGGAGAATCAACCTGGACAAAGATGGACTGATACAACCTCAAGCAGCTCATTTTTCAGACACTTTTCAGCACAGAATTACAAACATATTTAATTTGATTCCAGTTTCATATGATGCATATTAATTCAAAAGAAAAACAATACCCCACCCATCACTAACAGAATGTCCTAATAAGAAACCATATCCTAAATTTGTATTGGTTAGTGAGCAAAGTGCCGTGAATTCAGATGAACACCAGCACTCTCATGTATTGAAAAATAGCTGGAAAGTCTGGGGACAAAGAGAAGAGTGAGGAGGCATAGGAGAGTGGAAATGGTGTTGGAGCTTGAGTCTGATGACTTGAGTTTGAATTTCTGACTCTCTTCCTGTAATAGTAATGGGAATTTGAAGATCTTCCCTGCCCCTTCATAGGCTTAAGTGAATTTGATGACCTTTCCTGATTTGAACATATACTCTGCCCCCTAATAAACTGAATGTGGTCAAATAAAGTGCGTGGTGGGAGGCTTGTTTTTCAGGAATGCTCACATCTTGTTACTTTGTGATTGGGCAATGGGTCATGAGGGTTGTGATGTTCTCTGACCCTGGAGAAGGCTATGTATACCTCTGAAGTGAGGTTTTGCTTTGGGGGCTACTTTGGGAAGAGTTGTGTGATTTGACCAAATGAGACTCTGGGCAGCCATTGAGCCCCCCAGCTTTGAAAACCCAGATATTAGTGCTTTTCTCTTTGGTAACTAACTAGGTATGGATATAGTGGTCAGACAGCTAGAAGCCCTGTCTGTTGGTTTGCTGAACTGTGTTGTTTTCTCTGTCCATGTTTTTTTGTTTGCTTGTAATTTGTTTGTATTCTCTGAAGTTCAGGGCACTGACTTTTCCCCCTGAACTAGGTAAATGATACATGTTTGATTAAAATAAGATTGTTAACCCCTTTTAATTTGCTTTCCTTTAGAAAAGCAGATCAAAGAACCTGCACTAGCAGCCATCCTGGGCATGATAGGATGCTTTCTGTTACAGCTCCCTATTCCCATATGACTTTGGGAAACCTGAGTCCTCCGTTAGCTTCTTTGAAGAATAAGAAAGTTAGACTAGATGCTTTCCAGTTCCACATGCTGTAACTTAGCATTCAACATTGAATGATTTGAAGGGAGTTAATAACCTGCCAGGTAATTTCACAGTCTTTTTCCAAAGGCATAATATTTTTCCATACCATAAATGGATAGTATCCAAATACAGTGACTTGGTTGCCTTGGCTCAGGGCTAAGGAAGACTGCTACTTATGAACCATAAGTAAATTACAGATCTTGCAATTACACAAGGCTCCATTTGAAATATTTCCTTTCTTTTCTTCTGCAATGCTTCCCAGAATGGCTCATCTATCCTAGGATATAGAGCAGGAAATAACTTTTGGGATTGTCTAGTTTAACTACCTTCATTTTTAAGATAAGGAAACTGAGGTTTAAAGTTAAGGAACTTGCCTGAAGGCAAACAAATCTTTTGACTGTCTGTAATGCATTAGTGAGATGTCATGAGTAAACACAGTCCTAAGTGTGAGGATGCTCTGGCCCCTCTACCACCAGTATATCAACTTAGCTTCTCATCACCTAAATCTCATCATGTTTTTCAGCACCAGCATCCCTACTCACTTTGTAAGAGCCACTGCTTTCTTTGGATGGCCAGAAGGTTCAAAGTCCTTTCTGGGACATTCCTGTTGAAAAGCCCAGAGTTGAATAGAAAATTTGAAATTCATACACAAGACTCAAGAAAAGTATAAAAAGGTAAACATGAAAGATCATTCATAAAGGACCATAAAGGTTAAACTGTTTACATTATTATATGGGAAGATGACATATGTAACTCCTAAAATCTATATCTTTATAGAGCACTTAGAAGGAGTTTACATTGATAGAGGCCATGGGTGTGAGTAGATTATGTTGGGGAAAAATGAAGGAATGAGGAAGAGGAATGTACTGGGAAAAGAGGAAGGGAGAGGTAGAATGGGGAAAATGTTCTCACATAAAAGAGGCACTCACAGAAGAACTTTTACAGTGGAAGGGAAAATGGTGGTGGGGGGGAATGCTTGAATCTCACTGCCATCAGAATTGGTTCAAAGATGGAAGAATGTATATACACACTCAGTTGAGTATAGAAATCTATCTTACACAGCAGGGAAATAAAAAGGGAAAGGAAATAATAGAAAGTGGGGTTAAGGGGGAAGGATGATAAAAGTAAGTAAGATTAAAGGAGGCACTGGTTAGAAGTAAAACTGAGAGACAGGATAAAAAGAGAGAGAGAGAGAAATGAATAGAAGAAAATGGGATGCAGGGAAATAGACAGTAATCACAACTGTGAATGTGAATGGGATGAGCTCAACCATAAAAAAGTAGATAAAAAAATGGATTAGAAACTACAATCTAACAATGTCTTATTTCAAAGAGACACACTTGAAACAGAAAAACACATACATAGAGTTAAAATAAAGAGCTAAAACAGAATCTATTTTTTTTGTGTGTTATATGCTTTATTTTTTTTAAGTAAAAAAATAGTATCCTTTGATCTTCATTCAGACTCTATCAGTTCTTTCTCTAGAGGCAGATAACATTTTTTTATCATAAGTCCTCAGAATTGTCTTAGATCGTTGTAATGCTGAAAACAACTGTCATTCATGGTTGAACTTAGTAAGTAGTTATTAAGATTGATTAGTTAAAATAGGAAATGGTCACACAGGATGGGCTTCTCTCACCATGTTGTCACAGAAAGGGTAAGTATCAATGTCCCATGTTCACTCCTGCTGCTGGAGCAGCTTATGGTCCAGAGTCTTTACCTGGTCTCTCTGATTTATGTCTCCCTTTTTTTCCTTTTAACAGAATTTGTCTTTAAAAAGTTAATTTGAGAGTGTTTTTCTTTCTGTTTTTTCCCAGGCACATTTTGTGAAGTTTTCTCTGGTGTATAGTTCTACATAGAACAAAAATGTGAGGTTGGCAAAGTTTATCTTTAGAAACTTTACGTCTTTCCTTTTTGTCCCTTCTTCCTTCACAGTGCCCCTCACGCATCCTTTCTTCCTTTTCTGGCTATGAAATTTTACTCCTAGAAAAGGTAATGGTATGATCTTTCATAATAAGATATAAATCATTGATAAGGATTCATATTTCGTAGTTCAGAAATTTAGATTTGGAAATTACCTTAGAAATCAATTAATCATACCCACCCCCTTTTTTTAATCAATGATGAAACTGAGACCAGAAAGTTTAAGAATTTTTACCAGAAGTATTTCTATTCTAATAGGAGACAAGGACTCTGCTACCAATAGTACTCCATCCTAAAGCCCAATGAAATGAAAAATGTATTTGCAAACTGATGTATTTTATTGTCATCCTTTATGTCATCTGTCTCCTCTATGATGTTTTATTTTTTTTCATTTATGCATTAGCTCTGTTCTACTATTGCTCACATACGTGAGTCCTCTCTAAATAAGAGATTCTTCACCACTACTCCCTATTGGTTCATGCTACTTGCAAAGAAGCATCTTAGTTTCAGTGGAAACAAACAGGAGGGAACAATAAAAATAGATGTGCTCATGGGGTTGAAAGGTGCCCTCAAAGTACATTTCTTTCTTTTCTTCAGTGCTGGGGAAGCTGATCCTACAACAGATGGGAACTAAAATTGACTTACCCAGTGGCTGTAAGGAAACAACCGTCTTCCAACCATCTCTGGATTTGCAAGAAGTGGTTTCTCCCCTTGCAGATTTAAGGATTGTTTCTGATGATATAAACCAGTTCCATGCACTATACTGCAAGCTCCATAAGGTTGCTTTCTTGTCTGAAGTTTATATTCTCAGCACCTAGCCCAGTACTCTGCTTGGTTGGCATTTAATAAGTGTATATGTTGAATGGAATCAAATCATATGGAAGGGACTGGAGTAGTGTAGAGTGGAATCTAATTTTTATAACAACAAAAAAACTCTGGAAAATCTTTCTCTTGCAGGCTAAATTGATCTCTCTAAAATGTTTTATTCCTTTCAAAAGCATTGAAGTGTTTTCCTTTCTGCAAACTGCCAAGAGTCTCTCTGGGGAGATTCTATGTTATATGTATCTTGATCATTCAAAACTGCATCCATCTCTTTTTTTATCCAGAAGGCACATAAATGCTGAGGCTCTGGGTTGTCTGCAACTAGGGATGATTCATAGGTGTTTGTAGTAGCCTTGTCTCACACAGTCTTAGGAGCTGAGGCCCTTGAGTGTAATTAGTTAACTGAGTACCACTGATTCTTTCTCTGTTAACTGGATTATACTAAGTCTGCACCTCTGATAAGACAAATCCAGACAGGATTGTGTTATTGTCCCACTGCAAATGGTTCTGTCACATACACACCCACCCCCATCCCAAAACATCTGACCGTTCCTGTGTGAGTTTATTCATTCATTTATGTGTATATATTTACCTGTTAAAATTGTGTGCCCTTCTAATAGAATGTAGACTCCTTTAGGGTTTTTTACAGATGAGAAAATTGAGTTCTAGGAAGTGGCGTACCTTGTTCTAGGTCACAAAAGTGATAAGTAACAGAGCTCAGAGTTGAGCTTTCATTTTCTAACTCCAAAGCTATCACATTTTCCACTATACATCATAGAATTTTAGAGCTGGAAAGGAGGTGACAGGTCATCTGATGCAACTCACTTATTTTATAGAGAAGGAAATCGATTCAGAAATGGGGAAAGGACTGCCCCAGGGTCAATTAGAAAACTGCTGAACTGGGATTAGAATCCAGGTCTTTGGAGTTCAAATCAAATGACTTCAAATCCATTATGTCTTTATAGCACAGCTATATACCAAACTACCTAACAGCAAAAAAAATTAAAAAAAAAGTTCTTAGAGGTTATTCATAAAAACTTCCCATCCAATGGAAAAATTCCACCTGGATTGGTTATCCAACCTTGTAATTCTACTGTCTTAAATGTGACTTAGCACTCATCAGAGGATAAAGAAGACTGCTTTAACATACCGCACTTTAGTCTGACCCCACTTTCTGTATTCTGACTCATGTGACCTCTATACAGAGACCAGTTCAAATCTCCCACCCACCCACCTTTGCTGTTCTGGACTGGGCTACTGGAAAGTCACCTGCAGCTGAGACTGGGCAATTTCTAAAACTAATTCTTCTAAGGTTTCCTCTGTCTAAACCAGTTTATCTAAAGCCAATTTCTCTAATGCACTATACCATATCCCAGTATTGTGTATCAATAAATCAATTAGTAAACACTTAGTAAATCCCCACTATGTGTCAGGTACTGTGCTAAGCCCTGGAAAATGGTACTGAAAAAAAATTCTTCAGAAAAAGTATTGGTTTTGGAGTCAAAGGACTTTCGGTTCAAATTCTGACTCTGTAATTTAAAATTGATGTGTGTGTGTGTGTGTGTGTGTGTGTGTGTGTATACATATATATGTATATATATATATTTCTTAGCCATATAATATATGGAGGGAGGGAGAGAGAGAGAAAGAAAGAGAGAGAGAGACAGAGACAGAGAGACAGAGACAGAGAGAGAGAGAGAGAGAGAGAGAGAGAGAGAGAGAGA
>CM053589.1:152561769-152591068 GCA_028646515.1 Pseudochirops corinnae
AGAGACAGAGAGACAGAGACAGAGAGACAGAGACAGAGACAGAGAGAGAATGAGAAGTGAGAGGGAAGAATAAAACCTGAGTTCATGGATGACTTAGCATTTATCTGTCAGGGTTATAATTTTGATCTCTAATACAACCTGTGATAATTTGATGTTTCTCTGCCTATGCATCCTCTATTACTACTCCCCAGTGATTTGTCTGGAAGGAGAAACCAAAATGCAAAATTCTTCTCCACGGTTGTTTTTACAATGCAAATAGATTAGTAGCATGAAAAAATCATTGGCATGATGAAGGATGATCTAATTTTCAATGCAAACTAGGAGTTGTACAAGAAGCAGATGTGGTTGTGAACTGACAGTGAGAACACAATCACGTAAGTGATGCCACTCACATCCCATGAGAGAATGTAATCACATTCTCTATTCAGGAATCTTCAAAAAGTGATACCAATACACCTGAGCATGTCATGCCTCCCTTGTTCTGGAACTGGGGCTGGTAAGGCTAGGCTGTGGCCCATTAAATGTACTCAATGGGAAGAGGGGAATATGAAGATTCCAAGTAAATGATGATTAGATATGATTTCCTAGGTCATTACTGTGGCCTCTTACTTTCTAAAGAGAAAAGGAATGTGAAAAATGATTCTGACCTGAAATTAGCCAGATGGTCACAGACCTTCCTGTAGATTTAGGGTGTCTTTACAGCCTAGGGAGGCAGAAGACACCGTTAGGCATGTGCCAGTGATGTTGTTAGAGAAGCTGTATTCCAGTGATGGATTCAAAGTTCTGCTCTATGTACATTTTAAAATAAAAAGGATGGCAATGTTTGCTCATTTTGAAATAGCATGTCTTTAGGCAATTATTACCATCTTTGCAGTGGTGACAATGATTGTGTTTCCTACCACAACCCATAGAGGAGGCTTTTTACACTTCTGCCCAGGCATTTGGAGAAGTCTTTAAGTGGGCAGTCAAAGATGTGACTTATAGATTGGCAGCTTCACTTGGAACCTTTTCCTGCTTCCTGCCTTGGCATTTGACCCAGCTACAGCAGACATGCTTGTACTATTCTCTCTGATGGCCATGATTTACTACAAGAAGCACAGTCTATCATGGACCACCTAAAGGATAGATCATAGGGTACTGACGCCATCACCTATTTATACCTTCTGATATTCCAGCAGACCATAATATGTATAACTATTACATTGCATTGTAAAAGGTATTTCATCATCTGGCAAAAATAAAAGCCAAAAAAAAATTAGAATTTGTATGATCAACAGTAGCTGCTATCTACCAGGTATCTGAGCTATTACCAGGGTGAACCAGAATTTTCACCAAAGCACCAATACCAAGGGGACAAACTTATGCCATATTGGTAATTTGTTCTAGTTTCCCTGTGACTCAAGGTCATAAGATGGCTCATGTCTATGGGAGATCCTAATCTCTCTGAGTTTCCATTTTTACCACAAAGATCCAGTCTTTGCCTCTCTCACTGTTCTATACTCCAACCTGTTCCTTCTTCCTCTTCTTCCTCCTCCATCTGTACTTAAACATATGTCTCCTCTACAATACCTCACAAATTATCATCTACCCTTTACTCAAAGATGTTAGGGAGAGGTCATCTACTACTTCTCAAGATAGCCCATTGTACTTTAGGCTATTCATTGATACTCATAACATCCATGTGGGTTAGGTGGTATGCATAGTAAAATTCCCACTTTATAGATACAGAAACTGAGACTCAGAGTTTTTCCATGGCCACATAGAGAATAAGTATTAGAGATAGGACTCAAAATCAGAATTATTCATTCACAGTTCAATGTTCTCTCTATTTTTTGTTCTCAGATTCTCAGCACAGACGTACATGATGACAAAGAAGTAATATATTGGAGTCAACTCATACATATGGGTGTGGGCAGCAGTGTTTTTATACCCAAACTCATTCTTTATCCCAATGATGATATTTTAGGCTAAGATCATGGAAACAATTACTTTAGCTAATGCTGTATTTATATAAGGAGAATATTTCTCATAAAACACTTGAGTCCTTTCCTATATTTTCTGCATACATGGAGCTGAAAAAGGTACTGAATATAGAAGAAAGTGCAAATAGGAGTCACCGACTGCCATCAGTCTTTGGACCTGAATAGAAGTCAATGAATCAATCAATGAATAAGCATTTATGAAGTGTTCAATAGATGCTTGATATGGCAACATGATGGGAATAACGATGCTGAGTGCTGAAACACAGGCACGCCTTGCTATTAGTATTCATTAAAGGCCATATCTCTGCTTCACTTTGGAGCCCGGTGTTGAAAATGTGGTCCAGGATGGCACAAATTCAATAAGCTCCTTTCCAAACTAATGGGTAGGAATGAAAATAAGGGAGTTCCATTAACGGAACATTGATTCTTTAGGGAGCATTCATTAAGCAGCCTCTGTTGCCATGTACCGTTCTAGGCCCTAGGGCAGATATAAAATAAGTCTCAGGCACTCCATAGAAAGATTACAATCCATATAGGATTCAAAGGCCTATTCATGGAAACCAACAGAATAATTCTGTCCCAGATCACATGAATACATAAACTAGATTCCAAGTAAGGAAAAGAGACCATCAGGAAAGGCTTCGCGGAGGAGGTGAATCTTGAATTGCTCTTTAAAGTAGGAGTAGGATGGTTGATAAAGGAATCAAAGGAGGGTCTTCCAAGTGAGCAAGACAATGTGATTTCACCCAGTCTATGACAATACCTCATTCATGAATTTTCTCACTTCCCTTCTCTCCCACCTCCAATCTGTACCACCAGCTCTTATCTCTGTAACTTTGTCCTGGTTGTTCCCCATTCTGGAGTGCTATAACTCCCTCCCTTCTGTCTCTTCATTTGCCTGACTTCCTTCCTTAAGACTTACTTTAAATATTATCTTCAGTAGGAGACCTCTTCTGGTCCCCACAAGTTACTTGTTCTTTCTCCTATGAGAGTATCCTCCATCTACTCTGTATAGATCCTGTGTATACCTAGTAATTTAAATATTGTCTCTCCCATTAGAATGGGAGTTGTTTGAAGGCAGTATCTGTTTTTGTCTTTCTTTGTATCCCTAGCATTTAGTACAATGCCATAGTAAGTGCTTAGTAAAAGCTTGTTGATTGACTAATTGACTATCCTATACACTATTGTAAGATTAATTTAATTTGACAAATATTTATTAAGTATAGATTATGGGCAAAATTCATCTCCCTAAAACTTGCTCTGGCCATGCTACGCTATGGCTCAAAAAATTTCATTGCCCCCTCATTACATACCAAATTAAGTCTAAATTTCTTAATTTAACCTTCAGTGCTCTCAAACCTCTGACTCTAATCTGCCTTTCCAGATCCATGGTCCACTACTGCCTCACCCATTTCCCACCCCCTACCTTTCACATTTCCTTCACTCAAGCTGTGGCCAATATTCCCCATCTTCCTATCTTTGCTCCTCCTGTCCCAGAATGCCCTTTCTCAAGCATTATCACATAGCGTAATTCTACTCATTCTTCAAGGTCCCTCTCTTAAATGCTGCCTTCTCCATGGAGTCTTTCCTAATCCTCCCACTAGCAATAGATCTCTCTTTTCATAGTATTTTTCTTAATTTTCTCTTGGGGCACTATTTTATACAGATCTTTAGTAGTGATGTTATCTAGCCTTTATATAATGCTTACCAGTGCTAAACTTTACAGACATTATCTCATTTGCTCCCCACAACAATCCTGGGAGAGAAGTTCTATTATTATCTTCATTTAGAGATGAGGAAACTGAGGAAAAGAGATTAACTGACTTTTTCCAGGGTCACTCAGCTGGTAAGCACCTGAGGTGAAATTTGAACTCAGGTCTTCCTGCCTCCATGTCCAGCATTCTAGCTGTCTATATTTTATCTCCTCAGTAGACTCTAATATCTGAAAGCACATGAGCCCCATTTTATTTATCTTCACCATCTCTCTTAAAAACTAGCAAAATATTTTGCATTCAACAGATATTTATCAAATGTTTGCAAATGAGTGAGTTTATGGTGCTGTCTCCTCTGGTGAGTGTGACCGATGGCCTAGATTCACCAATCAGTTTCACCTTGATCTGTCTAGCAAGATTGCCAATAGCACCAATATCACCCTCAGTACAAGATTCCTTTGCATCACGGTAGAAGGATAAGATAATATTCCATGAGAAGTTTCCCCTCCTCCCTCTCTTCCCCACTAATCTCAGCTCAGCGGTGCCGGGCCCATCCGGTAACAGGAGAAAGCCAAAACAGCTGTCTGTTAAGAATCCAGCACAATGCCTTGCTCAATAAATGCTTGTCAGGTTGATTTGACCTCAATGGATGAAGTTCCCTGCAGATGAGGTAGGTGGGGAGGCCCATAATAAAGACTCAATATTACCACCCATCTACCGCTGCCATCTGAGCCTGAGGAGGATTTTTTGCATCTGGCACAAACACCACAAAGCATGTCTGTGGCAAGTAGCCAGTAGCATTGAAAGGCATCCTTGGGGATGTGGGGCAGATACCACTCTATCAGGGAAGACAAATTCCCAGACAATTGTGCCACAGAGCCTGACAATGGAACATTACAGGGCCTCTGCTGAGGAGGCTCCTCATCTCAGGAAGGGCATCATCTGAGACTTTCCTATTTTAATTAATTGTTTTTGATAACTAGGTGCTAAGATCAATTATTCCTTCAACTTTGGCATCTAAGAAGACTGGTTATCAGAGAGGCAGGTGAAAGAGTAACCCTTATAACAAACAGACGAATGCTTTGGAGACAGAGATTGAAAGATGGCTTGAAAAGACCCCCTTCACCTCCCACACCCACCATCATCACTACAACAACCTCAAAATCTCATATTAGAGCTGAAAGGGACCTTAACGTTGACCTACTTTAATTCCTTGATTTTACAAAAAACTGAGGCCTGAGAAAGAATAACTTATCCAAGTCATCAAGGAAGGTTTTTTTCCAAATGACTGAAATTGAGATTCAGTCATCAAACAGAGTCCAAATCTCAGCTTTACAGAAGGAAATTAGGTCTCCCTTAGGGTCCTAGCCCTGCTGGTCTCAGGGAAACTATGGCGGGGGGATGCTCCTCAGTCCTTCTGGAATCACTAGGGTCTCAAATTTACCTTGGCCAAGCCCACCTCCTTTCCAAATATAGAGCTAAAACAAAACAAAACGGAACAAAACAAAACTGATCCCACCATCAGCAGGAAAGTTTGAGAAGCCTAGAAACTAAAACTTTGAGGAAAAGAAAATGTTTCAGGGCTGAGGGAAGTGGAGAGATGATATAATGAAAAGACGAGAGGATCTGGGTGCTGCAGGGCTGGGGTTCAAGTCCCAGCTTTGGCCTTTACTGCTGTAGAGGACCTCAAGCAATGCACTTAATTTTTCTTAGGCCTCTGTTTCTTTGTCTGGAAGATGAGGGAGTTAGACTCAGTGGTCATTAAGGTCCTTTTCTCTCTAAAACTGTAAAGTTAGGCACATCCTAGGAATCCTTCCCCCCCACTTCTCACCCCCAGAATGTCCTAAGGAGCTTGTTCCTTTCCTCAGCCTTGCTTTGCATAAAAGGCACTCCATTTCTCTACCATCTTCTCTCCCTTGTCCCAAGACAGAATGCGCTGAGATATGGCCCAAAGCTGCTAGGTTTGGGGAAGCATTTTCCTTCCTGTCAGCCCCTTTTCCTGTCCCCATAGGACCTAGGATCCCTGAAAAGAATGCTCTTGGCTTATAGGGTAAGTCACCACCACTTCAACCCCATATCCCTGCCTACTTCCCAGAAACTAGTCTGTCGGACTATGTGAGAAGCTTTGGAGGATGAACTTTTAAGGAAAAAAAATTGTTGAAGGGGTTGTGTAGGCAGTACTGCCTCATAGGAAGTGAGGTACTATCTCCTCTCTCTGGCCTTACCCTCTTCTGAGAATCCCTCTCTCCATAGACTGGACTACTTCTAGGTCCTGGGTTGTCTGTTACGTCTTTAAAGGCAGATCATGCTATGAGGTGGCTCCTGAAAGACTAGCATTAAGCAGAACAGAGATAGGGACAGGATCAAAGCTAGGTCACCCTCTCTAGCCTTAGACTGGGCCACCTACATCTTATCCAGTTTCCTTTCTGAAGAAATCTTCTTGGCCTCCTGTTACATGTACATGTACCCCTATAGCCCATCTGTACCCTGCTACCAGGTTTCACCCTTACCTTCTTCCTCAGAAAAATATAAATTCCATCATTGACCCCTTACATTTTCTGCTTCAGGGCAAATTTCTCTATCCCTGAGACTAAGCCCCAATTGCTTTGCCTGGTTATGCTTCTGCTTGCTATTTCCCAGACTGGCCTAAAGCTAAGCCTTGTTTGAACCAATTTAGGTGACTAAGAAAAAAAATAATAATAATAAAAAAATCTTCTGTGAAGAGTTGGTTCTCCCAGGGTCAGGTACTAAGAAGTCATAGCTACTGACAGAAGGGAGGACTTATTGGAGGTTAAAACTCTGCTGGCTCTTTGAAGGATGCCTCAAAGAGTGGTCAGCCTTCCTGGCCTCAGAACTACATCCCCCCCAACACCCTACCCCATCTCTGACACAGAGTCAGCCTTTACATGAAATCCACGTGGTGGAAGCAGTCCCACATCTTTCTCAGTACAGGAAATTACTCCTTTGGCAGTTAACTTCTCAGACACAAAGGTCCATGTTCTATGATTTCCTAATAGCGTGCTTGAATCTTAGCAAATCCTCAGCTCTCCTTCCCTGAGGTTTAAGCACAGACTAGTCCAAGTGTGAAAACAAAACACTCTGAGATAGCCAAAGCACCAAAGGACCAAGGGGATGTGTTTCTGGAAATTGTGCTGGAGACATTTCAGCCTTCCTGGCCTAATGGAGATATATGAGCTGTGGGTGTTGGGCCCTGAGCCCTTTGGGCAGGAACCACGCCTCTACGCATTATGGTGCAGAGCAAAGCCCACAGTTGGCACTCAGCAAATAACAAATTACAATCTCCTGTAATTCCTCTGCCTTGGACAACTCAACAGCTGCAGGGATTTTTTTTTCCCCTTCAAACTTAACACATCATAAAAAAAAATAAAATAAAATAAAAAAAAATCCTACCTCAGGGATGAGAATAACTACGGGGCGTTTTCGGCCTCCAAGGCAGCGTTCTGAGCAAATTTGGTCAGGCTGGAAAATGATACCTTATAATTCAAAGCTCATATATCATACTCAGTTAGCTGGGGGCATCGACGTCCTGCACAGGCAGGGTCTCCCTCCTTCTTCTGGTTCTTCCAAGTAGATAGGCATCATTGTCCCTTTCCCCTTCATTCCCTCCCCTCACTTTCTAGACGGAAGTTCAGTGGCTTAAGCTGCTCTCTTGATGAGTGCGGGCCGAGCTCTGGAGAAAACCTTCAATGGTTGAATCAGAGCCTGGGAGTCATTAAAATGATAACTTCTTTTGTTTATGGCAAAGAGAAAATGGAATAGGGACTGTACAGTCTAATTTTTGAGAGTGACTCAGCCATTGTCAAAATCATGGAAGATGTTCTTCTTCTTTGGGACCTTCTGTACTGATCTGCTGCCAATAATAGAGGGGTTTACCAGCCTTGGAGCATCTGGGATAACTGCAATGGGAAAAACCCTGGAGTGGGAATTGGGACTGGTTTCTAATGCTGGTCCAGTAATTCACCATGTGTCCTTGCCCAAGTCTTTCCCCTTTGCTCTCATTTTCCTAATAGGAGGCAGTACAGTGTGGCATTAGTAATGAAACCAGATTTGAATGCAAAGGTCTTGAGTTTGAATGTTGGTTCTCCATGTGGCCTTGGACCTATCACTCAACCTTGCTTGACCTTGGAGTTTTTATGATTATGGTCCCTTCTTGATCTAAATGAATGTTATTAATGTAATTTAAACAGGAGAAAAAAATGTAACCAGATGATCATTAAGGGTCTTTCCAGTTCTTTGGGGTCTTTAACCAAACAGAAGGGCAGATCTCACTTCACATAAATCATGACTGTCAACAGAAGCCTTTTGATCTATGCCAGTTAAAGGTGGAAGTGAAGCTTGTAGTAGGACTGGAGTTTCTCTGTCTCTGTCCCTCTTCCTCCCTCTTTCTCAGTTTCTCTGCCTCTCTTTTCACTTCTCTGTCTCTGTCTCTGTCTCTGGCCTTGTCAACCAACCCTCTCCAACACACACACCACACACACACACACACACACACACACACACACACACACACACATACTTTCCTTCTCTGTTCTCACACTCCTCAACACTTCCCCCTTTTATAGCAAGAATTAGTTAACCATTTTATCAGGAAAGAGAAATATAAGTCTCTGTAAGTGAGATTTATCTCTAAATCTCTAAAATCTGCATCTTCTCTCTGACTGGCACCACTTTCCTTTTTCTGACTCTCTCTTGTCTTCCTTCCCCCCCCCCCCCACACCTCCAGCCATCAAAGGAATTATCCTCAGCAGTTTATGGGAATGTCTTCCTCAAACAAGAAGAGAGGAGAGAGTGGGTGATAATGCTGAGAGGTCTGGGGAAACACAGTAGGGAAGCTACCAGAGCCCCCATCAGATAGTGGAGGGAGGCTAAATCGTCTGCTATGAATGAAGTGGGTGGGGGCATAGTTGAGGACTTGAGAGGTGAGGAAAAGGCTTGGAACAGTCAATGTGAAGAATGAAATGGTGCTTTGAGTATTTTTTTTTTCCATTTAAAGGTTAGTCATCATTTATTTAAAATGAGTTACTAAACCTCCAGATGGTAATCCAGTTTAGCAGATATAACCAAGACTGGACATAATTAGGAACCACCACCAATGTTAACATTTTCTAGACTTGACAACCTGGTGAGACAGGGGTTGGAAACTTGGCTTTGACTGATGAGACAGCCTTGGAAATGAAACACTAGTTTAAACTGTGCCCATAAAGATGAAGAAAAATATGAAGAAAATAATACACTCTCATTTTGGCTGAGCAGAAATCACTTTAATTGCAACTAAAACTGTATGTTTTCAAATCAGTCCTCTGCCCATCTACTGTGATTCGAGGGACACTGGAAACCCTGACTGACCCCATATACTCATCGTTCTTCAATGATCAACCACAGGTTCCTGAAATTCCCAGTCAAGGGAACAAATCATGTGCAGTTCTATGAGGAGGCTCCTTTTAAAATACAAGTATCTTACCTTGGAGAATTGACACATTAGTGCATGTATACCCATAAAACTCATGCATAAATTACTAGCTAACTACTGAGTGGAGAGCAAGGCCCTGACAAAAATTACATGTCCATTAGAGGTACAGTTTAATGAGAGGAAGAATTCAGGAGTGATTAGAAAATGGGGTGCTACTTTGGAATGTAAACATAGGGTATTACCTAGGGTCAGGCTCTTAGGAAATGGTAGAGAATAATGGTTGGGGAAAGAAATAGGAAATAAACTTCATACACTTCCTTAGTTTTCCTAGAAAAATAGAATATCATGACTGGACAGTAGAGGGTAAGTGAAGATCAGGTAGGTAGGATCCAGGTTGTAAATAGTTTCAAATGCCAAAGAGGATTTACTATTTGTTCCAGGAGATAATAGGGAGCTGCTGGAGTTTTTCCACTTGGGGGCATAGGTTTGCACCTATAAAAGTAGACTGACATAGTAGAAAATCACTTTGGCAGCAGAGTGAAGGATGGATTGGAGTGGAGACAGATGTTTGGTTGAGTCAAGGAGATCAGTTTAGAAGGTTATTGTATACTTCCAGGTCACCTGACCAGCAAGAGGAGGATTAGACATTTTAAATCTAGCCTCAAAACCTCTCAAACCACAATAAAATATGCACAAGAGATAAAGCAGTTTCAATGGTCTCTATGATCTAGGAAACCAAAAACACTAGTAACGTCAGAACAAACAAAAACAAACAAACCAACAACTAATGAACTAACAGCAAAGAAGTTTAATAATCGCCAAACTTTAAAGCTTTCACTCAATACTTCTTCCTCCCATCACCCACCACTCTCTGGCCGGGTTACAAAAATCAATCCACAGGCTTGCAACAGAAATTTATCCTGTCTTCCTGCCACTGCCCCAGGCCGCTTTGGCTAGGATAGCAATGAATCCAAGATAGGTACCTTAGAAGTTTTAATTATATAAGGAATACAGAGACTAAAGAAGAACTGAAATCTAGAGAAGGAAAGAGAAAATAAATAATGAAATAAAGAAACCCTTTTTTAGAAAAAGAAATAGAAAATTAAATTTATGAAGAAACAACTTGAAGGGAAAGGGAGGAGAGGAAGTAGGGGAGCTTAATTCATTATTTAACTAAGAAGGAAAAATTAGAAGAATTAAGTTACCAGATAAAAAAGGAAGGAAGGAAGAAAAAGAAGGAATGAATAAAAGAAAAGTGGAGGAAGGAAGGAAGGTAGAAAAAAAGGAATTAATGTTAAGCAAAACTTTTAAATTGGAGAAAGAAATAACAAATGGGAGTCTAGGGTGGGAAGGGGTGAAGATTAAGGGAAGAGAATCAGTAAGAATGTGGTTTCTTTAATAGAGTAGACAAAAATGACAAGAGACAATGTACTATGTTTATAGAAGTTGGAAAATGTTTATTTGGAAAAAACCTCAAAAGTAGAGGCGAATGGAAGAAAATATAAACCTAACTCTTCTAATTTTAAATATTATTGGATCAAATAATTCAATAAAATGAACAGCTGATAAAACAAAACCCTGCATTCTACTGCTTAGAAAAACATGCCTAAAAAACAGACATAAATAAAATGAAAATTAAGGGGGTAGAACAAAATTTGCTATTCATGAGGTAAATAAAAAATAGTAGGAATTCCAATCATGCAATTAGCCAAAAAAATTCACAATATAAAAAAAGATAAACAAAGAAGTTACATTATGCCACAAGGAACCATAGACAATAAACTAATATCAAATGACTCAGAATCTAAATTCGTAGATAAACTATAAGAATGCATAAATAGTAATTTGATAGTGGTAAGAGATTTCAATATCTCTTTCTCAATTTTGGAGAAGTCTAAAAGAAAGATAAACAAAAGGTAAAATATAGAATCGAACAAATTACTGGAGAAACTAGAGCCAAAAGACTTATGATGTCTTCTAAATGGAACTGCAAGAGAATATTCATATTACTCAGCATCATATGAAACATAAAATAACTGATCATGTATTAGGCTTGAGACTATTGCAAATAAGTATAAAAAGGAAGAAATAGTAAAGAAATGAAACTAGTAATAAGTTCACGGAGCACAAACAACAGGGAGCACAGACCCGAATGGAGAAAAAATAATGAAATCTTAAATAATGAATGCATCAAAGAGAAATCTTAGAAATCATAACTATGTGAGAGAAAATTATACTCATGATAATGTATCATTATCTTCTGGCTTTCAGCTAAAGTAGCCCTTGGGGGAAGAAGTGAAGTTAGGAATGACATGATTTTATAATGATATGAATATGTGGGGTGAGTGACTGTTGAGGATAATATCAAGGTTTCAAGGTTGAATCCCTGAAAGTATATTGATGCCCTCTATAGTAATAAAAAATTGGGGAGAAAGGAGGAGTTGTAGGGAAGGGGGGAACAAATTTGATTTGAACATAGTGAGTCTGAGATGACTATGATATATATATTGTTTGGGATATCCAAAAGGCCATTGATAATGAAAGAGGTCGGGAGACAAATTAGGGCCAGAAAGGTAGATTTGGAAACGCCTTTCATAGAGATGATCACTGAGTCCAGAGAAGTTGATGGAATTACTAAGTAAAGGAATATAGATAGAAAAGAGAGTCCAAGACAGAATTTGAGGGCACTCCTAAAGTTAATGATGAGCTTGCATTTAATCCTAGATGCAATATGGGATCATTGTAGAGCAAGAAAGTGTATTCAAATTATGGCCAAAAGACATAATGCCTATAGTGATTTTTTTTTTTTTTTTTTTTTTTTTTTACCATTTTCTAGTCAAGAAATCACCTACAAAGTTCCCCTTCAAACAAATAAAACCAAATAGGCACTAATGGTGTATCACTGAGTGAATTTACAAGGATAATAACCCACAATTTATAATCCCTTTCAGAAGTATTTGCTGCTTTTAGTGATTACCAACAGCCACAAATTATTACAATCCCCTTTAGCCTGACTTTGGTTGCTTAAAGTATGAACTTTAGGATGGAACAAGGCTGCCAAAGTGAGAGAATTTCCTGCTAATAGGTTTGTACCTTTTGGGCATTTTCCCAAGAAAAACAATCCAAAGACAAATTTAAAAAGACTTTGTTAATGTACAATAGCAATATTGACACATTTAGTGCCTGTTTCTGGTAGAGCGGATTACTTTCCACTCCCTCTTACTCAGCTGGTGTGCATTCATATTTAATTGTGCACATGCAGGTTGGGAGGCAGAAAGTTTCTTTTCAAATCTCCACTCTACAATTCTCCCTTTTCAAATTGCAGTGATCAGATGACTCTTTGAAGGAATTCTCAGTTGGTATATTGTCTCGGTTTGATAAATCTAGAGAGAGACCTAATGGGCATACTATTGATCAAGTTGGGGCAATTTTCTTTTGAGGAAAAAAAACGCAGAGATTTTTATTTCAGTTATGAAGGGGGGTATAATGGAAACAGCCCTCATGTAGATAAAGCCTACCTCTTAGGGTTGTTGTAAAGATCAGATGAGATAATATATCTCCTTTGCCAACTTTAAAGTACTATATAAATGTTACCTATGCTTATTATTAAGATACCAATCTATAGGTGAGTAAATTCCATGAATTTTAAGTCTTAGTATAAACGAATCTCTGTGAAGTTCTACTCTGAGGACTCCTCACGAATGGGAAATGACTCTAGGTTCCCAAAGGCTAAGCCAGCAGAACTTAAGTTCTGACACATTTTATCATGCTGAAAAGACTTTGAGTATGTACCCAGAAGCAGAATGAGTCAGCTGTTCAAAGGCCAGTCTAACTAGGTATGGAATGATTCATCAATGGATGATTTGATCGTTAGGTGATAAGTTCTTCATGAGGGGCTCTCTGTGAATTAAAGAAAAGATGGAAATGGCTCTCAGTTGTGTTTGCATGATCCATTTAGCCCTGATAGCTATCATCCCATTCCTCTCCTCCCTTCTGTGACTGTACAATTTGTGCTTCTACTTCCTTTCTTCTGACTTTCTTCTTAACTTTCTACAGTCTGGCTTCTGACCTCAGCATTCGACTGAACCTGCCCTCTCCAAAATTACCAATCATCTCTTAATCTCCAATCTAATGATTTTTTCTCAGTCTTCATCCTATTTCACCTTTGGAATCTTTGACACTGTTGATCACCTTCTTCATGCTCTCTTCTTTCTAGGCTTTTAATGACATTGCTGTCTCCTGGTTCTCCTCCTATCTGTTTAGCCTCTCCTTTTTGGCTGGATCTTCATCTGGGTCATGCCTACTAACCATGGATATCCCCCAGGGCATTCTCTTCTCCCTCTATATGACTTCACTTAGCTATTTCATTGCTTTCCACAAGTTCAAGTATCATTTCTGTGCTGATAATTCCTAGATCTACAGTCCTAACCTCTCTCTTAACCTCCAGTCTTGAATTTTCAGCCACCTATTGGACAATTCAAATACGATGTCACAGAAACATCTTAAAGTCAACATGTCCAAAACAGAATTCATTATCTCTCTCCCCAAGATTTCTCATCTTCCTAATGTTCCTATTACTGTAGAGGGCATCACCATTCTCCCAGTCACTCAGGCTCACAACCTAAGTGTCTTCCTTGACTTCCTCTCTCCTATCTCATATATATCTCTCATACGTGCCCCCTTCTCTATTCTGAAATTGTCACCACCTGTGTGCAGACCCTCATCACTTCATCCCTAGACTATTGCAGTAACTTTCTGTTTGGTCTCCTTGTCTCATGGCTCTTCCCCAACTCAATCTATCCTCCACTTTCCACATAGCTGTTAAATTATCATTCCTAAAGCACAAGTCTTCCTATTCAATAAACTCTAGGGGACCCTATCAGCTCTAGGATCAAAAGGGGGGGGGTCTTTGAACTTAGATATAGAAAAAAATTCTCTTTCCATTAACTTCTAATTGAAATCTGGCATTTTATTCAATTTTATACACACACACACACACACATATATACATGCACACACATACATATATACACATATACATATATATGTGTATGTGTGTACATATATATGTATATATATATGTATGTATATATATATATATATATAAACATATATATATGAAGGTTAAGAACTTCTACTTTCTAGAAGGTACTATCAAGCTTTTTGTTGTTGTTGTTGAGTTGTAATTTGGGTTTGTTTGGTTTTTTTGCAATATATTAGAATGATTTGGTGTTTCCTTCTCCAGCTCATTTTATAGATGAAGAAACTGAGACAAGCAGGGTTAAGTGACTTGCCCAGGGTCACATGGTTAGTAAGTGAGGCCAGATTTGAACTCAGAAAGATTAGTCTTCCTGAATTCAGGCCCAGCCCTTTATTCACTGTACCACCTAGCTGCCCAATTATTAAGCAAGAAAAGGATAAAGTACAGACTAATGTGAAATGAGATTTGGCCTTCGTAAGTTTAGAGAGACTGGACATCAATTTGCCTGCAGCATGACAGTGCTTTTGTTTCCTTTGTCTTTTTTTATTTTCTCTCCCCTGCATTTCCCAAAGACTATTGACTATTTTGTGGAGTGGCTATAATTTGTTTTGGTGTATGAAATAACCATTCCCATGACGTTGTGACTCTTTGCACTGAGGCGAGAGAAAAAATGAGAAGAAATATTTCTCCTGAAGCATTTTTAATGCCTTTCTACCCTAATTCCCTAGGATAAATTCATTTAGTTCTCTCTACTTGTCACTCCCATTGGATCTTCTCAATCTGTGTTCCTTCTGTTCTGGGAAACTGAGGTCCACATGTTAAAACAGACTAATAGAGAAGCAGAAAATCTACTGTGTTCAGAGAAGGGCTTTGATATCTCAATTCTACTTGAATACATCTGGGAATATGACTTTCTGTTCTTAATAAGGGTAAAAGAAGAAGGAAGATCTCAGGAGTGTGTATTCTCCTGGGTATTTAGAACCACCCAAAGCAACAGTTTAAGAATATATTTATTTCAAAAGCAATACCAACCAAAGTGTCGTGTGTGTATGTGTGTGTGTGTGTGTGTGTGTGAGTTTCCACCATTGACCAGGGGTATTAAATATTCATCTGCAATATTTACATAGAACTACATTATCACTGATAAGTGTATTCTATACAATGATGCAGATTGCACGTCTTGTCTATGCCTTCCCAGAGGTTTGCCACAGTCCTGGGGGGACTTTCTCTCTCTTTTTTCATCTCTTGCATGGTTCTCCAAAGTTCTAAAGACTTTTCCAAAACACTGTACATAAGAACATGTCTGGTCATTGTCAACACAAAATTGTCAAATGCCTATTGCATGCTCCCTCAGTTGCTAAGTTAATACCTGATGAATATCTTGTCATTGGACCCAGATGACTCTGGAAGAGAAAGTGAGGCTGGTGACCTTGCACAACCCTGCCTCATCAAATCAAAGTCAACTGCAAATCATGTCGCTATCTCCCTGATGTCATGGTCCTCTTTGAGAACAAAGGACAGAAATAACAACAGTAATAATTAAATAATTTTCAGCTATCTTTAGGGAGAAGGATAGAAGAAGCCTTCATAGTGTGAGTGTTTGGGGACATATTCTCCCAAAATTCAGCCTGTTATCTTGTGGGAATAACAATATATTTTTATAGTACTTTGAGTACTATAAAAGTACTTTCTCTGTACTAACTGTCTCTGTTAGGTAGCACAAATATTATTGTTTCCAGGTTACAGATAAGGAAACCGAAACTCAGAGAGGTTAAGTAACTGACTTATGGTTGCACAGTATTTGAGGAAGTATTTGAACCAGTCTCCTTACTCCAAGTCCAGTGCTCTGTCTACTATATCACAATGTTTCTATAGGATTCTTCTATAGAGTAGAGTAAGTCATGTTAACACTTGAATATATTGCCATTAATGACCCTCCCAGTAGCCTACAGTTATTTCATACATATATATATGAAATGTCTCTAACAAAACCATTCAAAATCTCCTACTCCTATCTATGGTTGAATGATTCGAGGTGTCTATGCTTGGCGACCATGAGATGTCAAAGCCAATAAAGTAAATGCTGATGTCAGACCATCCAGACCTAGTAGGGTAAGGCAAAGAAAACTGAATTTGGAGTCAAAAGACCCTAAAGATCTGGGACTGATTTCTGGTTCTGTTCCTTCTTATCTGTGAAACCCATCACTTTAACTCTCTAAGCCTCAGTTTCCTCATCCAATAATTAGGGGTCTGGACTAGATGACGTCTAAAGTCTCTTCTTGTCTAAAAGGTCATGATTTCTATGATCCAAAATTGACCAATGGCAGTCTCACTTGATATTTCTGGTGGAGTAGGCTGACAGTGTGAGGACGCCTATCTACTTAGGACACAATCCCTTACACCTTTTCATCCTGTATGATTCTTGTTCCCATTTTTTCTCACTATCACACAAATAAAGCCATTGACTAGAACAACTTCGTGATGACTGAAGTTAGGAAGTCAGGCAAAGAAAAGCGTTGAGTCAATGTCTGACTTCAGCCAGTGAGTTAAGAAAAAACAGAACCTTCCTCCTCCAATTGGACTTGGCTCTAGCCCAGAGTGATGTGAAGCTTGAACAAGTTTGACAATAGCTCTGAAATTCAAGCAACCTTATCTTTCCTTGTTGTTGTTGTTGACTCCAGCTGTGTTGACAGGCCAGTAATGTTAGGTGACTGATCTAGTGATTTTCATAAAAATCTTACCCAGCCATTAGGAATTCATGTTATCAAGGGGCCATTGGGAAGCTGTTCCACTTCTTCCCATGTGTGTACCAACTCCAAGGACATCTAGGAACATTTTTTGTTCTTCAATCATTTTTTAATCATGCCCAACTCTTCACGACCCCATTTGGGGTTTTCTTGGTAAGTATCTGAGGTGAGATTTAAACTCAGGTCTTCCTGATTCCAGGCCCAGCATTCCATCCACTGTGCCACCTTGTTGTTCCTAAGAATAGTTTTTATATTAAAGGCCCTAACTTAGGGCAAGGTGATTGGGACTCTAGACAATGATGGAGATTCCTCTCCATTAGTGTGAACTAACCCCTCCATAGTTGGCATGGGGACCAAAGGAAGTTTTATTAAAAGAAGGAGGAAGACAATAGAAGTCTTTGAATAGTATCAATTCCCCAGAGCCCAGTGTAAATCTTCATGGTCACTAACAATCCTAAGTAAGAGGGCTCTTCTGGCCTAGACACAACCAGGTTTTTTTTTTTTTCCTTAGTTTCTGATTATTTCCTCCTTGACTTGGATAACTCCAAATGGAGACTTGATACCTCTAGTTCATAGCTGCTCCTAGCAGGTGGCTTCACATGCTGCTTTCCAATGCTCTCTCTGGTGACATCATTCACTAAAAGTAACACTGACCCAGGAGTCACAGGACTTGAGTTCAAATCTGTTCTTGACCATCTGTTTGATTTTGGGAATCACGTAACATCTTTGGGTCTTGGTTAACTTACCTGTAAAATGAGGGGGTTTGACAAGATGACTGCTAAGGTTCCTTCTGGCTCTAGATCTGAAAATGGTACCTATTCTTAGGCATAATGGCAAAAAAAGGGAAAATTTCAGAACTTTATATCAACCAGATGAAGGAATGGAAGAAAGCATTGATTAGAGTATTATGGCCCCACAACTATGTCATACATAAGCTCCGGAGGTCTCCTTGTCTTGTGGAAGTACACAGGTCCACCCATAGTCAGTCCATCCCAAATGATGGAGGGCTGGTCAGGTCAGAGGATCCTCTCCTCTGGCTGAGTTTACTTCCTGAGACAGCAGCCCTCCTGGCAGCCTCTGATGACACAAAAGGGTCATCCCCAGAGGAGGACTGGCTTCTCTTGTCTCAACCTCCTGATCACAAACTCAGACCCAGAGTCCAAGAGCCCATGAATCCACTTGTCCTCTCCCCTCTGACATTAGGATGGTGGTCTTCCCTCTGTGGAAATGTATCTTATTAGATATGGAGGGATTTATCTCCCTAATTGTTACTTGTTTATCTCACATTAAGAGGCAAAATTGTGTGGTCAATAGAAGGCTGGCCCAGAAGCACAGAAGACCTGGATGAAAGCTTACCTCTGCCATGTACTGGCCAGTGACTCTGGACAAGTCATATTATCTTGCAATGCTCTAGGCAACTCTCAATTGCAGATAGTCTCAATTGCAGATCTGTATTGGTAGAAGGAGTTTTCTCACCTGAGAATTCCTAATGCCAATAAAATCCCAGGTCCAGGACTTAGTCCTATCTTTGCTTGGGTATTTGGATAGAATGATTCAATCATCCATTCTCTGTCTGGCACTAGCCCTGCTTAGGCTGGGGCTGTTCTTTGAGCCCCCAATGTATGCTGCCTATAGCATTTCTTGATATTGATGTCCTCCAGCCCTAACTAACCATTCTTCTAAATCAACTCAGCAAAAGAGGGAGGAGGAGAGGAAGATCCCAACAGAAGCTGGATAAATTGAGCTGGCCTAGAAGAGTTTGCAATGGAGTGGAGCATAAGCAGAGTGTGATTCATAAAGAAGAGACCATTTTTAGTCAGTTCCACAGTTTGGAAGCTCAGAGGGAAAAGATTTTTTTTTTCCTATTCATTCACTATCCATAGATAAAAAGGGAGATATCTAATGTTATTGGAGAAAGGGGAATGATTTGGGGTCTGGCTTATCTTTTCCCAGATCCCCCCAAACCAGAGACACAGTTATGAAGGGGGACAACCAGGACCCTTCCCCAAGATGCCAAACTTGGAGACTATTTAAAGAGAAGGTTACCAGATGGCAGTCAGCTCTCTGGCTCCAATCACTTGGCCTGTCAGGTCTTTCTTCACTTGCCTGGTGGCCATCTCAGCCTAGCTACAATCAGGGATTTCCTCTCTTGGGGGCTAATATGCTGGAAACTGTGTCTCTACCATAGGGTGATAGGATCCTGGGGGTCTTTCTTCTAATAGTGTTCTTTATTCTGGAGTCTGAAGTATTTCCTCTGCTCCCCCCCCCCCCCGAATTTGTTTTAGAAAGTTATATTTTTGTTCCCCAAAAGCATATTTTGTGGTCCTTGCCCCAAATACCATAATTGCTCATTATAGCTATGCTTTTGGCAGGGGCAACATAATGTACAGAGGCACTGAACTTGGGCTCAGGAAGACAACAATTCACAGCTCACCTTACTAGCTGTGTGATCCTAGGTAAGTCATTTCACTTCTTTGGGAATAATAATAGCACCTACCTCCCAGGATTGTTGTGAGTAATCCAATGAGGTAATACTTAAAAATGTGCATTGCCCCATGCCTGCCACATAAGTCTATAAATCCTTGCTCATATCCTTTCCGCCTTCTAGGTCTAAATCCATGACCCTAATTATTAACAGAAGAGTTGGAAATATGGTCTCTGCCCTTAAGAAGTTTTTATTCTAGCCAGGAAGACTAAGGTAAGAAACAAATAAAGAATAATACAATGCAGTATGCAATGAACACACGTACATACATACACAGCCAGGAAAAGTCCAATCCAAACCTACCTGATTCAGAAATTCCCACCATAAGATTCCTGAACAGCTTCTGCTGGACCATTACCTCCAGGAACAGGAAACTTAAGGATTTATAGGCAACTTATTTCATTTTAGGACAGCTCTAATTTTTGCAGAGCCTTTCCTTATACACTAAGCTCAAATCCACCTGCTTATAATTTCTATACATTTCCTCCCACTATATCTGCTCTCCGAAATCACATAGAATAAACTAGATATTTCTTTCTTTAAATAGTCGAAGGCTGCTGCCATTTTCCCAGGAATCTGTCTCTTCTCCAGGCTAAATGGTCTTTTAGCTTGGAATCTTTAGATATGATGTAGATTTCCCTTACTGTTCTGGTAAGCCTCCTTTAGCTTTGCTCCATCATGTCAATGCCTATGCCAAAATGATGCACTCATAACAGAACACAGTGCTCCAACTGATAGAGTGATCCCATTATCTCCTTTCTTTGGGATACTGGGCTTCTATTAGTATATATATGTGTGTGTGTGTGTGTGTGTGTGTGTGTGTGTGTATGTATCTCTACATGCACACATTCACACATACACATATATACATACATATACACATGCATACATATGTGTACACATACTAATATAGACATATAATGTACATATGCAATAAATATATACATATATGTGTATATAAATATATACACTTATACATATGCACACATATATTTATCCTGGTTAATTTGCAATGAGCAACAGCCCTTAAATCTTTTCCATAGGAATTGTCTATCTAAGCCATTTCTTCCCCTATACTTGTTCAGTAGATTTTTTAAAAACTTGAATATAGGTAGTTATATTTGATCCTATTAAATTTCATCTTGTTAGGTTTCACCTCTCATCCCAGTCTATCTACAGAGATAATTTTGGATCCAAAATTAGTCATCCAATGAATTAGCACTCACTCACAGCTTTCTGTCATCTTCAGATTTGATAAACAATACATCTGTGCCTGCTTTCATCCAAATAGTTGATGGCAAACGTTGAATGGAATAGGGCATGAGCACACAACACCCTCCAGCTTATCCCTGATTCACTTATCAACATTCTTTGGACCAGGTCACACCAAGAATCATTCATCTTGTTCATTTCTCTCCATCATGTGCAGTGTGTGTGTGTGGGTGGGTGCATGTGAGTGTGTGCGCGTGTGTGCACACAGGTGCACTGGTCCAAGTCTGTCCTATCCTCAGTGTGCACAGTTCCTGATATAGAGTAGAAACGTCCTTCATTAATGCCGATCAATGACTCATCTGTACCTTACAGTGTTATAAAGTTGCCACAAGGCACTGAGAGATTGTAACTTGACTGTGGTCTGGCAGCTAGTACATGAGAAACAAGACGTCAGCCCACGACTCCCTGCTTCCAAGGCAGCCCTCCCTCTCCTACATCATGTTGCCTTTCACATACAAAGATATCTGTTCTTTAGCACTTGTCAAAGACCTTATTGAAATCAAAATAAAGTATGTCTTCAACATTTCCTTTTCCTACCTGTCTAGTGACCATTAAAAGAGGAAATGAACTGAATCTGGCATGTCTTGATTTTTAGTGAACTCAAGCTGGCTCCCCTTGATGGCTGCTTCCCTTTCCAAATGCTTGCAAACCACCCATTTCATGATTCATTGTGGAATGTTCCAGTGATTAATGTCAAGTTTGCTGGTTTATAGTTTCCTGAATTCCCCATCCCCCCTTTCCCTCAGGTAGCATTTGCCTGTCTTCAGCCTTTTGGCACCCTCCTGTGCTGCGTGATTTCCCGATCACTGACAGAGGCGCAACAATCACATCTGCAAGTCCTTTCAGCAACCCAGGGTGTAATTATTCTGGACCAAGAGACAAATTCTTTGAGAGAAACTCGGAGCTTTCTTATTATAATAATAGCAATTATGACAAAAACAGCAACACATTTACATAGCACTTTAGGGTTTAAAAAAACTTGCTTTAATTCCCTCCAAACAATTTCTGTTCTACCTTTTCCAGGCTGAATATAGCTCTCCTTAATTGAAAGATGGGAACAAACTTGGAAACTGAGTTACTTTGTTTTCTGGCATCTATAAATATTACACCATTCTCCCCTAACAGTGAGTCCATCCTTTCCTTGGGCTGCTTCTTGGGATCAGGCTGGTTAAAAGCTCTTTTGATCATCCATAATATCCATCACAAACCTTAGCTCATTTGGGCCTTTAGCCTTTCAAACAGGATCTCTTTTAATTCATGATACTCATTTATTTCTCGGACCCATGAATCTGCTTCCATTCTTTCCATGCAGCTTTTAAAAATCTGAGTTTATCAATGAGCTTCCAGTGAAGGCACGTTGGTCCTTTTGGATGCCAATTCATTTTCTCTTTCTTTGGAATCATTCATTATTGTATTGTTATAATTTCATTTCTGAGAGTTGCCCAACCATCAAAAGCCATTTTGCTTTTTATAGTCTGGGCCTGGGTTGGACCATACCACATCTCTGTTCAAAAATCTCTAATGGTTCCCCATATGCCTCTAGAATAAAATGCAAACTCCTCTCTTTGGAATTTAAAGCCCTGCCCAGTCTGATTCCTGCCAACCTTTCCAGACTTATTTGGGATTGGTCCTGTTCATGAGCTCAACACACGCTTCAAACCTGCACCAATGATGTTTCATTCCATCTCAGTATCTTTGCACAAGCTGTCTCCTATGCCTGAGATTCACTCAGCCCTGACTTCTGCCCCCTTAGAATTCCTTAGCTGCCTTCAAGGTTCAGTTGTTCATCTGCCTCTCTCAAGAGACCTTTCTTGATCTGCTCTGCTCCCCTCCCCACAGGCTGTAAGTGTTCTCCTCCTCTGGAAATTCTATTTATTTGCTTTTACTTGTCTGTGTGTATGCTGTAAGCTCCCAGTAGAACGTAAGCTTCCTGAGGACAGGGACTCTATTTTTCCTTCTTTGTACGCCTAGGATAGTAACAATTTGCGTTTATAACACTTTGTTTTTAATATCTGTCACAAGCATTTGAGAAATTCTCATTGATTTCCTAATGAATTGTATCATACCCTTCATTTTTTCTCTTGACTTTTTGAAACTTGTCTTTGGGCAAGTCAACAGTGTGGATTTGACCATACTCAGGTTGGATATCTCCAGATCTAAAATGGCATGGCTGCTTTTTCCTCAGGTTCCTGTTGCTTCCACCCAGGAGAGCTTGTCATCGTTAGGTCATGTCTGACTCTTTGCAGCCCCCATGGACCACAGCACACCAGGCCTTTCTGTACTTTACCATCTCCCTGTCTGTCCAAGCTCATGTTTGTCTGTCCAAGCAAAGCAGTTGTCCTTGATTCTGTTTCTGCCTCCTGAGAAGTGCTCTCCCAATTCAAAGACGTGAGAGTTCATGGGATAATTAAACAGTAAGCATTTATTAAGGAGGTACTTCAGGTAGACAGGTGGGACAATAGATAGAGTGCTGGGCCTACTGTGAGGAAGAGCTGAGCTCAAATCCAACCTCAGACACTTAATAACTGTGTGACCCTGGGCAAGTAAATTAACCTCTGTTGCCTCAGTTTCTACAACTGTAAAGTGGGAACAATAACAGCACCACCTACCTCCCAGGGTTGTTGGGTAGATCAAAGGAGGTCATATTTTTGAAGCACTTTAAACCCTGTATAAAACTGTTATTCTACGTTGGGCCTTTTACTTACAAAGAACAAAACAGTGTCTACTCTGAAGGAACTTAAAAACAAGGTCTTGAATCATCTTAAAGAAAATCTAATGACTAATCCAGCCTCCCATTTTGCAATTGCATCCTGAGAAAACAGACCCATGGAAGTTAAATGAGGTACCCAAGAACCTACAGGTAGTAGTAGGGAGTGGGAATAGGAATTTAATCTAGCTCCTACGACCCCCAAATCCAATCCTTTTCCACCACACCATACCTCCTCTCTTTGTGTAGGCTGGGATTAGTTAGGGATGGCTTAATGAGAGCGGATGAAATAAACTCCATAAAGTGCTTGGAATTCTTCAGGAGGGAAAAGCATTGCAAACACAGAATGCTATTATTATCCTATAAATTGAGGGAAATGATAACTTCCAGACCATCTGATTTTAGCTAATTGAGGTTTCATTGTAGTTGGCTGGGTTTATCCATCCCAACAGGATGTCTGTTAGCCTATTAGTTGGACAGTAAATGCCATGATGTTAACATTTTTTGGCATATGATTGGCTTGGATGGCTCCCTAACAGCAGAGTTCAAATAGATGGCCTTAGAGGGATCCTCCCTTCCATTCAATCTGCCAGTTATAACCTTCCTACCCAGAGGTGGGCCAGAAGCCATTGCTCCCATGCACTGAGCCCCTGAGGCTTCGTGTCAATGACCCTGGCTTTCTGGGGTTTAAACAGATGCCTCTGTACTCTTATGTTGATCTATGACTTCAATGTATCTATAAGAAGGAAAGACTCCTCTTGCCAGGCCCTGGAGGTAGAGCATCAGGGGCAGAGACATCCCTGGTTCTTGGGAGCAGAATCTTCTAGCTGCAGAAGGAGTTATGGAGATGGACCTGATGAAGTCAGTTAATCAAAGCAGTAGCATCATCACATTGAAAAAAATACTCACATTTACATAATTTTCCATCAAGGGTCAGATCAGGTGCCTTGTCCTCCTCCATAAAATCATCTCTGATTTCCTCGGTTAACATTCTCTCTGCCTCTATTTACTAATTAGAATTATTGTGGGGTTTCCTGCCTTGCTTCCTACAGAAACCATAGCTTGAGGATTTAACCCTTTTAGCTCTATAACTCTCATGCTGGGGCCCACCATTTCACTATCTATCTACTATCCATCTATCCATCCATCCAATCCATCCATCCATCCATCCATCTATTCATCCATCCATCTATCTATCCATCCATCTACTATCTATCTATATATCTATCTATCTGTCTGTCTGTCTATCTATCTATCTACTCACCAGCTGCCCCTTCTAAAACCTGCTCCTGCTTTCTAGTTCTGGCACCATAATCAAACCCATTCTGTCATTACTACTGGAAAGGACACCAATCTACTCTCCTAGGAATCCTTCACCATCCCTGTGACTTCCCAGACCAAAATACTCTTCCCTGGCCACAATACCTTACACATGTGGCAAGACAGAATCAGCGTTTAGCCCTTTGTAAGCACTTGAATGCTTTTTCATTCATAAGCCTTGAGTAGAAATTAAGTGCCTTAATCTTTTTTTTTTTTTTTTTTAGTATTCCCATTGACAAAAATATTGTTTGGCATGTAGTGGTACACTAAATAGAGTACTGGAGTTCCAGTCAGGCTGTCTTTTGTTCAAATTCTGCCTTAGACACTTACTAGCTGTGTGACCCTGGGTAAGTCACTTAACTGTTGTTTGCCTCGGTTTTCTCTTCGATAAAACGGGGATAATAATATCACTTCCCTTCTGGGATTGTTGTGAGAATAAAATGAGATGCTATATGTAGAGCACTTTGTAAAATTTAAAGTGTCACATGAATATTAGCTATTGTTATTAGAGAAGAAGTTCATGATTATGAAACAGATAGATTAAGGACTTCACCTGAGATCATAATAGAGTTTGGGAAACTTTGATTTCGGAGTGTGGTAGCATTATAATAAATACAAGCTTTTCAGGGTTCAGTCCTGTGATTTCATCAGCACAGGGAATTCTTTTTTAAAAATTTAATTAATTAATTAGCTTTTAGTTTACAACATTCAGTTCCACAAGCTTTTGAGTTCCAAATTTTCTCTCCTTCCCTTTTCTTCCCTTCCCTTCCCCCCTCCCCCACACCCTCCATGAGCATAGGGAATTGTTACCAAGGACACTTCCTCAGACAGCAATGGTGCTGTCACTTACAGCACTGGGAGTTGCCTGGGGCACTGAGAGGTTAGGTGCTTTACATAGGATTGCACAGCTCCTTTGTGTGGGAAGAGCTCTCTCTACTTCCACATACTGTGGATTAGAAGATCCTTTGTTGTTGTTCAATCTTGCCCAATGCTGCAAGACCCACTTGGGATTTTCTCGGCAAAGATACTAGAGGGGTTTGCCATTCCCTTCTCCAGTTTATTTCACAGATGAGGCATTTGAGTCAATTGGGGGAAGTGACTTACCCAGGGTCACATAGCTAGTGCGTGTCTGAGATAGGATTTGAATTCATCTTCCTCCCTCCAGGTCTCTATCTACTACACCATCTAGGTCCCAGGGATGTTTATAAGTGAATAGATGTGATTATGTGGGTGATTTCTAGCCCTTTAAAAGGTTTTATTAATGCTGTAAGCACTCCTGTTTGAGAGAGAGAATTTATGTCATTTCATAGGCTCACAGGATCATAAATTTTGAAGGTAAAGGTTGAAGTGTTGGCAGAAGTCATCTAGTATGTACACACACACACACACACACACACACACACATACACTCATTTTATAGATGAGGAAACTGAGTCTTAGAGACATGCAATTATTTGCCTGATAAAATGTTATGTTTTCTCTTCTCACTTTGGTAAAGTTGTAAGTGCCCTAATGGCAGGGATGGTGGTGGAGACTGTGAGAGTCCCATTGGGAATCTTGATTATTATATACTTCTACTTCTGGAGACCCTGCAGAGGCCAAAATGAAAGATCACAGTTCTCCTTGGTCCTCTCCTCCCTGATATTATCTGGGAACCTATGGCTAAAGATCATTAGTTACAGACAGGCATGAGCATTGGGGGACAAGGCCACAAGGCTGACATAATGTCGGTCAAACTATTCAAGGAAGCCTCTAGAACCCATTTCTCCCTCTTAAATGGCCTCCAGTCACCAAGACTATGGGGACTGAAAATATAGGGATTCTATTGTAGATATAAGCATTTTTCCAAGTCTATTTGACATTCCTTTTAAGGTACATTGAACTAAACTTAAAAAAAAACAAACTCCAAAATGATACTTGAACTTATGGGCTACTTCAATTTGCTTCATATGGGTTAGCAAAGGAGTTGTTAGAACATCTGGCTATCCGGTGTCTTGGAGGGCTGTTAAACAACTGGGCTGCTTTGATCCCTGTCATAGCCCCTACCTCTCCCAACTTAAACTGCACAAAAGTAAAGATAAAAAAGGACTTATTATGTCAACTAAGAAGCTCCATCATCACAAAGTATCAAGTTGGGAGAAAAAAACAAAAAAACAGAACTGAGGCTATGGCCAAACCCAAGGGTGTGGTGTGGTTTAAAGTAATGTCTAATTCCACATAAATGGATGAAGTTAAGGGTCCCCAGAGCAATCTCCTTTACACAGAGAGAATTAAGAGCAAAATGGAGCTATTAGAGCAGTCATTATCCTGGGGAACCCGCAAAGGGGCCTGCCATCTTGGCCACAACCAACACTGCCATCTTGGACAGGCTCATAGCCTAAGAAAAGATCTTGAAGCACCAGCACCTCCTCTACCTCTGCCTCCCAGCTCCACTGGCCCTGCTTCCAGCCTGCCCCTATAGCCATCTTCAAGGGGAGCAGCTCTTGGGGAGATGTGACCTGGCAATGGCCTCTGTGAACCCTGTAGCCTCTGCTTCTCTCTGCAGCTACAATTCTTGAAAATTGGGCAAAGCAAGTTGCCTACATTAAAGTTCTTTGCACCAGAAAGTGTAGAAGTACAGGAGAAATGGAAATGGTTGTATTAAGGGAAATGACTAAAGAAGATACATTCCCATCTGCTTTGCCATTCCCCTAAGGACATAGAACCATTCTATCTGTTTTGTAGCTAAAGTCTCTATCTCTTGTGCCTGCACGTTAGAGTATGGGTGCTCCTTGAGCTGAAACAGGTAGACTTTTCTATTTGTGTGTCGAGCTACAGAACCCACAAAGTGACAGAGACAAACAAATTTCCCACTGAAGGCAGCCTGGCAGGCCAACAGGAAGGGTTGATCCCATGGGTCTGGGAGCCAAGCGTAGTCCCCCATGAGCCTTAGAGTTCAGGCCCCAGGGAGGCCACAACCAGCTGCAGCCGGAGCAGACGTCAGGAGAGTGAATCAGCAGCAGCTGTGGTGGTTTCCAGACTTCTGAATCTATAAATGCCAAAAAAGATAGTAAAAGGTCAGTTGGGAACTCTGCTGGAATTGGTTGGAGAAGAAGGTGGTCTGGCCTGCCCCTGGCATGAGAAGTGGTGGAGGCACAGTAGCTGCGGTTGCTGCAGTTTGGCTCCTTCCATTGGCACATTGTAGAGGGACCAAGTGACCATTCAGAGGGTAATCACTCTTGCTTTAACCTGCTTGGATCTGGATCATGGTCTTGGGTGGTAGTCCTGGGGTGTGTGGCTAGTGTGCCAGAGCTTGTGGGAGCTGTAGAGAGGGAACCCTCCTGATAGCTCTGGAAGGTATGAAAACTCCAGCAATTTGGGACATAGCTCTCTGCAATCTGGAAGCAGAGTTCTACCCTGGAAAAGAGCTCAAAAATCAAGTAGCTGGCTGTCAATATGAGCAAGCAGAGAAAGCACAAACAGACCATAGAATACTTTTTTGGGGACAAAAAGGATCAAAGCATGGAATGGGAGGAAGACAATGAAGTCAGAACTCCTGTATCAAAAGCTTCCAAGAAAAATATGAATTGGTTACAGGCCACGGAGGAGCTTAAGAAGGATTTTGAAAATCAAGGAAGAGAAGTAGAGGAAAAATTGGGAGGAGAAATGAGAATGATGCAAGAAAATCATGAAAAGTGAGTCAACAACCTGCCAAAGGAGATGCAAAAAAAATACTGAAGAAAATAACACCTTAAAAAACAGACTAACCAAAATGGCAAAAGAGGCCCAAAAAGCCAATGAGTAGAAGAATGCCTTTAAAAGCTGAATTTGCCAGATGGAAAAGAAATTTCAAAAACTCACTGAGGAGAATAATTCCTTCAAAATTAGATTTGAGCAAATGGAAGCTAATGACTTTATGAGAAATCAAGATACTATAAAACAGATCCAAATAAATAAAAAAATAGAAGGCAATGTAAAATATCTTGTTGGAAAAACCACTGATCTTGAAAATAGATCCAAGCAAGTTAATTTAAAAATTATTGGACTGCCTCAAAGCCATGATCAAAAAAAGAACCTAGAAATCATCCTTCAAGAAATTCTCAAGCAAAATTGCCCTGATATTCTAGAACCAGAGGGCAAAATAAAAATGGAAAGAATTCACCAATCACCTCTTGAAAAAGATCCCAAAAAGAAAACTCCTAGGAATATTATAGCCAAATTCCAGAGTTCCCAGGTCAAGTAGAAAATAATGCAAAAAGTCAGGAAGAAACAATTTGAGTATTGAAACACAATCAGGATAGCACAAGACCTAGCAGCCTCTACATTAAGGGATTGAAGGGCTTAGAATATGATATTTCAGAAGTCAAAGGAGCTAGGATTAAAACTAATAATCACCTACCCAGCAAAACTGAGTATAATGCTTCAGGGAAAAATATGGTCATTCAATTAAACAGAGGATTTTCAAGCACTCTTGAAAAAAAAAAAACAGAGCTGAACAGAAAATATGACTTTCAAATACAAGAAGCAAGAGAAACATGAGAAGGTAAACAGGAAAAAGAAATAATAAGGAACTTGTTAAAGTTGAACTATTTACTTTCCTACAAGGAAAAATGATAATTGTAACTCATGATTTTTCTCAGTATGAGGATAATTGTGTGTGTGTGTGTGTGTGTGTATATATAT
>CM053589.1:152591568-152611892 GCA_028646515.1 Pseudochirops corinnae
ACAAGAAATATGAGAAGGTAAACATGGAAAAGAAATCAGAAGGAATTTATCAAAGTTCAACTAATTACATGCCAACATGGAAAAATGATAATTATAACTTATGAAACTTTTCTCAGTATCAGGATAGGTGAAGGGAATATAAAGGCAGATATATATATATATATGTATACATGTATACATATGTCTATATAGGAGGGTATATATATGCATGTGAATACATATGTGAGTGTGTATATATATGTTTACATAGACAGAGGACACACGATCAATTTAATAGGAAGGAATGATATTTTAAAAGGTGAAATTGTGAGGTGAGAGAGGAATAGAATGAGAGGAGATAGGGAGAGACAGAACAGGGTTAATCCTTTCATATAGAAGAGGCAAGAGATAATTGTTACAATGGAGGGGAAGAATAGGAAGGCAAAAGGAAATGGGTAAACCTTACTCTCATTGAAGCTGGGTTAGGGAAGGAATGACATACACTCTAAACTGGGTATCTTGGCCTACAGGAGAGTAGGGGGGAAGGAGATGAGAGTGTGGAGGATGGAGGGGTGGGCAGGTGGGGGGGAGGGTTGTTAGAAGCACACACTTTTGTAAAGGGACAGGGACAAAGTAGAGAACAAAACAAGTGGGGGTGGAATAGGAAGGAGGGAAATATACAGGTACTGGGGTAGGGAGATTCATCTTGTCCTACCAGAAAGTAAGAGGGGTGATGGGGGAGGATATAGGAGAGAGCTGATTGGGGGAGGAGGTATACAGTGGGATTGCTGTTTTAGAGTGGTGAGTAGGGGTAAGATGGGGAGAAAATTTGTAAATCAACATCTCATGTAAATGAATGATGTAAACCAAAAATAAACAAAAGTTTTTTAAAAAAAACAGTAAAAGGTTGTACAGATCTGATTTCTAGACACTATTGTTGAGGGAGGGCTAGTTCCTTATGAACAAAGTACAACCATGGTTAAACATATGATGTGACTAGAAAGAGAAACTGGTTGTTGCAGTTTCTTCTGCCCAGGAAGTTTAATTAACTTTAGCCAATCAGATTCATCAAGATTTTCAGATACACCCAAATTTAGCTGTCATAAAGAACCAACTGCAATTAATTAGGGAAAGAAGTAGAAATCTAGGCATATACGAGGCAGCTGGGTGGTGAGGCGGATAGAATGCTGGACCTGGGGTCAGGAAGACTCATGTATGTGAGTTCAAATTGGGTCTCAGATTTACCTGTTGTGTGACCCAGGGCAAGTCACTTGATTCTGTTTGCCTTTGTTCCTCAAGTGTAAAATGAGCTGAAAAAGGACTCCAGTATCTCTGCCAAGAAAACCCCAAAAGGGATCATGAAGAATCAGACACAACTGAAAACAAGTAAACAAAAGCAGCCACAAAGCAATAGTGAGGTTGGAATGAGGTTTCCTTTCAGTCATGATTCAAAACAAGCTATCAGAAACTATTAGAAGGATCAGCTTCTCAAGCTCTTCTTGGGGGGACCTATCTGATCTCTCTGAACTTAGATTCTCTCCTCTCTGAGTTCTCTAATCACCAATTTGTCAGATTGTTCTCCAGTTCTGAAACCCTCAGGGGCTCCCCATTGTCCATGGGATAAAATGCATGCATTTTATTCATACCCTTCGTGTGAAATCTAAGGCTCTTTATAATCTGATTGCAATTTCTATTTCTAGCTTTATTTTATACTCTTCACCTTTATGTATTCCAGGAAAGCTAGACTCTTAGTCTATATCCTATATTAGCCTAAGATAGTTCCACTGTCTTATCCTCTGTTCTCCCACCTCCACACATTCTCATGCAGTGCTCTCCATATCTCTTTAAGAGTTGACGGGGGGGAGGGTGTTTGTTTTTCTTTTTTAAGGAAATTCCACAATCAAATTGAAGAGCTTACAAATTGGTGGGAAACCTTTGCTTGTCATTTTGCCTTTGTCTTCCTATGAAGATATGGACATGCACATTGACAAAATTGAGAAGATGGGAGGACATCTACTTAACTATGCCCAGTAACACTATTGAAGAAGACATCTCCTTAAGTATCATCTATTGGGGATGAATCGATTGATTGGCTCTGTACTTTCTGTCAATTATTTCTAGTTCTGGGTCGTAGGGCAAGCAAAACAAAAAATGTCTCTTTTCTATGTGCAACCCTTCAAATCTTTGAAGAAACCTATCATGCCCTTCACCCTCCAAAGTATTATTTTCAACAGGGAAAATATCCTTAGTTCTTTTACCCAAAACCAATAAGGTATGAACATGAATTCCTTTAGCATTCTGGTTCCTCTCCTCTGAAGAGTCTCCAGCTTATCACTATCCTACTAAGAATATAATGCCCCTAAATGAACACAGTTCAACCAATTTTCAGTAAAGTGATTAATATGGGACGAGCACCATATGGGGCACATGAGATATGAAGATAAAATTAAATTAGTCCCAGACCCCAAAGAACTTCCATTTTATTGGAGGGATGCAGCTTACACGTAGAGAATTAAATGCAAAATATATGAAGATAATTAAAAGAGAGAGAGAACATGAATGAATGGGTACTCAGGAAAGGTCTAGTATAGGAGGTAGTATTTAAATTCTATTTCAAAGACATTCATTTTAAGAGGCAAAAATTAGATGGGTAACCAGTGAAATTATCTAGTGAAAGAGGAAGGGGTAATTTTGGGGGGGATGGATTGTACGGATTTGCTATTATCTCTAAGAAAGGTAAAAATGGGGCTGAATGATCAGTCCGTTGTTAATTTATAAAACTATATAAGATCCTAGCAGGTAATCAGAGGTGAGTTCAGTCAGTACTTAAATGAAGCTCATTAGACATGTCCTTGTGTTAAGAGACAAGGACAGTATTCAGATATCTCCCATAAAAGAGGCCTGATGGATTCACAGGGTTAGCAATACTAAGCAATTTCCCCAGAGTCACATAGCTTGTAACTGGGTAAGTAAAGACTTGAATCTAGTCCATGACTTTTTCCTTCCACTGCTTCGTGATGGAACTTAACCAAAGGCGGCTCTTCTCACTTTGTACTAGTCTTTGGTCTTTCACCCAAACAAGTCTAGCCAGATAGAGGTCTAGGCAAAGACATGGTAATGGGAGATGTACAGGAAATGACTAGTGAACCAATGTGACTGGAATGGTCAGTGGGTGAATATGAAATGAGAAAGAACCCAGATTGTGGAGTGTTAAATTTCAGGTTCAGGATTACAATTGTATTTTATTTCAAAGGCAATAAAGAGCCATAGAGGATTTTTGAGTGAGGGGAGAAAAAAGGGGAGATTCAGAGACATGGTCAGATCTGTTTTTGAAGGATAAGAATCTAGAAGCTATATAGAGGATGGATCAGAAAAGGCTGAGAATGGAAGCAGGAAAACCAATTAGGAGGCTCTTTTCAATAACCGAGGTCAGAGTAGTGATAAGGCGCTGAACTAGAAAACAGTGCAGTACTCTGGTAAAACCATTATTAGTGTCTACTTTTTCACGAATTTTATGTCTCCCTTAGAGTAGTCTAACACTGTAGCCTTATTTCCATATCACTCTATTACGTCAGATTGAATTTTCAGTCTTCTACAATCCTAGATCTTTCCCATTAAAATCCTTTCTAGCAATTTCTTGTGCATCTTATGGTTATGATGCTAGTTTTTTTTTTTAATCCAAGCGTAAAATGTATCTTTATTCAATTTCATTTTTATTAGATTCAAGCTCAAATCCTTGATAGTAGATATTGCTTCTTGCTTTGTATTTGCACTGCCAGCACCTGGCATAGTGCCTGCCATGTAGGCATCACTTAATAAATGAGTGCTGGTTGATTGATTTTGAATCCTGCTTGTCAGCCAGTAGGTTAGCTTCTCCTCTCAGCTTTGTGGTATCTGACAATTTGATAAGCATGTATCCTATGCTTTTATCCTTGCTATCAACAGAAACCTTAAACAACACAGGGCCATGCACAAGTCCCTAGGACTTTGCACTGGTGGCTTTCTTCTAAATGGACATTGCATTACTCTCCGCAGCTGTCCATTTAATCATTTATCAATCCATTTAACTGCGCTATGATCTTGTCCATTTGTCTCCATCTTTTCTGCATGAATAACATGATTTTGTCAAGTACTTTGCTAAACACTAGGTAAACTATAGAATATTCTCTCCATCTATTTGTTTAGTAGTTCTGACAGAAAAGGAAATGAGGATAGTTTGGTGTGACCTCCTCTAATTGGTGAAGCCATGCATACTCTTGGTGACTACTCCTTTTCCAGATACTCACTAATTGTGTCTTTAACAATGTCATAAAATATTATTAGAAATCAAAGTCAACGTCATTTGCTTATAGTTTACAAATCCCATTCTCTTTCTTTTTTTGAAAACTCAGATTTTTGTCCTTCCTCAGTCCTGCAGAAGGTCTCTCATTATCCACAGTCTTTCAAAGATCACTAACAGCTGCTCACATCTGTCAGTTCTTTTAGTACCTGTGGATGTAACTCATCTGAGCCTAGTGACTTGAATCCTTTTAGGTAGTCTCTTATGATTGTCTTACTTATGGTTGTTACATTCACATTAGTCTCATTTTTG
This sequence comes from Pseudochirops corinnae, assembly GCA_028646515.1. Lineage (NCBI taxonomy): Eukaryota > Metazoa > Chordata > Mammalia > Diprotodontia > Pseudocheiridae > Pseudochirops > Pseudochirops corinnae. The sequence goes on from CM053589.1 coordinate 152,596,139, forward strand.
CCCAAACTGTGCAGTCCAAAGACCATTCTCCTTGTTAGATAAAACAAAACAAAGAGTTAAATAACTCAGTTTTCTTTCCATCATGGGTTATCATGGTCCCATCCACTCCAACCAGCAGTTCTATACCTTGTTTGATCTTCATCCTTTGTCTAATATGGTAATTTGGACCGTGCCTGTGATTTCATGTGGTTTCTATAAGATAACTTAACAGTTATCTTATAGACACCAGTTTTTTTCTTCATCCTCAGCTGTCACTGAGCTTTATTATTCCTGACACTATTATTTTGTATTCATCCTCTGTTACCTTCCTCTGCTTCTGTCTTCAGTGAATGACTCTGAAAATTTTAATTGGGTGCTGATTTCCTTGCCACTCCATATAGGTCTATTTAGACTACTCCTCCTTTTCTTTCCATTTAAAATTGTTTCTCTTTGGATCCTTAGAATTTCATTCTTGAGAGCGTCTGATTCCTCACAGACTGACCTCATTTTTTTTCATGAGAGTCTCTTTATTCTGTATCATATCACATCATATCATATCATATCTCATTGAATCCTTTGAAATAAGCTCTCCCCAAAGTCTAGGGTGCATGGCAAACTATGCCTGACTTTCTTCTCTATAACAAATTCCAAGATGGAGTGGTCACTTTATCATAAGATTATAGTCATTTTTACTCCAACTAGGTCCTTGTTGGTTAGAATCAGATGTGGAATAGAATTACTTCTAGTTGGTTGCTCCACTTTCAGGTGGATAGTATTACCATTAAACTTAGTGGACAAATTATTAATTATTCTGATTTTGACAGAGAGGAGAGCTCTGGCAGATGTGTTAAATTATAACTGAAGATAATTGAAATCCTCCTTTACTACTATACCACACCTTTATCCTTTCTTTGCCAAATTACTCATCTGTTTCCTCTTTCTGTTCAGTGGGATATAGGATATAAAATCACGTTTGCTTCTGTCTTCAATGATCTGTATTCAAATATTCTCCATCAAACTTTCCTCCTCTGATTCCTGATTTCCATGACAAATGATAATACACGATGAGAGAAATACAAATTAAAACAACTCTGATCTACTACCTTACACCTGTCAGATTGACTAATATGACAGAAAAGGAAAATCACAAATGTTGGAGGGGTTGTCAGAAAGTTAAAGAACTAGTGTACTATTGGTGAACTTGTGTACTGTTTCAACCTTTAAGGAGAGCAATTTGGAACTATAACCAAAGAAGGGCTAAAAAACCATGCATACACTTTGACTAAGCAATACTACTATCGAGACTGTATCCCAAAGAGGTTAAAAAAAAAAAAGGAAAAGGACTTATTGTACAAAAATATTTATAGCAGCTCTTTTAGTAGTGGCAAAGAATTTGAAATTAAAGGGATGCCTCCCCCCTCCATGAAAATACCCAGTTTTGCTGAGTAGGTGACTCTTGGTTATAATCTTATCTCTTTTGACCTCTGGAATAAAATTTTTGAAGCCCTCTCATCCTTTAATGTAGGAGCTGCTAAGTTGTATGTTATCCTGATCATGGCTCCATGATATTTTAATTGTTTTTTTGGCTACTTGTAGTATTTTCTCCTCTATCTGGGAGGTCTGGAGTTTGCCTATATATTTCTGGGAGTTTTCATTTGGGGATCTCTTTCAGGAGGCAATCAGTAGATTCTTTCCATTTCTATTTTACCGTCTGGTTCTACAACATCTGTACAGTTTTCCTTGGTAATATCATGAAAGATGATATGTTGGCTCTTTTTTTATCATGGTATTCAGGTAGTCCAATAATTCTTAAACTATCTGTCCTGGATCTGTTTTCCGGGTTAGTTGTCTTTCTAATGAAATATTTTGCATCTTCATCTATTTTTTTTCTTTCTTTTGATTTTATTTGTTTCTTGATGTCTCAAAAAGTCATTAACTTCCACTTGCCAAGTTCTAACTTTTAAGAAAATATCTTCTTCAGTTAGCTTTTATACTTCCTTTTCCATTTGGCCAATTTTACTTTTTAAGGAGTTCTCTTTAGTGAATTTTTATATATCTTTTTTTCCCCATTTAGTTTCAAGGCATTCTTCTCTTACTTGGATTTTTGTGCTTCTTTCACCATTTGGTCTATTTTGGTATTTTTAATTTTTTTTCTTTTTTGCTTTTTTGGAGGGGGGAAGGCAGGGCAATTGGGGTTAAGTGATTTGTCCAAGGTTACAAATCTGAGGACAGATTTGAACTTGGGTCCTCCTGACTCCAGGGCCAATGCTCTATTCATTGTGCCACCTAGTCACTCCCATTCTGTTTTTAAGGTATTATTTTATTCATTATTTTTTTGTGCCACTTTTACTGAGCTGTTAACTCTTTTTTCATGATTTTCTTGTATCACTCTAATTTCTCTTCCCATTTTTCTTCTACCTCTTTTATTTGATTTTTAAAAAATCCTTTTTGAGCTCTTCGATGACCAATAATATTTTTTTGAGGTTTTGGATGCAGGAATTTTGACTTTGTTGTCTTCTTTTTAGTGTATGTTTTGATCTTTTATGCCACTATAGTAACTTTCTGTGGTCAGAATATTTTTCTGTTTGATCATTTTCCAGCCTATTTCTTGACTTTTAACTCTCTGCTAACTAAAGTGGGTCTCTCCTTCCCAAGTGAAGGGGGCACTGTCCCAAGCTTCAGGTTTTTTGCACAACTATTTTCAGAGATAATTTTGGGGACCTGTCAGTTTTTGGCTCTTCCAAGTTGATATGATCTAGGGAGAGGTGTACTCTCCTGTACTGTGTGCACTGGTTTGTGAAGGACCATAAGCATTCTTTCAACCCTGGAACTGTGACCGGAGTCCCTGCAAGTTCTGCTGTGCTAGTGCTTTTCTTTTCACTGGGACAAAGACCCAAGACTGTGACCAAGATCCAAGTATAAGCAATGCACCAGAGTCCTGCCCCTTAGTGGCAGCAAAGGGACCCCTGTAAATATCCTTCTGACCTATTATCTGTTTCCCTTACCATTTGTTGGCTGAGAGATCTGGAAATTGTTAGTGCTGCTCCTGATTTAGTTGCCCTGAGCCCTGCTCCTGGCCTGTACTGGACTGTGCTCTTCTTTCACCTTGGTGCAACAGACCTTTCTTGCCAACCTTCTAAGTTGTCTGAGGCTGGAAAATCGTTTCACTCTGTATTTTTGTGGATTCTGCTACTCTGGAATTCGTTTAGAGTCATTATTTAAAGTTATTTAGAGAGGTTTGGGGGAGAGCCCAGGTGAGTTCCTGCCTTTATTTTACCATCTTCTTACTTTTTTCCATACTCTGTGTGCTTGTATATAACCATTTGGGGTCATGGTTTTTATTACCACTTCCTTTCTTGAATTTTGTCTGCTATGAGCTTCTGAGTATATCTACTGCCATTCTTCTTTAGACATGATGACTGATCTCTGTTGTATCTAGTTTGGAAGATCTATAAGGCAGTTTCTCCCACCTCTTTTGCTTTATTTCAAACCTTTTTAAGCTTGCAAACCTCCATGAAAGTACATTATTACAAGTCCTTTGGCTCATCCCATCCATGTCCATGAGCCTAATCATTCCTATATTTTAAACCAGAGGTTGGAAAATGACAGCCCAAGGACCAAATCTGGCCTGCTGCCCACTTCTATACAATCCACAGGCTAAGAATGGTTTTTACATTTTTAAACACAATAAAGTTTTATTTAAAAAAATGTTAAAAAAAAAAGCCTATTCTTAGCTCAGCTAAGAATACAAAAAAACATGTGGCAGGCTAGATTTGGCTCATGGACCTTAGTTAGTCAACCCTGGTTTTAAAACATCATCCAGAAATCTTAATCCTATTCTAGGACATCATTTTCTTAGCCAGTTTTTACTTGTCAGCTCTGTCTTTTTCCTTTTTATGCCTTACTTTCAAAATGCAGCAATGACAGAAAACATCACCTGTGCCCCCATGTTTCCTAAGGCTATATAATCCTTAGCAATACTTCCTATGCTCCTTATGGCGCTATCAGTTGGCCTCTGCTAAATCACAGGAAGTAGCCAGCTTGTTTAGTAAGTCTCAGGAGTTTCTTTGTTGTATCTTGGATACATGCTTTGGGAACAAAACAGACATTTTTTGTTGTTGTTCTCAAGTTGACAAATTGCTTGCTCAGTACTGCTCATCAGGAACCACTCTTATTCTATTCTACCTCTTTGGAAACTTACTAGATTACATCTTGCTTGGACCTTTTGGATCTGCACTATCACTCCTTGAAGGGCAAGAAGCTTCTTCTCTTTTCATCTCTCTCCTCTTTGGGAAGCCCCTTTTATTTCTTTCCTAGTGCTAAGTGGTCCTTCTTTCCTTTCTCTCCTATATTATGTTCTTCTTCCCTGTAAACTCCCGACATGGATCAGGGAATCTCTATTTGCTCCTTGAAATGATTTCTTATATTTTGCTTTTACATTCAAAGTCTTCTTTTACCTTTGCTTTTTGATGGAATCATGTCAGTTCAAACAAATTTTTAAAAGACAATCAATATCACAGTTATTTGATGTCACATAACAAGGTAATAAACTCTGTCATATGGGGAAAACTGAGTCACAAGTCAGGCGCAAAGATTCAGGGAATTAAGAGCAAGACCCCATCTTAAGGGAGAAACTTCCTAGACAAGAGCACGACACACAAGATAAACTCAGTGCTCAACCAGAAAGGTGATGGAAAAGGAATTCTTTTATCTCTTGTGGCTGGGGTCAGCACTGATCCCAGATTGTGTATTACAAGAATCATAAAGTGACCTCAGAGGTACTTTAGTCCAACCTTCTCATTTTATAGGCAAAGAAAATGAGACCTTAGGCAGGTTTAATGACTTGGCTAAGATGATGCAGGAAATAAAAATCAAAGGTAGGATTTGAACCCAGGTCCTCTGAATCCAAAGCCAGTGTTCAAATATGTGGCATGTCTTTCTTGTGAGTAGAATTAAAGCTGGTGTTCCTGCCAGACCTAGGGGCCTGTGGAGGCTGTTGGTTTTATAAAACTCTCAATGCGTAAATACCTCCTTGTTCAGGCTATATGAAAGCTCTATATTGGGCTCACTGGTTTAGTTGGTCTTCCTCCATACCCTCCCTCCCACCAGCATCTCATGGCAAGAATTTGGAAATACTCAATTTGCTGATGCCAGCTCTTATTGAAACCAAGATTCCCAAAAGAAGATAAGGGGAGCCTGGCTGCCAGTTAGAACAAGTTTCATAAACATCACAAGAGCCTTCTCAACTGCAGCATTCAAGGAAGCACCTGTTCGTTAGCTGAAGTCATGTTTCCCAGGCGACTGAAGTCATGTTTCCCAGGTGACATAGAATGCGTTACAAGCTATCAACACTAGACGAAGATATTAACCACTCGTAGGCCCCACTGGAAACAAGCAAATGGACGGAAAGGAGAAAAGGCATGTTCTCCTTTGGCATTTCCCTGCTTCCTCTGGTAAAGCTTGCACAAGCATCATTGACTTTGTGTGTCCTCTGTGTATCCTATGTATGCATATCACTGGCATGTGCCAAATAGTGTCACTTTGCTTGGTCAATCATTAGTTTCCAAAGATGAAAAAAGGGGGTCCAAATATCCTTTGATTAACTATCTAAAGTCTCGAATATAATAATCAAGAAATCCAATTCTGTAACAAAGAATATTGGCAACATTTTCAGCATGGTGAAAAACAGTGTCTTGGAATTGAAATTAGAAAATCTGGGATCAAATCATAACTCTCTTGGGCGACTTTGAACAAGTTATTTAAACTCTCTGGGTTTTTTTTTTCAATTTGTAAAATGAGAGGTTGGACTAAATGCCTTCTAAGGTTTCATCAGCTTTCAGTGTAGGATTGATCCCATGACCCCCAGGCACCTTTGATGCATAGTAGATACCATCAGCAACAGCCCTGCTGCTGGCAGTAAAGAGTTAAGAATAATTTAGAGGCCAAGGGGATTCATCACTGGAATAAAATCTTGGAGAATATTTTTCACCCCAAAGTATCCCAGAGGACTCCATCAATAATATAGAGTATATAGTTACGCCATTCTCATAGGACTCCTTGCACCCGCCCCAGAACAGGGAAACAACAGCTGTTTAATAGAACAGTCACACTATCCAGCAGGTTAGCACAGGAAGTGAAAGATAATAGCCAGTGAAATGGGCAGGGGAATTTGTTTGTGTGTGTGTGTGTGTGTGTGTGTGTGTGTGTGTTCACATGCATGTCTGATCATGGAGATTTGCTATTATCTCTTGAAGTAGGTCAAAATGGGGCTGGCTATTGTTGCTGTGATTACTAATTGCTTCACTTCATGTATTCATTATTCATTAAAACTACATGAGATCCCAGAAGATAACCAAAAGTGAATTCCAGCTTCTACCCTCCCCCTTCAGCCTTACATGGCAGCTGTAACCTTTCTCATTTTCCAATGGGGAAATTCTCTCACTTCACCTCTCCTGCCCCAGTATACCTACCCTTAGCCCCTAGATCCCTTGAGCTTGTGGCAGGTGCACTGAGGCTTGAGTTCTGTGCTGAGGGACAGTGACTGGTAAGATTTGCCCTCCCAACCCACTTTTCATTTTAGATGGGACAAAGACTGAGCAGGCATGGATTGCTTGAAATCTGCATGGAAGATCTACTTACATTATCCTTATGCATAAATCTACCAAATATCCCTGTTCCTGTGTAAGACACCAACATGCCATGTTATCCAGATTTATAAGGGCAGCTAGAGGGCACAGTGGATGAGCGCCAGTCAGAAAGATTCATCTTTGTGAGTTCAGATGCAGCATCAGACACTTATTAATTGTGTGACCCTGGACAAGTCACTTAATCCTGTTTGCCTCAATTTCTTCATGTATAAAATGAGCTGGAGAAGGAAATGGCAAACCACTCCAGTATCTCTGCCAAGAAAACCCCAAATGGGGTCATGAAGAATCAGACACAACTGAACAACAGCAACACAACCTCAGTGTCATCTTCAAATTCTCCTTCTCCTTCATCTCAAATATCTTCCCAGATGCCGAATTTTGTCATTTCTAAGGTACTCACACCTCTCAAAGTCTATATCTTAATGCAGAAGCCTCCTACTTGATCTCCTTGCCTCATTTCTCCCCTTTCCAATCTCCCCTCCATACACCTTCAGGCTTGATCATGTCACCTTCCTACCCAGCACACTCCAGGGGTCCCAATTGACTCTAGAATCCAATATTATTTGATCTTTATCATCTTTTTAAATTTCTGTTTTTGTAAAGTTTCATAATGTACATTATTATCAGTTCAGTATTATGTGTGTAGAATTTATAAGTAAATTTGCAAATACATGATTTTAAAATGTCAATGTGAAGGGTCCACTATAAAAATAGTTTGAAGACCACTGTCCTAAGGCACTGAAAATTTACCAAGGATTTGCCCAAGGTCATACAGCGGTGTGTTTTAAGAGTAAGACTTCAATCCAAGCTGTGTTTTTTTTTTTCTTTCAACTTTTAGAATGGTCCTCTCTCCATTACAGCAACGACATCAAAATGAAATGGAAAGAGAGGCCACTCAGCTGTACATAAAGATCCTTGCATGCTGCATATTGACTTAGAAAACCACAGATTAACATTTTCTATGTTTTATTGTGTTTTTATTTATTTTATTGAATCATCTCCAATTTTATCTTAATCTGGCTCAGGCTACATTCAGGAGTATTGGGAACTTCATGCAGACAGTCAGCCCCATGACTCTCCTCTCTTATTATCTTGCACAAATCATACCATTTGCTTCCACTCACAAGCCTACAACAACCCAAATATAAACCAAACGTCATGATTCCTAGCCAGTCTTTACCAGTTTCTCAGAACATATTTTGAAATTAATCTATTTAACTTTGCCTCCCTCATTTAGGACTTGGCTATTCTGCTGGTCTATTTTAGGCTAATTAGATGGAAAGAGAATCTAAAACTGCTTGACTTCTAGTAGACAATGAATTAGATCTGGCTTCTCAATGCTGACTATTGTGGAAGCTGCTATTGTGAGTTAAAAACTCCATTCCCCAGGCAAGGATGTAGGGAATGAGGCGGATATTGACTTTGCACCTCCCTTATCCACTGCTCTCCTCTTCATCTCCACCTAGAGCTCAGCCATTTGGTGAGACAGCCAAGAACTGTTAGGCTAAACATCAACGGAGGAGCATGGCATTCAGCACCATTGTCTGTCTTGGGATGGGGCAGCTTGCGGTAGCAAATTTTCATTGACCATGCCAATATAAATAGAATCTAAGCCACTGGTTCTCAACTTTCCTAATGCTGCGACCCTTTAATACTCATATGTGGGCATATCTGCATACTGGTGGACCCACCTGGAGACAGATAGAGGAGTGGTGTCTCGGTTCCTAAGACCATTGGAAATATGTGTCTTCCAATGGTCTTAGGTGACCCCCAAAGGGGTCAAAACCCACAGGTTGAGAACCACTGATATGTGATAAGGGAAAAGGGCAGTGGACTTGGAGTCAGAAAATCCTGGGTTCAAACTTTAGGCAATCACTTAACTTACTGAGCCTTAATTTACTCTCCTATAAAATGGGAATAGTGATATTTGCACTGTTTATCTTATTGTGGGAACTTTTAAAATCTTAAAATGTCATGTGGATCTATGGTGTTACTAAAACAACAAGAAAAGCCAAAGTCTACAGTGAGACAGTGTGATGGGATGAGCACTCACTCTTGGTGGAAGCCAGAGATCTGAGTTCTCCTCCCCCTACTGCATCAGCTCCATTTCTTCACTTGGAGAATGAAGGTGTGGAAAGGGAATAAATATTTACAGGATGTTCCCCACAACAACATTGCAAGGTAGATGTTTCTGTGCCGTGATTTCTAACTTCTATTCCAAACCTAAGGTTGGAATAAGGGAATTTGTTTTCCTCATTGATTTCCAAAACACAAAGGGCAAATTTAATGTCCAACTTGGGGAGGGGTCTCTTGTGGCATTACAGAAATAGAAAATCTTTCTTCCCTGCCTACTACTCACCTGTATATGTTGTATTAGCCTAATAAAATATAAGTTACTTGAGGTCAGGAACTGCGTAAATTTGTGTTGCTTAATTTAAGCGCACTGATTCATTCACTGAGCACTAGCTTTGGAACAAGAGAACCTGGAATCTAAGCATATCTACTGCTGGAAAGAATCTCAGAGGCCATCTGATGCCATTCATTCATTTTACAGATAGGAAAACTGAGACCCAGAGAAGTTAAGTGACTTGTCCAAAGTCAGAGTTGGAGGTAGGATTCTCTGATTCCAGAGCCAGACCTCTTTACACTGTACCATTTTGTTACTTATTAACAAGGTAACAAGTAACAAAGAAACTTTTTTACTTATTAACAAGATAATAGGCAAATCAGTTCTCTGGGCTTGTCAATTTCCTCATTTATAATATAGGTAGTCAGATAAAATAAAGATGTTCAAGACCTTTTATTGTAGGCAACTGACAGTAAGTGACTTGCCCAGGGTCACACAGCTAGTAAATGTTTGAGGCCATGTTTGAATTCAGATCCTCCTGCCTCTGGGGCCTGTGCTCTGTCTTCTATGTCACCTAGCTAGCCCAAGACGTCTCATAGATCCGAAGCCTTTACTAACCCATCAGAGGTCACTTTGACTACTAGCCATAATCATATTCAGCAACAAGAACAAGATAGTCCCACATTCACCAAGGTCATTACATACTTTATAAAACACCAGGGTGTTGTCACCAGGCTGACATTTGGGGGAATCGCTAAGTTTTCTATGTTACTCAGAAAGCATCTGCCTCTGTCTTCCAACTCTGGTGCTTTTGTGAATATCAATAGTTAACCTTGTGAGTCTAGGGCTGTGGGCTCTGTAGAATTTTCCAACTAAACCTTTGACCACTGGGAAAACTGTCCTATATCCATATCATACTTCCCTGATCCCTAAGATACACATTTTAGTAAGATACAGTTGATCAAAAAAGGATTTGTGCCATAGAAACAAAAGGGATAAAACAAAATTCCTTAAGATAACTACTGAAAAGCACTCATTGAATCAGGATGCATCCAATTCTTAGGCAGCCCGTAGCCAGTCTATAGATATGCCCCAAACCCAGAAGTTCTTAAGCACAGTTTAGGTGCCTAGACTCATCCACCCCCTCAAACTGCTGCCTCCAGGAAGCCAGCAAAGGGCCCTGGTGCTTCTGGTGTTTACAAAGTCCTCTCAAAAGGGAGCTCACAAATGTCTGAAGCCCCTCCTTTCCTACTCAAAACCTCCTAAAGGACTAAGTGAGACCTAGAAATTGATCAAGGTGTCTGATGCTTCTGCTTTTCTTCCTGTAGCTGTTTTCCTTTATATCAGCCTCCAAGCCTATGTCCTGATTGCTTCCCAGGATGGCTTACTCCTTGACTGTGCTGTGTGGAAATCTGTTTAATCCTTGCTGCCTGTTCATGGATACTGAGGAAGTGGACAGTGGGGTGCAGTCAAAGGCAGAACAGGCAGGGGGGAAAGATTTCTACAATTTCCATTTTTGCTTTACCTACTTGAAACACCACCCCTCCAATAGCCATGCTGACCACAAGTGTTTTACAGTGTTTCTGGTTGAGGGCTGATCTCTTTTTGTTTGGTTTAGGTTTACAGGCAGGTCAAATGGGGCATGGGTATAATAACCATTGTTCTACTATGACATTATAAGTTAAGTTCAGAAATATTTTGAACCTTTCAAACTGTGGTAGGATGGAGTTTTGGAGCTTCTGAGAGGCTGATCTGATTTGAGGGGAAAGCTGTAAAGAGCAACCTTAGGATTCTTTCTAGAGAATTTACATCATTTGACCTGGATATAAAAGAAAACTGGGTTCATAGAAGATACTCTTTCTAGGATTAAAGATGATGCATTTAACAAGGGGCTACAAATGTTGTTGCCAAGGTGGTAGATGGACTACAAGGGAATGAGTGCAGTGTGGTACCATGCCTTTGGAGTCAAGAAGATGTGGGATCAGATCTTTCCTCTGTCATTCTTGGTGTGACCTTGAGCAATTCACCTAACCTGCAAGGTGACTCGGTGGATAGAATACTGGGCTTGAGTTCTAATATGGTCTCACACACACACTAACAGTGTAATCCTGGTAAAATTACTTAATCTTTCTCACCCTCAGTTCCCCTATTTATAAAATTTTTAAAATGATGGGATTGGTCTCAATGACCTCAAAGGTCCATTTCAGCTCTAGACCTGTGATCCTAGGAGCCTTTCTTGGCCTCAGGTTCCTCCTCTGTATAATTAAGGGTTGAACTAGATGACCTCTTAGGTCTTTTCAAGCTCTAAATATATGATCCTATGAGAAAGGAAGCACAACACCTGACTCTGATCAGCACCAGTGATTCTTTTCCAATTTCCCTGAATGATATTATGGTCTGATAAAATAACAGAATCCTGCGGTTAAATTAGTTCAGACTCCCTGGCCATCCATAACCTGGTAAAATGATTAAATATTCCCTAGCCAATCCAAAGCACTTGATTACGTTAGACCCTTCTCAGGTTATGCCCTGTTCCCTGACTCCCTGTAATTGAGAAACGATTAGATATGTATAGTGTAGATTACGGAAGCCAGCTCATTTTTACTTTTTGCCGAGTTTTATAGTGGCCTGGGACTATTACGTGCATGGTAGCGGAAATGAGGGCTGGGGAGGTGGGGGGGAGGGAAAGCCCATAAGCATGCAGTTTGGGGACATCGTGGCCTGGCCAATGCATAACTGGATACAAATGACTTAACAAGAATACAGCCCAGGTTCCCAGAGTCCGTCATTTCAATTCCCACCACAGCTTCTGCAAAAGCTATTGTTCTCAAACAAAACAGCCACCACCTTTATTACACAGAACAGTTTAAGTGAAGCCCCAGATCTTTGCTTGAAGATACTCTGGATTTTTCATGCAAAGGCCCTTGAGATATATGTGTGCCTCTGTCTTTTCCTATGTGACCTTGGATATGTAACAACCTCTCTGGGTCTCAGTTTCCTCATCTGGTCAAACTAAGAGATTGGACTAGATTATTTCCTATATTCCTTCAGATATTCTATGATCCTGACTGGGTTTGCTTCACATTTCTGTTGTCTACTGGGGCAGGACTGGGGAAATTCATACATAATTCTCACATTTAGGAGTGAGATCTGGACGATGTCAGGTGAATGGCTGAGGTTGTCCCAGATCAATTGAGCATAGTGACTCCTAGACTTAACCAATCAAAAAGCATTCGTTAACTGCCTTCTCTGTGTCAGCCCCTGTGCTAGGTGCTGGGGAGACAAAGAAAAGTGAAACAGTATCTGCCCTCAAGGAGCTTAATGTTCTAACAGTTTCACTTTGGGATTTTGGCCCCAATTCCAAATGATGTGAGTCAAAGCAACCACAGAAGAGAAATGACAGAGTAGACAGAGGAACCCAAAATATTACAGATTGGAGCAAGAGGAAACACCCAGCATTCTGGGAAGAGAGAAGGCTCCATAGGTCCCTATCCTGGTGCATGAGGGAAAACCCCTCAACTCACAGGTTTTACTTCAACTTAGCTGCTGTGTCAGGAGGAAGTGTCTTTCAAAGGATCCTAGACCTAAATTGGAAAGGGCCTTAGAGATAATCCAGACCAACCCTCTCATTTTACAGATGAGGAAACTAAGGCTTAAACAGATGAAGCGACTGGCTAAAGGTCATACAGGTAGTAAACACTGGAGTCAGAATCTGAATCCAGCTCCTTTAATTTCACAGGCAGTACTCTTACCACTTCATGAGGCTGCCTGGGCACCCACCATGGCCTTAGGGCTATGGGGGGTGGTGTTGAAGTTTGCTAAAGGAGACAATATGTACATGTATAAATGTATGCAGAATAAAATACAAGACAAATGCAAAGTAGTTAGAAATGAGGGCACTGGAAATTGGGGGAATCCAATAGGCTTCAGAACCACAGGGTTGGTCAGTTACACACCACAAGGAGGTGTTAGAATAGAACTTTGGAGGTGGAATGCAGTTTTATACACTCAACAGATTTGTTGCTTCAGTAATGAGTCATGGAACAAGGTTTGACTAGCAGTGCTCCAGGGTCTCTGCCTGTTACGGTGGGTGTGTGCTGAGCCCAGTTTCTCCAGAAGGGCCAGTTGGGTAAACAGCCAAGCTTGCTCTTTTAATGGGTAGACCAGGGCTTTTGAGTCACCCCAATCTTTGTGTGGGAGGTAAGTAGAGGAATGTACCCTTCCCAGGCTTAATTGAGACCTCTTCTTCTTGGGGGAGTCTGGTTCTTTTAGGGTACCAGATTAATTTTCCTTGTTCCAAGCATCTTCTGAGTCTGACATTGTAGGCAGTACCATGTCCTTGGGGCAGACAGGGAACTAACTGGTTCTCAGCTGGGTGCCAAATTTTCCAAGTCCTTGGGTTGTCAGTATCAGATTAGTCTTCTAAAGTTGAATTAGTGGCTTGGGTACTTGATACAATATTCTCCCAATTCAAGAGCGGGAGAATCAGGCTATTTTCTAGACTAAAGTCATATTTATTAGGTTAACTGCTTTTCAGATAGATCAAAACACTATTGCAACCCACCCCCTCCCCCACTGAATCTACCATTTGTTTAACTGGTTGTTTGGATGTTGCATAGATACAGTCCTGAAGAGAACATTTTCAAGTTTGTCCCTTATTATATTGTTTTAATTTCTCTTGCTTCATGTTATTGTTTCTGGCTCTTTGGGGACCTTTTCTTAAACAGAATTGTTGGCTGCGAGGCAGTTCTCCTATGACTCTTGAGGGACAGTGGTCCTTGTCAATGTACCATTAGGAATTCACATGGATAGCCTCTAGGTAGGACTGCTGCATGTACTCTGAAAATCAATGATGAAAAGACTCCCTCTCTTTTGAGGGGTTCATCTTTAAGCAGATCCAGATGGCAAAGCAGCTCCTTATTTGATGTCCGGATGTGTTTAATCAGGATGGTCCTGGAAATTCATGGTTTCCTTTTCTGGAGTGCTTGGCTAACTTTGTTTTCAAACAAAAGAATATGGACACAGTTGAGTTTCATTCTTTCAGTTTTTTAAAAATTGGAATCTTAAGAAATTAAGTCATTTGATTCTTCTACTCTACAAATTGCCTCCAAATTCCCAACGAAACTTTGGGGTGGGGGAATTAGGAGGAGCAGTGTAACATCCTTGTAAACTGTCCCTATTAACTCAACATTTTATTTAAATTGTACTTAACACCTGCCTCCAATTACCCAGCTCCCAGGCCCAGCTTTGGCAGACACCCGGGGTCTGATTAAATCCAGGCTCTGCACTGGTGCACCATGAAGCCAAGCGAAGGCCCCTGCCGCCCCTTTGAAGGAGAGATCATTTGTCTTCATCAGCCTGAGCTCTCCTTGAGTGGTTTGACAAGAGCATCTCATCGAAAGCTAATCAGGACTGTTATTGTTGAGAGGTAGCCGTCATTTATTGTGGCCTTTCAGGAGAGACAGGGGAGTGATCTGTATTCATTAATGTTCTCACAAATTACTGTTCCTTGATTAACATACGATTGGCATTGGGTGGCCTGGTCCCATTAGCTGCTTTCTTACAGGCCACTGACTCCCTGATGGTTGCCAAGTGATAACACAATGTCAGCACCCTGACTTTGGCCTGACTGTAGCCCTTCCTGACTGTCCAGACCATCCTGTCTTCAGGATTATTCTTTATGGTTGACATCTACTCTGTTTATACATATTTTGACCATTGACTATTTCTGTTGAATCACCTATTGAAACAAATGACTTCTTTTTCTTCTTTCTCCAGAATTGCCTTCACTTTTGGAATAATTAAATTGTTTAGCACATTATGTTTTTCAAAGCATCTTTAGATGTAATTACATCTTTAGATGTAATGATGTAAAGAGTAATACTTCTTTTAGCCAGATGTCAATTAACAGGCTATCCTGATCACCCAAAACATAACTGAAAACAAGGCACAGTACAACAGAAACATGTGGGATCTGGAGCCCAAAAGATCTGAATTGTTACTTATCTATGTGACCTTTGTCAATTCCCTCACCCATCTCTGATTCCCTTTCTTCTGCTGTAAAATGAGGGGAATGGACTACATTTCTCTGTCATGGGGCCCTTTGGCAGTCTATTGTATCCTATGGAACTCTTCTCAGGATAATGTTTTTAAAAATATAAAAAAAATACACAAGATCACAAAGGAAATCAAGTATATTAAAAAGTTATCAAAATATTTTTTTCAAAAAGAAGTTTACAGACCCCAAGTTCAGAACTACAGGATCTTCCAAATTTACTCTAAAATCTTGAGATAGTTGAATGTAATAGAGAAGACATTGTAAAAGGCTAAGAGGTTTATGTGACTTCATGTCAGCAAAGACCAGCAAGGTCATGGGGTAAAGTGAGTAAATTCATAGCTCATGAGTCATACAGAGAAGATTGCTGGTTGTGTCTGAAAGAGCAAAGTTGTACTGAGGCAGATAGATGGTATAGCATATAGATCATGAAGCTTGGAATCAAGAAGAGTTGAGTTTGAATCCTGACTCACATATTTACTAGTTGCATAACGTGAGCAAATTATTTAACTTTTCCAAATCTCAGTTTCCTTATCTGGGAAATAAGGACAGTAATAGCATCAACCTTGAAGTGTGGTTGTGAGGATCACATGACAACATATTTAAGTGGCTTTGCAAAACTTAAAGCACCATACAAATGTAGTATAGCAAATTCATTGAACCTATGTTTCTTATTTCCTTCTTTCTCTTCCTTCCTTCCCTCCTCCTCCTCCTCCTCCTCCTCCT
>CM053589.1:152612392-152645516 GCA_028646515.1 Pseudochirops corinnae
TTTTTTAGGGTGTTGATTTCTTCAGTCAGATTGCTGACTTTCTTTTCATGATTTTTTGCAACATTCTTATTTCTCTTCCCAATTTTTCTTCCACTTCTCTCATTTGGTTTTCAGAATCCTTCTTCAGCTGATCTCTAGCTTTAAGGTAATTTTCATGTTTATTGGATGCTTTTGGTGGGGGAGCTCTGGCTGCACTGTCCTCCTGTAGCTCTCTGCCTTGGTCCTTCTTTTCCCCAAAGAAGGGATCTAGAGTTTGGTTGCTGTTCTTACTTAGCTTCTTATGCTTATTCTTATTCATGGTTGGTCAGTCCATGATTTTTTTTTTAAATCTCTGTGGAGCTCTGCTTCCAGAGGGGAAGGCTCTGTCCCAAATCACTGGGGTCCTCCCAGCCGCCGGAGCTCTTAGGAGGTTGCTGGGTCCCTCCCCCACTTCCGATTCTCTAAAGATAAAAGAACCACAGGACCAAAGCCCAAGACCGCAATCCGGATCCAGGCTGCTCAACGCAAAAGCACTTGGCCTCTGAACAATCACTTAGTTCCCCTGCAGTCTGCAGGCCAAGAGCTCCGAAGTAGCAATGTGGAGGGAGGTGCAGGACCTCCGCTTTCTGCTTCCTAGCCCTGGAGGCAGTTTGGCCAGACCGCTTTTCTTCCATGACCTCGCAAGTCCCACTGACCTAATTCTGGATACTGCCACAGGTACAGTTGCCACCAGTGCGCTCTCCCGAAGCTCCAGCCTGGGCTCGGCTCCTCTCATCCAGCCGCCCCTGGGACACAGCCTCAACTTCAGGCCAGACTGGTTTCAGTTTGCAGCGCTGATATGGTTCCTCGTAGCCGAGCTGACTTTAGTGGAAAGTATATTTGTGTGCATTTTGGAGTTCTAGAATTAGTTTAGAGTCCTATTTTATGGGTATTTTGGGGTGGCTATGTGAGAGCTGTGATATGTTGCTGCTCCTACGCCACCATCTTCCAGCTAGTCTTTTCTTGAACACTTCTAATGAGGAACAACCGACTACTCCTCAAAGCAATCAATTTCATTTCAGAATAGTTCTGATTCTTAGGTCTTTTCCCCCGTACATCAAGCCTAAATTTTACCCTTTTCACATTCCACTTCCATGGTTTTGTCTTCTGAGGAAAAGAACTACACTCATAGGGTGCCAGTCTATGATTTCTATCCTTGACTTTGGCTAATCAGCAGAAGCTGCTGGTGGTTAATGGTGGTTACTTGAATTCCTCATAAAAGACCAAACCTCTTAAGAATGGAATTTGATCGTGAAGGGAAGGATACATAAAAGTATTTACTTAAAAGTTTACTTAAAAGTTTTACTCCAGTATTTTGTCTAAAAACCATAAAAGATTCATTTATAGAGATATTTCAAGGGTGGTGGAAAAGACCAGTGACTTTGGAATAAGAATGTCTGGGTTGGATTCCTTGACTCAGTCACTTACACACTGTGTGCCCCAGTCTCCCTTCTGAGCTTTAGTACTATTGATCATTTCAAACTGGATATCTAAGTGTCATCTCAAATTTGGATATGTACAAAACAGATCTCATTATCTTTCCTCCTCAAACCCACTTCTCTATTTAACTTTCTTATTTCTGTGGGAAACATCCTTCTAGTTTCTCAGGTTTGCAACCTTTCTATTTTCCTTGACTTCTCCCTTATTCTAAACTGCCAAAGCTCACTGGGTATGCTTTTGTATCTGACCCTTTTTGCTTAGTCACCAGTTTACTCCAGACCTCCATTATTTCTCATCCAGAGTACTGCAAAAACCTCCAAACTGGTATCCCTGCTTGAAATCTCTCCCCACTCCTATCCTTCCTCCACATAGCTGCCTAAGCGATTTTCCTTATGCTCAGATCTGTCCTTGTCAGTCCCCTACTTAGTAAATACCACTGGCTCTCAATGCATCTCAGGGGAAATACACACTCTAGCTTTTAAAGTCCTTCTCAATTTTGTCCCAACTTTCCAGTCTCACAATCAGTCTTATCACATTGTATGGTCCAGACAAATTAGCTTTCTCTTTGTTCACACAGCTCTCTATATTTTGTCCCCATATCTTTTTTTTTTCTTTTTGCATTTTGGAGGGAAAAAGGCAGGGCAATTGGGGTTAAGTGACTTGCCCAAGGTCACACAGCTAGTAAGTACTAAGTGCCTGAGGCCAGATTTGAACTCAGGTCCTCCTGACTTCAGGGTTGGTGCTCTATTCACTGTTCCACCTAGCCACCCCAATTGTCCCCATATCTTTCACCGACTGTCATCCATGCCTGGGATGTACCCCTTGCTCATCTCTACCTTGCAGCATCCCTCTTTTTCATCATGACATGATTCAAATACCATCCTCTACATAAATTCTTTCTTGACCCCCATATTGTTCATGCCCTCCCTCATGACACTATACTTATTTTTATTCATTAGGTATATATTTATTATATACAAATATAATATGCACATATTATATTGAGAGAATATAATTCTCCCTGCTCCTTGAGGGAATATAAGTTTTTTGGAAATAGGAGTTGTTTCTTTTTTTGTCTCTATGACCCCAGAATCTAGCATGGTGCCTAGAACATAGTAAGCCCCTAATAAATGTTTAGTGATTGATAAGTTGATTGTGTGATTGTGGACAAGACCCTTAACTCTCAGACACCCTCTTTTTCTATCTATAAATTGGGAATTACAAACACAGAACTACTTACTTTTTGAGTTTATTGATAATAGCCAATGTTTAGACTGCTATAGAATTGGCCAAACATTTGCATGTCTTCTCATTTGAACCTCACTACAACCCTAAGACTTAGATACAACAGTTTTCATCATCATCTACTTTTTGCTTGCAAGGAAATGGAGGCTGGGGGAAGTTGAATCACTTACCCATGATCATACAGTTCTAAGTCATAGACCTAGATGCAGGAGCTGACGAAGGTTTTCCTGATTCTAAGAACAGCAATCTGTCTTTTAAGCCATGTTGCCTCTGGTGGAGAATCAATCACTAACCATTTATTAAAAACTTACTATGTGTCTAATACTGAGGATACGAAGACAAAAAAGGAGGGGGGGGGAGGCCCTGTCCTCAGGAATCTGGCTTTTAGTCGTCAGAAAGAACAGGTACACATGTAAATATATGTAAAATATGTACAAAATAAAGACAGAGGATGATGTATGGAAAGGACCAGGGCAAGAAAGCCCATTGGGCAGAGCCTCTTTGGAGAATTTATGGAAGGATGTAGATGAGAATTGTACAGTGACAAGATAATGAGAGATAACTCTGCCCTGGGAGTGGTAGCATAGATACCAATGAGACCACAGATGGAGCCACGTCTTATTGTTATCACTGTAGGTCAGGGTAAACAGGTCAGAGTGTCTATATCCTGTTATTTCTTTGATTTGCTTGATAAGATGAGAGCATGGCTTTTAAGGAACGATTATATTCAAAGTACACCGATTCATCCAGGTCAACCAGGGAAAAAATTCCACATGTCGAAGGTCATGGAAGCAAACATCTGGATAATTGCCCCAAAATGTGATTTTCCATCCAGATGCTCCCACACAACAGTAAGGATTACACATGCTCTCTCCAGATGGGATTGGTTGTTTTCACAAGTCATTTACAACAGGGACTTCTGGACCCTGGTTTTCCCTTCATGGCTACAGCAAACAGCAACAATAACTCACCTTTTGGGGGCACTTTAAGGTTTGGAAAGCACTTTCTATATCACAGTCCTCTGGGATAGACAGTAAATGTATTATTATCTTCCTTAAAGCATTATAGAAATGTGAGCTGTTGATAAAGCTATTGTCTCATAGACAAGGAAACTGATACTCGGAGAGGATCAATGACTTGTCCATGGTCATAAGTTATTAATTATTATTGTCCAAATTTGAACTTCAAGTGCCCTAATTTTAAATCTCTTATTCTTACCACTACACCATGTAAATGTGAATTGTATCCTGGGTACCTGTAGCAACTTAATTGGGAAGTATTATAACTTAATCATATAGTAAAGACTGCCTACTCTATCTTAGAAACTCTGCACTGGAAGGTCAACTAGTCCAGACTCCTGTCCAAGGAAAGAATCCTCTCTTCAGCAAACCTGATAGGCGATCTCATCAAATCTCTGCTTGAACATTTCCAAGGATGGGATACTCATTACCTGTCTTCACAGTCCATTCCATTTTTTTTTACCACCTCTAGTTATAGGAAATTCTACTTTAGTTAGAGCTGAAAATTCTTGCTCTTCTCCCACCCAAACCTCCCTGTCATTAGTTTAAATGTCCTCCCTTCCCCAGAGTTCATGTTCCGCTCTGATTAGCATTCCTGGGAGTTGCTCTGGCCCAGTGAATAGAAAAGCAACCTTATTACATGTAGTTTGTAGATTTACTTTCTCTAAATCAGCTCTTCTTTCATTATCATTTCCCACATTCATCTTGGCCTCCCCCTTTGATGACATTGGAAACATTATTAATGCTGGCAATATCTGTCAAGTTTTAATGGGTCTGTTCTGTAAAATGCCACCTGATTTATCAAGCCATCTAAATCTCTTTCTCCCTCCCCTCAAATGCTGGAGTTGTTTTTCTTTAATTATGGAGCCTACAGCAATTTAAGATTTATACTCTATGCTACATCCTGGGGATTAGCAACAGGTGGCTTCAGGCAGTTTCTTCTGAGTCCATCACCAGGATCTCCTGGAAATGCAGAAAAATAATTTGTTCTCCCTTTCAGAGAATGCAGATAAAGAAAATCAGGGTAGACTTAGGGCAACTCTCTCCATTTGAAATCTCAAAAAAGAAGTGAGAAAAGATGTTTTCCCCTCTCCTTGACTCCTTCAGGCCAGAGTGAATCATGACTGCATTCTAGAAGGTTGGCAACCTTGCCCACACAGCTCTGGCAGTGTGCCCACTAGACACAGTGAATGTGTGAAAGGCTTGGCAGGTCCCCTGAACTCCACTCAGGGAAGCTACAGAAGAGAAGCTGCCACATGTGAGCAATTTTGTATGCTTCCTTCAGAGGGAAATTAAGTGGGTAAGAGATGGGAGGAATTCAATGCTGATGGAGGGGGAGGCTCTTAGATCAAAAACATCTCAGAATGCTGTGATTCAGCTGTACCGCAGACTGTTTCTACAGACTGCTCATCAAGGTGAAATGTTTCTCACTTACTTGTGCTCAAGGATTCTCTGCTGAAAGAATCCTTCAAGTGAGCTTGAGAGGATGCAAATGAGGAGGCTTTGAGGAACCGCAGGAATAAGGCAGTCTCCTGATAATGCTGGCCCCAATTCATTTATGAAAACAGGTGAGAGAGCTTCACATGGGGATGCTAATATTGGCATCACCTTCCTCCCCATTTATGAGGAAGATGAAATGAGAGTATGCTTGCAAAACATTTTTGCAAGCTTTAAAGTACTAGAGTGATGGGAGATACTATTATCATGATTTCCGGAAAATGATACTATTGTATACCACAAGGACACTCACTAGGGAAACTGAGTATCTAAATCCCAATTGTGCCTAATAAAATTTGTCAGCCAGGACTTATATTATTTATAAAGTGTGACCTTCGGAAAGTCACTCAATCTTTCTGTACCTCAGGCAATTCCCTAGGATTGATCTAATAAACCATAATTAGATGGCTGTCTGTAATAGTGAAGAGAGTTCTCCATGCTAATGATAAATCATATGTTGTTTATGCATTTGAATATATATATATATATAATATATATGGATAAAGATGTCCATATAGTACATCCTGTGTATACACACACACACACACACACACACACATATTTCACCACACCATGATAGCTTCACAGGATTATACCAGTGCTAAAGAGGTGATTATGTGTTTGTATGCATATATTTATGGCAGCTAGGTGGTGCCTAGAGCCTGGTGATAAGCCTAAGAATCAAGAAGACTCATCCTCCTGGGTTAAAATCTGACCTCAGACACTTACTAGCTGTGTAACCCTGGGAAAGTCAGTTAACCCTGTTTGCCTCAGTTTCCTCATCTGTAAAAATGAACTGGAGAAGTAAATGGCAAACCACTCCTGTATCTTTGCCAAGAAAGCCCCAAATGGGGTCATGAAGAGTTGGAGATAGCTGAAAATGACTGAACAGAAACAAAAATATTGACATACACATGTACAGGATATTCCAAAAGGCTTAGTGAATTATATATAATCTATTAAAGAATATATACGTTATACATGTGTCTATAGGTATGTTTACATATACATATACTTGTGTGTATATGTGTGTGGGGAGAGAATGGAACATCCTGTGCATGTATGTGTATATAGGTATATACATGTATGTGTGTTGATATATCTGTGTGTTTTCATAATGCATATATACACACATGTGTGTGCATATGTGTGTATGTGGGAGAGGGAAGAATTTGAGCTGTGTAATGTTAATGGAGTATGAAGATCTTCCCCATCCATTAATAGTCCTATGTGACCACATGTGTTCAATCACAGATGTCTTACTGCTTTGAGCTCTGACCCAGCTGTGATATATCCTGAGTCACATGGAGCCCATTGAGGGAGGAACTTGCCTAAAGTGAAGCTTGCTTAGGGGAGGCTTGCTTGCAGGAAGGTTTTCACACCTTTTGATACTAAGCCTATTAGGCACTGAGTCAGGAGGGTTGTGGTGCCTTCTGGCTCTGAGCCTATTAGTTGAAAACTATATATTTATATATATACTGGGAGGTTGGTATTTTATTTTGGCGGTTCACTCATGAGGAGGACTTTTTGATCTCTTGGGCAGAACCTGAGTAACTATTTGCTAAGAGCCCCCTGACTACTCAGAGGTTTGCGCTCACCTGGTTCGGTGCTGTGTGTAGGTGGTTGTATTACTTTGTTCAGACAGTAGGAGCCTTGTCTTCTGAAGCTCTATGCTAATTTCTCTGCTTGTATCTTCTACTTATGTATAATTAAAGTAAGATTGTTGACTCCTTTTAAAAATTGTCTTTCCTAGGGGTGGCTAGGTGGAGAAGTGAATAGAGCACTGGCCTTGGAGTCAGGAAGCCAAATGTGACCTCAGACACTTAACACTAGTCATGTGACCTTAGGCAAGTCACTTAACCCCAATTGCTCTGCCTTCCCCTTTGCAAAAAAAAAAAAAAGATTTCAATGTATACCTACAATATAAAGATTATAAGGGGCGGCTAGGTGGCACAACAAATAGAGCACTGGCCCTGGAGTCAGGAGTACCTGAGTTCAAATCTGGCCTCAGACACGTGACACACTTACTAGCCATGTGACTGGGCAAGTCACTTAACCCCAACTGCCCTCCAAAAAAAATTGCCTTTCCTTTAGTAAAGCAGATCAAAGAACCTGTGCTAGCAGGCCATCCTGCATGTGCCAGGGTGCTTGCTAATACAAGCTGTGATTACATCGATATAAGGAATTTCTGGGTGAGGAAACCCTGGCTAAGAAGGCAGTTGGCACCTTCTCTGTAGGTTATGGTCTTTAACGGCAGCTTACTCCACTGAGATGTTCTGTACGATGCCCAGGGCCCTCCAACCAGTATGTATTAGAGGTGGTGCAGGAACCCAGGCCTTCTGAGTTCCATCTTTTAATTACTATAACACTCAGTCTCTCATATAAATGTAGATGTGTACATATCTATATATAATAAAGTATTTATGATAGATATGAAGCTGAAACAGTATTGTGTATAGATAGACATAACATGCATGGTTATTCATATCAGACATGTATATGGTTGCCCACATAGTATATAGGTAACCATAAGTATATCTAATATTAATAATAATAACAGCTAACATTTTAATATCATTTGCTATAGACACTGCCAGACATTGTGCTAAGTGTCTTACAATCATTATCTCAATTGATCTTCACAATGATTAATCACACAGGAAACCTATGGCAAATAGGTTAAATGACTTGCTCAGGGTCACACAGCCATTAAATGTCTAAGGCCAGATTTGAATTCATATTTCCTTTCTCCAGGCCTGGTACTCTATCCATTGTGCCACCTAGATGTCCTGATATTTGATATGAATACTCAAATATTTGAAGGATCTGTGATTTTTATATATTCTGTGTACATTTGTGATTTCATCAGTGTAGAGTGATTCCAAGGTGGAAACTCCCTGAGCTAAAACATATTCACAAGCCAGCATGTAACATAATTTTAAAGTTGTCCAGGGCACTGAGAGGTTGTATCTTTCCCATAACTGCCCAGATATTATGTTACAGATAGGATAAGAACTCAGACCTTCCTTTCTCAAAGGTGTATATCTGAATTACTGTATCAGATGACGCTCACATTTGCAATATAATGAAAAAGTACAGGTCCTGAAGCTAGACTTTTATTCACCATTAACACTTACTAGTCATATATCCTGGAGAAAATCACTAAATCTGTTGGAACTTCAGTATACTCTTCTGCAAAATAGTATTGTGAACTGGATCAGAACCAGGAAAGAAAAAATTTTGGCCCTAGTCAAAATCTGTGACACCGTGATATCTTGAGTATTTTCCAAATTGTTAAAGATTCAAATTTGTAGACTTTTAGTGTTAACAATATTTATATATTTCTTTTAAAATTTGTCATCCATGTTTAATATTGTATAATGGAAAGAACCTTGGACCTGGAGTCACAGATGTGTTTTAATCCTGGCTTTGTTATTTGAAGTCATACTCCTTCATATCTCTGAATCTCAAATTTCTCATCTGTAAAATGGGTATAATTATACACACATTATCTACTATCAGAGTCTCTGGGCAAATCAAGTAAGGCAATGTCTGTAATGCCCTTTGTTAAACACAAACCACTCCATACATGGCAGCTATCACCCTTCTTATTATATAAGCTGTGAAATTTCTGATGGAGAGTGAAAAATTTGATTTATCATAAGAAGTAAGGAGACTGAGAGGTACCATTCATAGAGTGCTTTTCAAGTACCATCTCCTTTAACCCTGTGGGATAGAGGCTATAAGTATTCTAATGCCCATTTTACCAATGAAGAAGTGAAACTCAGTGAGGTCAAATGACCTATCAGTAGTCTTTTGGCTAGTTAGTGTTGGACGCTGGATTTGAACTCAGGCATCTTCTGACTGAGTCCAAACCACTTTCCACATGCTGCCTCTCCAAGGTTTTTATGACTTGTTTTTCCAAAAACAAACTTGTGAGGTCGGTGATGCAGGAATTATTATCATTTTCTTATGGATAAGAGAAGGGATGGCTAGGTGGCACAATGGATAGAGTGCTGCCCCCAGAGTCAGGAAGACTTCTCCTTGTGAGTTCTAATCCAGCCTCAGACACTTATTAGCTGTGTGATCCTGGGCAAGTCACTTAACTCTGCCTCAGTTTTCTCATCTGTAAAATAATCTGAAGAAGGAAATGGCAAACTATTCCAGCATCTTTGCCAAGAAAACCTCAAAATGGGGTCACACAGAGTTGGACAAGACTGGAAAAAAAATGATTAAAATGGCAAGAAACATAGATGAGACTTGGAAATGCTGAGTGTGCCCAAAATGACACAATTGGTTAATGGTAAAACCAAGATGAGAGCCTGGGTCTCCCAACTGCCGTTAGGAGTATATGTAAAACATGGTGGAGTATGCCATTATGCCATAGTATTGAACATACATCAAAGGGGCACTTATTTTGGTGTCGGGTGATCTGGGCAGCACTTGCCAGCTTTGGGCCTATTTGCAAGCCATTTGTCCTCTGAGATTCATGTTTTAAAACTCTATTGACTTCATCTTCCTCATCTATAAATGGGAACAATAAAAGCACCAACTTCTCAGTGTTGTTCTGAGGGTCCAGATGAGTAAAGCACATTGTAAAGCACTTAGCATACTCTCTGGCACCAACTATATACATGTGAGCTTTTGTTACTATAGAATGGGGATAGTGGTAACTTAAATATTTCCCTGTGAAGGAAATAAGAAGGACAATGATGTGGATCACTTTCTCCCAAAAGTCACTCCATTATTCAGTTTCATTATAATATTGAGTAATTGACTCTTCCAAAATTCTCTCGTGTCCTGTTTCCTTTTCTCCTCTTTCTCACTTCCCTTCTCATTTCTCCCTTCCCCATTCTCTCTGCCCCACTCCATACATTTATACTCTTTCCACCTATCTTCCAACTTCTCTCTTTAATTCAAATCATATTTAATAAGCCCCAATAGGGTTCCATACCAGACACTGTGAAGGGATTTAGAGACTCTATATGCATATTTCTTTGGTGTCCCCGTTGTTAATATTGCTTCTTCATCTTTTAATCCTTTGGGCTTTATACTTTGCAGACAGACTTAGAAGTGCAAGAGGATTATAAATACTCAATGAATCACATCTTAATATCAAACAGTGGAGAGTGGAGGGTTGCTATTTTATCCCAGTGATAAGCATTTTAAACTGCTTCATGAAAGTGGAACAAAACCCAAGTTGTTAACATGTGTAAGTTCATACCAGCTCTTGGTCTTGGCTCCTGCTGGTTATTATTTTTTTTTGTTTCTTTGAACTTTGTAGAAATGCTCTATAGACTGGACCTTGAATATGGATTTCTTGGGAAGGGTGTTATGCTTTTTGTTTTGATTTTATTTTTCTAAAACAGATTTTATTTTGACTTAACATATGGTCCCCAATAAGCTCACAATTAAATCCTTTAGTGGATTATTCTAAAGATAAGGTAGACATTGGGTTCTCCATCACTAGATGTCTTTATGCAAAATCTGGCTGACCACTTGAATGGGAGGCTATTGAGTTGTAAAGGATACAACACTAATACAGAAGACCTTGGTCTGTCTCTGGGCTCAGGTACATACTATCATGTGACACAGTTCAGGTCACCTATTCTCTTTGAACATCAATTCCCTCATCTGTAAAATGGAGAACAGTGGCACATGCCTTATGGAGTTGGTAAGAATATCAAATGAGATAAAATATGTAAAGCTCTCAGTAAAATTGAAACCACAACGTAAATGTGATCTGTTATTGGAGGGGACACTTGTTCAGGTAGGATTGGACTGAACTCTGTCTCTGACTGAGATTCCTTCCAGTCTTGAGATTCTGAGATACCAGCTGAGGCTAGATGGTCTCTGTCTTTCACCTCTAGCATTCAGGGACTAGATTTCCCAGTTTTTAACTTTTTATTCAGATGACTGGTATCAGGGAGGAAGAGAGGCATACAGCTTGCGGACTATCTGACATTGAGATTTGCAGCTGGAAAGTGGAACAATGCACACAGCTGTGCACTCCCACCCACACAAAGGAGAATAGGGCCAGCTGACCTATAAAGGCAGCATGTATGGTTTGATCAGAAGAGTTGCGCAAAATGTCTTTCTCAGATATATATCTCATCTGCTCTGAGTGCGTTCCCAGAATCTTGACTCTCTGCACCCTGACTAATTCCATCCCGCAGTGGCTCAGTTCCCCTGGCAATAACACAAATATATAAGACCAAGGGTCATTCCCCATTGAATAAGTAGTCAAAGGCTATGGACAAAAAGTTCTCAAAGGATAATTGCAAATGGTTAGTAACAGTATGAAATCTAGCTCCAAATCACAAATAATAAGAGAAATATACCAAAACAACTCTGAGGTTTCACCTCATATGTGATTAATTGACAGTGATGACAAAAGATGGGACCAGGGAATACTAAAGGGGTTGAAGAAAGATAGGTATACTAATAGACCCTAGGGAGAAGCTATGAATTGATCCAACCATTCTGGAAAGTAATTTGGAATTAGACTAAAACAAAGATAATAGTGTTTGACTTAAAGATACCACAGCTACATACACATCCCCAAATGCTCCAAGACAGGAAGGTCTCACTTCATAGTAGCATGGTAGTAGAAACTGTGTAGATGCCATTGATTAGATCTGCCTAAAAAATTGGGGTATATGAAGGGAATGGGATATTACTGTGCCATAGTAAATGATGAATATGAGGGATTCAAAGAAGTATGGGAAGACTTATATGAACTAAAGCAAAGTGAAGTAAGCAGAACCAGGAAAATAATATATACTTAGTGATGGCATCAATATAAATGGAATGAATTCAAAAAGTAGAAACTGAATGCTTTGAAATTGTAGTGACCAAATTTTTCCCAGAAGAGATAAAAAAAAAAAATGCACCTCCCCAAAGGGAACAAAAAATTGCATGTTTGCCAGACTCAATTGAGATGTTGGCTAGTTTTGCTAAATTGCTTTTTTTCTTTCTTTTTTTCTCCCTTTCTTTGACAAAGAATGGCATGCTGTGTAGTAGAGAGGGAAAAATATGATTGGAAATCAAGATTATTTTTAAAAGATACAAATGATTTTCGAAAAGAAAGAAAATGGTACCACTGTGTTTGAAAATTTCTTCACAATGTGTTATTGTCCACTTGAGATTTCCCTATAATATGCTCAACTTTATAGGATAAAAAATAGCTAATGTAAAAAAATTGCGTTTGTAAAAAGACACATTAGAAATATTCTTTGTTACACTTTCCTCTACCATGCTCATGTATTGCCGTCATGTTCTATCCCCTATAGAGCCCCAAAGTAGCCCTCAACACTTGGCACAGTGCCTGACACATAGTAGGTATTTAATGAATGTTGGTTTGACTTACAGTTCTGTGAACCTGAACCATAGAGGGTATCTTGGGAAATACAAACACACAATGTAACTCCTGCCTGACTTTCTGAAGGTGTAGTGGGTAGGGTAAAATACTCAATTACTGAGAGAGGTGGGAGGAAACAACCCTGACGACCACAATTCAGGTTCTACAAGCCTCTCAAAGCCATGTCTGCCATTCTCTCCCTTGTGTCCTCATAGTGATCATATGCCAATTCAGTCTAATACAAGAAACATTTTTTAAGTTGTTTGGTTGTTTCCCTTTCTTCTTGAAAAGGACCAAAATGACATCACTATGTTCAAGTCAATGTGCAATATCTCTGACTGTGGCTGATCAAACCAATACAAGTTTGGAAGGACCTACCACAGGTTGAGCACAACTAATTCCCATGAACATTTGGAGTGGAGATGTCTTTAAATTTGTGTATTTCATGTTTCTTTTGAGCTACTGTAATTCTGCTTTGCTCATAGAGCACAATGCCTTTTTTTATGAGGACGTGGCGTGCTGGGTGGTCCTCTGTCAGTATCTCCCATGTCATACAATCAATTCAAAAGTTCTTCAGAGAGACCTTGAGAGGATTCTTGTATCACATCTTCTCACCACTGGTGAGTACATACCTTGTGTTATTTGAATAATGTGGCAAGCCCATAAGAGTTGTGCTCTTTGCAGTAGAGTTTGAAAGCTCAGCAGTTTAGTTTGAGAAATGACCTCATGTCCTATACCTTCTCTTCCCAGGTGATCTTCAGAATCTTCCTAAGACAATTCAAATGGAATTGATTCAGTTTCCTGGCATGGCACTGGTATAATGTCCAGGTTTCACAGGCACACAATAAAGTCAGTACAACAGCTCTATAGACCTTCAGGGTGATAGGCAGTCTAATATGGCTTCTCATCCACATTTTCCTTTGCAGCCTCCCAAGAACTGAGCTAATTCTGGCAATGTGTACATTAATTTCATCATCTACGTGTACGTCCTTGGAAAATATACTGCCAAGGTAAGTGAACCTATCCACAACATTCAAAAATTTTCCATTTGCTGCAACCAATGGTGTGGTGCTGGCTGGTGGAGAATGTATGTTTTACTGGCATTAAGTGTTAGACCAAAACTAGCACAAGCAGCAAAGAGTCACAGCTAAGTGGCATGGTGGGTAGAGCACTGGGCTTAGAATCAGGAAGGCATCTTCACGAGTTCAAATCCATCCTCTGATGCTATGTGACCCTGGGCAAGTCATTTAACCCTGTTTGCCTCAGTTTCCTCATCTGTAAAATGAGCTGGAGAAGAAAATAGCAAACCACTCCAGTATCTTTGCCAAGAAAACCCCAAATGGGGTCATTAAGAGTCAGATATGACTGAAATAATTATATAAAGAACCTTGTACTTGACAGTAGGGATAGGAATCAGGTGAGGAAGCTAGTGAGTTGAGAAGAAAACTTTTTTCTTCCCTAGAATTAAGGAGTAGCCATCACCATCAGGAAGCTGGTGTTAATAAAGAAGAGGCTGGTTTGAGCCTTAGCTCACTGTCCAAGTGAGCTACCCTATGATGGGATGGCAAATTTGGTAGAGTGCAAAGAATCCTGAGTCTGGAGTCAGAGGACCTGGGTTCATATCCTGCCTCTGCTGCTTACTGTAAACCTGTGTGACCTTGAACAAGTGGCTTAATTTCCTAGACTTCATTGTCCTTCTCTTTAAAATGAGAGAATAAGACTAACTGGCACTGGAGGTCCCCTTCAGCTGCACCCTACTTTTCACATCATTCCAGATCTAGCGTGCTGAAGTGGCTAAAAGTTTGAACCTGGAGACAGAAGGGTCTGGGATCAAGCAACTCCCAGTAGCAGTACCAGATCATTTAAAGCCTCTGAGCCTCAATTTCCCCCTCCATAAACAGATAATAACTGTAGCATCTATACCTTTTGTAAGGCTCAAGTAAGATAATGCATCAAGCGCTTTGCAAACTATAAAGTGATATGTGTGTGTGTGTGTGTGTGTGTGTGTGTGTGTGTGTGTGTGTGTGTGTATATATATATATATATATATATATATACATATATATCAGTTACTACTATTAGTACCTAGCTATTAGCATGTTTATTTGGTTTATTATTTCTATGTGACAAAACCATTTATAACACTTATGAAATCATTAAAGTTTAATCCATGCCTTTTGATTTTACATCACAGCTGTTTCTAAATATCCTTTCCACTCCCACAGTGAGCTTTCCATAGTGCCCCCCAAAAAAATTAGTAAAGAAAAGCAAACCAACACCTATGTCTAACATCATATACAACATTTAATGTCCATAACTCCCACCTTTCAAAATAAAAGAGGAAGATGAATTTCCTCCTCTCTTCTTACCTGATAGCTAGGTGGCACAGTGGATAGAGCACTGGGCCTAGATTCAGGAAGATCTGAGTTCAAATTCTTCTACCTCATACATTTATTAGTTCTATGACCCTGAGCAAGTAACTTAACCTCTGTCTGCCTCAGTTTCCCCATCTAAAAAACTGGGATAATAGCACCTACCTCCCAGGTTGTCAGGACCAAATTAGATCATATGTGTAAAATGCTTAGCATGGTCCCTGGCACAAAGCAGGTGCTATATAAATGCATATTTTCTCACCCCCCCCTTCCCACTTCTCCACAACCAAAATTGCAGGTTATAATTATACAACATTCAGGTTAATTATACTGTTCTTTTTATTTACATTATTTTAGTAGGTGTTTTTATTTTTCCTTGGATCTGCTTACTTCACTCTGCATCTGTTTATCAAAGTCTTCCCATGTTTCCCTGAATTCCTCATACTTGTCATTTTTCTAAAGCACTTATGTTCCACTACATTCATATTCCACAATTTGCTCAATCATTCCAATTCATTGGCACCTACATTTTCTAGTTCTTTACTACTAAGAATTATGGTGTGTGTGTGTGTGTGTGTGTGTGTGTGTGTGTGTTGGAATGTAAAGGAAGAGAGTGAGCTAGTGAATACAGATCTTTATTTTGGGAAAGGTCAATGGAACCAGTATTTTACTCAGTACAATATAAAATCCATAGCACTGAAGTAGATTTCAAAATCATCTAATGTGTTTCTCTATTATGGTGTTCTCCTGAAGGTCTTATTTAGACAGTAGTCACTAAAACCACTATTGTGGGAGAAGCATGAGAAGTCTTATATGCACAAAGGAAAGTCAGCAGAATCGGGAAAACAACATATATAACGATTACAACATTGTAAATGAAAAGAGCAAGGATTAAACAACCAAAACTAAATGTTCCAAAACCTTGACCTAAAAGAAAAAAATATCAGAAGTCACCCCCACCCCTCCTTTGCAGAAGCAGATAGTTATTGGTGTCAAATATTGTATATACTTTCTGACTAGATTCATGTGTTGGTTAGTTTTGCTGAAAGGTATTTTCCCCTGCTCTCTTTTTCCTTTTTGATATATGTGAGAAGGGATGGCTCTCTGGTAGGGAGAGATTTGGGAATGAAGATATAATATTAAAACATATCAATAGGAGTTATTTTTTTTTCATTTTTCTTTAAAATTTTCTCTATTTTTTTGAGCTTTCCAATGAAAAAGTATTTTTCTCCCTCCCTCACTCACCCCATTGAAAAAACAAAAACAAAAATCTCTTGTAAAAATATTCATAATTTAAAAAATTCTTACATTTATTATGTCCAAAAATTTATGTCCCATTCTTCATCTTTACTACATTGAACTCGACATTATATCTGGATTGCTTCCCAGCAACCCAAAAGTCTTTTTAAAAGAAAGTCTAGTTACAACACAGAGATGTGTTGGTACCTTCTTTGAAACTTTGGGTTGCTAAGAGATACCTAGAGATCTGAGGAGTTAAATGCCTTGTCCAGTCACAGAACCTTTGAGTGACCTGCTAGAAGCAGAACATGAACTCAGGTGTAATCAGCTTTCTATGTTGTAGATACTGTGCTAATCACTAAAGATAAAGAAAGGAAACAAATAATCTCTGTTGTCAGGTAGCTCACATTCTAATGGGGAAATAAAGCAGGTAAGTAACTAGGTGAGTACAAGATATATGTGGAATAGATGGAAAGTATTATAAGAGGGAAGGGAAGACACTACTAGCAACTGGGAGCACCATGAAAGGACTGCTACAGAATATAGAACTGGAACTGAGTTTTGAAAGGTAAAGGACTGTGGTGAGGAGGGAGAACAAGGAATTATTTTTTATGTGCCATTGTGGGACAACTAAATAATTTAGCCACTTCTGACTGTCTTACTCAGTGATTAGACAGCCTGACACCTAACTTGATATTTGTGGCTCTGAACTCGGACAAATCTAATTTTATAACCATATGTTCCACTCTGTGCCTCATTAGACCCTGTCTGTTAATTGGATATTTTCTAGAAGGGATCCATCCGTTTTAACAAACTGTCCTCTTTGCAACCCTTCCAGAGAGCCCCTGGAGAATAAGTCACTTCTGCTTTAAAACTTGGGGTCTGGTCCAATTTCACTTTTTTTTTTTAAACCTTTAATAAGATCCCTGGGCTCTAGGTTTTTTCCTTTTAGAAGACTTGACCTTGCATAACTGAGCTGCATGTGGTTAGTGCTATGAGTGGGCAGGCTCTAGGTCTCTTACGTCAGAGCTCGGCATCACAGCTTGCACATATGAGAAGGTTTTGTCATTTTGGATGAGGAACTCCCTTGTGTGGGAACTCCCACTTAGGACTTGGCTAATGCAAAAATCAACAACAACAACAACAACAACCCCCAAACAAAACAACAACTAAAAAACAACCCCCCCCCAAAAAAAAACACCCACTATGTAAAGGATTCTAAGTGTGACTACTTTTAAGCATATTTTTCAGGAGTGATGCTGAACTTGTCATGACCAAATGAGAAGCAGGAAGCATTAAATTCCAATTGAAGACCTTCTAACATTGACACACCTTCAATCGCTTTCAAATTCATTTTGTAATTCTTTTCATGATTCTTAGATTTTTCAGATATTCATATTATTTTATTTATTTTGGTAAAGTAACCTAATGTGAGGAATACAGTTTAAGTTGCTTTCAAAATTATGTAACTTTGAAACAAACACTTAATTTGATTTTATTAAGGAGTTACTGAGGCTCATTGAGATTATGTAACTTGCAAAGGATCATACAGCTCTAACTCTCAGAGAAAGAATTTAAGCTGAGATCTTCCTGACTTCTCTCCCAGCATTCTATTCACTAAGTTATAAGTCTTCATGTGCTTGGGGCAGATACCCCCTAACTCAGTGATGGCTGAGGCCTATTGGTTACCCTCAATCTGGTTTAGCCCATCTACCTAGATTTTATTGAAACCTGATTGTTGTACTTACAGCTTGTTACAGCTTCTTGGAGTCACAGGTGAAAGATAGAAGTGCTCCTTCTATGTTCTAATGCTACTACAGTGAAGTGCATACAGAAGTATAAGATGTGGACTTTACCCTCAAGAAGTTTATAGTTTAATTAGGAAAATTAATAAAAAGTGGAGAGCAACTATCAGTAGCAGGGTCCACTTTCCCTCTAAGATTCTGCTTGTTTTCAACTCCATGGAACAAGATGCCCTTGTACTTGGTCACGTGTCACAAACTTTCCAGCTTCCCTTTGCGTATCATCTCCCCCCATTAGATTGTAAAGTCCCTGAGGGCAGGGTTAGTCTCTTTTTCTTATTTGTATTCCCAGCACTTAGCACTGTACCTGATACTTAGTAGGTATTAATAAATGTTTATTTGGAGTGAATTGAAAGTTTAATTCCTGCTACAAATATGACTCCAAATTTCCACACTCCCTGAATTCCTGCCCTTCCCCATCTCCTGGTATGCAATGTTGTATGGCCACCATTTTACACATGGAGTTGAGAGAGATTAACATACAATTTTATCCCCACTTTACAATGAGGAAACTAAGACTGTCAGGGATAAAGAGATTTGACTGGGTCCCCACAGCTAGTAAATGTATGAGGTAGGATTTAACTCAGTTAAAGTCCATATCCGGTGTTCTATCTACCAGACCACATTGCCTTTCCAATGAAGATCAAGTTAATTACTTCTCACATGTTTCTATAGTCCAGATGCAGTGTCCTGAAATAAACTCGAGCATGGCAACTGCTTGCTTGACATGAGTTGCTCAGATGGCCTGATTGGGTAAGAGTATGATAGGAGAACTTATCCCATCTCATGGGGTTATTTTAAATATGCAGCAAAGAGGCCAGTTCGCTTCATCAGTCATAGCAAATAGTACAATGGTCCTGTCTGTATCCCTCAGTCTTTTTATCTCTGGGGCATGTGGCCTGGTTGGAAACATGATTTGGCCCTTAGTAGCCTCACATTTGTTATTCACAATCAGTAATGGTATCCTGAACAATTTTTTGTTTGTTTTTTAAGGTTCCTTCAAAATCAGGGAGTTTCAGGAATGGGTGGGTGCTTTTCCATTTTTTTTCTCTTTGACCTAATATTTTGTGTTTCCTTTTGGGGGTAGGGGGGCTTGAAGGAACATATCCCTCTACCTAGCCTTATGTCTTGGTCCTGTCTCTGACTGAGGTCAGGGTAGGGGTGGGAGGGCACTTCAAATCAATTTTCCATCTAGCTCACAGGTTCACATTGTGGGCAGCCTCAAGCCATGTGACTGACTCTGGCATCTTCCACAACAGCTTTCAAGTCTGCCAATGCCATTCCTTTGGCGATCAGCTTAGTGGCATCTGTGATTGCTTTATGACCTATGGCTAACACATGTTTTCCCAACTGGGGCTGGAATGTGTTCTTACTAAAACATGCTAGCGTTTCCCCAGCTGAGTGGCTCCATTCTCAAACACCCCATGGGGTATTCTGTTGCCATGGGTTTCCCCTTGCCTATGCCAGTCACCAACATGGGATTGTGTCTGATCAGAGAGTATGAGAAGACATAAACAGCCCATTAAATCAATCCAGA
This sequence comes from Pseudochirops corinnae, assembly GCA_028646515.1. Taxonomy (NCBI): domain Eukaryota; kingdom Metazoa; phylum Chordata; class Mammalia; order Diprotodontia; family Pseudocheiridae; genus Pseudochirops; species Pseudochirops corinnae. Next base: position 152,631,922 of record CM053589.1, read on the forward strand.
AAGGATGTCAGGCTAGGTGGGGGTGCAGAGACCAAGGAAGACAGAAATGCAAATGGAAACTAGAGACTCTGAGATTTCAAGCAGGAAATCAAAGGAGAGTCAGCTTTAAAAAAATGCAACTAGCTGGGCATGGTTTGAATGGAGGGGAAACATAGGAAGAAGAAACAGGAAAAGTAGGAAGGGAGGGAGACCTCCATTCAAGAAGCCAAGATGGAAGGAGCCAGGAGCCGGTCTAGACTGGATTCTTGGGGGCAGAGTTTGTGGCAAGGATCATAGATCTAGCACTGAGAGGCACCTTAGAGGTCACTTAGCCCACCCATGTTACAGATTAGGAAACCAAGGCCCAGAGGGGTACAGTAACTTGTTTAAGGACACCCAGTTGGGAAGCAGTAAATCCAGGATTGAAGATCAGGCTGTATGACTCCAAGTTCAGGCTTCTTTTGCTACAGGTACTGCTGCTTTACAGAGGCGAGGGCATCTCAAGAAATAAATTCGAATACCTGAACGCTAGGATCCCTTTGAACTTGCAGGTTCTACAATTGTGTCCAAATTCATAGTCACTTTAGAAACACTAATTTGCATCTTCTCTAGGAAAGGGCAGGATTCTGAGGCATTGGTGTCCTGGGGCAGTCATGTTTCATTTAGAGAGGTGAAGGTACAAGCAGTGTGGAAGGATTATCAGAGCATGGCTGGAGAGTTCAGTCCCTGAGCAGAGAGTTGCTATGGTTATCCTCTGAATTAAAAAATTTCAAGCTCTAAGGGACCATAAAGATCATTTAATCCAATTATTTCTTCCTCCAACAATATTTTTTTAAAGATAAGGGAACTGAGGAGCAGAGAAATGTGCTAATAGTGAGTTAGTTGGGTCAGACAATTTAGCAGGCCTGCTTGTCTCTTCCCTCATCTCCTATGATCAATCAGTTGCTAAGTCATATTAATCCTTGGGCTGCTAGGTTGCACAGTGGTTAGAGTGAAGTCAAGAAGACAACTTCCTGAGTTTGAATCTGGCCTCTGACACTTAACTAGTTATGTGACCCTGGGCAAGTCACTTAAGCCCATTTTCCTCAGATTCTTCACCTCTGTAAAATGAACTGAAGGAAATGGCTAATGACTCCAGTATCACTGCCGAGAAAACCCCAAATGGGGTCACAGAGTCAGACATGACTAAACAACAACAAGGTTGATCCTCACTCCACAATGTCTCCTCTATTCAGGTCTTTCTCCGCATTCTCCACTCATATGGCCATTGTTCTAGCTCAGGTCCCCATCACTTCTGGTCTAGATTTTTGCAATAGCTTCCTAATTGGTCTCTGCTACCAGTTTCTTTCTTCTCTAATCTGTCCATAACACAGCTGCCAGAATAAACTTAGATGGTCAATCCAGTGCTTTTCATTCTGAAATTTTGGCATCCTGTTGGCCCAGCAGGACATTTATATTGCAATTGGACTTCACGATTTCCTACCAGCAGAGGAGGAAACAATACAGACCACCATCCTGCCTCTTAGGCCACAGAGGGGAAAAGCGCTGGGTCCCTGGTGTGATTGGTTTGATGCCCAGATACCCCTGGAAATTTTTTTTTTTTACTACAACTGCAGCTGCAATCCTGACTGTGGGTGGCCAGGAAGAGACTCTCAATGCACTGGGAAAGGGTCTTAGGGTATTTGAGATGTGCCAAAGAGCACAATGGTCAACCTGCCAAAGTTATGAAGACTTGCTGCCCTCCTTCCTGCTCTGGCCTTGTCCATACTCCCAAAGGGAATACAGAGGCCTAGGAAGGAGTAGTATGGGTGTTGTAGGGTAGGGTTGTAGCAAGCAGGGCAAAAAGTAGGTCAATGGAAAAGAGAAGTGGCTTCTTGGCTGCATATCTTTAGAAGGGAATTTGGGGAGGGGGCAATAGTGTGGGAGTTGTAATGATTCATTCTCTAACCCTCCCTAACTCCTTCTCCCACCATTAACAGATCAATCCCATATTTATACCAGTTGATGTTGACTACTGTTGAACATTTAAGAGAATTCGACTTTCTCAATTTCATGAAGAATTGAGCTGCTTATAGTTTGAAATCAAATCTGCCAACAATAGCAGACAAATCAAGGAATAATTCCCAACTTAGTGTCAGATCCAAGAAAATAACCAAAGTCATAGTTGTGGACAATTATAGGTCCTAGAACTCAGAAGAAATGAAATATGTCAGCCCATTATTCAACATCTGTGAGCATTTGAAAGGGACTAATATGCCCCTACATTGGGACCTTCAGGAGCTGAGAAGAGGGCAGAGCTCTCTGACTCTCATTATTGCATAAATCCTGGGGAAGAAGGAATGTAACCCTCCTATTCTTTGATCTAGTGACCCTGAGATAGATAGATAGGGGGATAGATAGATAGATGGATACACATATATACACATATATGTCTCTCTATATATACATATACACACACACACATATATATAGTATGTATCATGCATTATGAATAATAATACATGGTGGTATATCATATATACCACTGTATATCTATACATATATGTATATGTGTGTATATAATATATACACATATATGAATACATTCCTAATTCATCCTGTTTATGGCTTGCTTTGTATATATTTGTTTGCATGTTGTTTCCTCAATTAGATTTTAAGCTCCTGGAGGTTAGGCACCGTCTTTTGCTTCTTTTTGTGTCCCCACTTTTTTATGTCTCTACATAGTACCATTCTTGGCACATAATAGGTGTCTAATAAATATTGATTGATCGACCTACATATATGTACATGTATCCCAAGGAAAACTTGTGTGTACTTTCACAAATGCTCGTATGTTATAGTATCAATGAGCCCAAATGAATATAAGTGAAATTGGATCTTATAAGTAGTTATTGAGTTATTGTGGCATGTAGGAAAGCAGGATAGAGTGATGGTCTCAAAGTCAGGAAAGCCTGGGTTCAAATCTGACACATATTCACTATGTGACCTTGGAGAAGTTACTTAACCTTTCATGACTTTAAGCAATTCTCTAACTCTGTAAGTTGTAGAGAAAGGGCTAAATTGCATTGGTTGAAGGTTTCTCACCTGGGAGTTCCTTCAGTTGTAACTAGAAGCTCAAAGCCCTGCATAAGACTCTCCTTATTAGTGGGGATTGATAACTCAGTGTTCCCTGTATGTATGAGAGGTGGAGTTGTTAAGAGATTAAGAGAGGAGAGATCGTGTTTTTTCTGGCTTTCAGATTCCAGAAAAAACAGATGCATTCCTGGATTCCCTTTAAGGAGAGGTCCCTGAAGGAATAAAACAACAACAACAAAAAACTCAGGAAAGAAGCCATCATGCAGAGGAGTCAGCACCTCAGTCATGTTACTTTTCCCAACTTAACTGCACTGGAGACTTCAGAAATTTTCCCTTTGGTGAGATCTATGTTTCTGTCTCTGTCTCTCTTTGTTTCTCTGTCTCTCTGCCTCTCTCTCTCTCTCTCTCTCTGCTGCTCTCTCTCTCTCTCTCTCTCTCTCTCTCTCTCTCTCTCTCTCTCTGCATCTGTCTCTCTGTCCGTCTTTCTCTCTTTTTCTCAGTTGATCTGTCTGTGAGAGAGCAATACACATTTGCTCTGGGTATTGTCTGGTATATTCTCATCTGTATACCTCCTCTGTTTCTGTTTGCTAGTGACTTGAATAAATGGATCCATTTGTTATTTGCACTATGTAATCTTTGTGTAACTGGCATTTGGTGGGAAAGGAGGCAAGCCTTGGATGTATATCTTGGGACACTTCCTCCATTAAAAGACAGTGATCAGGAGTGCAGCTTAAACCTAAAAATTATTTTTCCTTCCATACTAATTAGGGGTTAGGCAGATATAAATCCATCCCAGTATTTTTTCTCTGAGGAGAGTAGAGTGACCATCCTTTGCCACCAATCTTTTGCTCTCCTCCTGGAAGGAATTGAAATGTCCCTTGGAAAAGTGTTGATAAATTATTCTTGAGATGTCTACTCAAGTTTTACTGTGATTGCTACATTGTTATGGCTGTTGTCCTTTATTGTTGAAGAGGATCAAAATGACATCACTATTTTGGGGTCAAGGTATAGTGTGCCCAGTTGCAGCTGATCAGATCAATATGAGCCTGAAGGTTCTACCACCACAGACTGGGCACAAATAGTCCATGTGAACATTTGGAGTGAAGATGTCTCTAAATTTGCTTACGTCATGTTTCTTTTGAGCTATTGCAATTCTGTTTTGCTCCTAGAGCATAGTACCTTCTTTGATTCAGGTATGCTATGCTGAGCAGTCCTGTGCCAGTGCCTCTCATGTCTCAGAATTGATTCCAAAGTTCTTCAGAAGACCTTGAGAGTGTCCTTGCAACACTTCTTCTGACCTCTATGTGTCTGCCTTGTTTGAGTTCTCCATAAAATAAATCTTTTAGGCAAACGTATGTTTGGCATTTGAACAACATGACTTGATGACCAGAGTTGTTCTCTCTGAAGGATCGTTTGAATGCTTGGCAGTTCAATTCAAGAAAGGACCTTACAGTCTGCCAAGTCCTTTATTTTGCCAGGTAATCTTCAGAAACTTCCTAAGACAACTCAAATGGAAGTGATTCAGTTTCCTGGCATGGTGCTGGTATCCTACCCAGGTTTCACAGGTTTACAAAAATGAGGTCAGCATAATGGCTCTGTAGACCTTCAATCTGGTAGGCAGCCACACTTTCCTTCAGAACCTCTTAAACGCTGAGCTAGCTTTGGCAATGCGTGCATCAGCCTCATCTTCTATATGTATATCCCTGGAAAATATACTGCCAAGGTAAATGAACTTATCCACAGTGTTTAAAATTTCTCCATTCTCCACATTGCTATAGCACTTTATGATTTTGAAACAATTTATATTTCACTTAGTCTTTGCAATTGCAATACAAATCAGGTAATTTAAATGCTATTATTCCCATTTCACAGGTAAGGAAGCTGAAGATCAAAGAGTTTGGAGGGCCTTTTCCAAGGTTATACCACTAAAAAGTGGTTGAGTCACAATTCAAATATAAGCCCAAGTTTAAATTCCCTTTCCATTATATGGCACTAAACACAAACCCCCAATTTTCCAGGAACTTGAATACAAGAAAGTACAGCACTAAAATTATACTGAACAGATTGAATCTTTTTTTTAAGATTCAGTAGGCACTTCGGAATCTTACAGTGTTCTAGTCTCATCATTATGATCAGATTCAACCTCAACAAAATTATATAGTTTGCTTTTTATCTTCAGGCCTTTTAGTTCTTCCCATGTTTCTCTTGGTCTCTCCCACATCCAGAATCTCAGGCCTCGTATATTGCTCCTTGACTTTCCAAAGCTATTCCTCCTGGCATCACACCCAGGTTTCCTCACTGTGAAATCCCTCAAATTCTAAAACAAATTGCTGTTCTTCTCATAACATCCCATCTCCCACCTCTGAACCTAGTGGTTGTCCCCCATGACTGCAATGTTCTCTGTCCTCACCTCCTCTTAGACATCCTTGTTTCCTTTATGATTTAACTCAAATGAAACCTGTGGCAGGAAGCCTTTCTTCATCCCCTTTAATGCCAGTTCTTCCCTCTGAGCTTACCTCCCCTTTGCGCTGTATGTAGTTAGTGTGAATGTAGTTGCTTTCTGGTCGATGACTTCATTGGGAGGGCAGGATCTATGTTTTTGCCTCTTTATATTCTCAGCACTTAGCACAGTTCCTGGAACATAAGCATTTAATAATTGCTCATTGACTAAGAACTTCTATGAACCTCAATTTCCTCTTCTGTGAAACAGAAATGATAGTAATACTGGTACTACCTACCTCATATGATTTCTATCAGGAAAGTGCCTAAGCCAAAACATCTACTTGATCATGAGCTATATTTTAGACCCCTGGATGGGAGTGCAGCCAGACTATTCCTTCATCCTGCCTAGCTTCCACCCAAAATCTCACAATGAATCCCTTTACACAAAAAGCCCCCTACATGACATCCTTCAAAAGGGATCATCTAGCCTCTGTTTGAAGACCTCCACTAAAGGGAGCTCCCTCCCTCCAGAGCTGGTCTAACTCTACACTTTATTTTCCTTATTGTGAAAGAGCAACTCCAGCCCCTGAAGGAGGAGGGAGTGGCTCAGAGTCGGGGGCTTAGGGCATGTGAGATGTGAGATGTGAGATCCTTATTGATCTGCCCCTTAAAAGGAAGTTCAAAGTCACTAGAGAGGAAGTCTGTGTTAAGAGTCTACTCCAGGCTTGTAACTGATTAATTGGAGAAATAGCTTATGCATGGGAAAATTTAAAGGGAGGTGATTCAAGGGCACTTAATGCTCAGAAGGAGTAGCAGAAAGGTGCTAATGAAGAAGCATGTGGGACTTATTTGGATTCTTGCCCATGAATAGGAACTGAAACCACAAGATGCCCAGAAGCCATGAGCATGACCTGGGCCACTCACAGGTAGAAGAAACATTCCAAAGTAAGCCAGAATCCATAGCAGGAACTGAGCGGAGTTTCTCATAAGAGTAGTTCACGCTTGTATACAACTTTGAGGTTTATAGAGAACTTTCTAGGGTAGTTAGCATAAGGGTTACTGTTCCCATTTTAATAGAGGAAGAAGTTAGAGCCTAAGGAAGTGATTTGCTCAAGGCGAAGAAACTGGTTTTGGGTCCATGCTTGAGTTTGAACCAAAGTGCTTAGACTCTAAATCCATTGAACCATACACTACACAACTTCTGAAGCTAATAACTCTTGGCACCCTTTTTTTTTCATTGAGGAGGTTTTCATTTTTTTTTTGAAAGTGCCTACAATTTCATTGGTAAAGGGAACCCCCAGTGAGGAAATTCACTCTACTAATTCTGATAAGCAGCTCCTCCTCTTTGATTTATAGTGTTAGACAGTGCCCTGAACATCAGAGACTGGACTTGAACACAGCTCTTCTAGAAACTGAGGCTAGCATTCCATCCACTATGCTGGGAAGAATCTGTTTCTTTTCATATTTAATCTACATTCGGTATTTTGTGGTATGTATGTGTGTAGTTCATATTCATTTAAATAAACATTTTTGTAAAATAATAATTTATAGTGGCGAAAAAAACATTGAATTTGAAAGACTACATGGTGTCTTGGAAAGCCTACTGGGCTTGGAGTCAGGCAAAATCTGGGTTCAAATCCTACCCCTGATGGGGAACAAACTGGTGACCTAATAGATGGGGAAAATGTAGAGAAAAGGTTTTTGGAAACTGTAAAGTACAATGTAAACACCAGCTATTGTTATTTCATAAAAGGTACCAGTGAGGTGTATTTAGTGTAATCTCTCTGGTTTTCTCAATTTTCTGTGCCTGAGGGCAATCTATACCTCTGATATTTTACCTAGACCAAGACCAAGCACCTGGTGACTCCTATCAGAAGCAAGGGTGGTGTACTGGGAGAAATTCAACCCTTTCTTTGGGAATCACATTGAAATCTTACCTCTTCGTATGTAATGGCAGCAGTGCATTACCTGGGGCTTATACAATCTACTTTCAATCCCTTTAGTGAGATTTCAGGAGCTACCTCAATCTGGGTCTGCCCATTCTTCCCTGCCAGTCTAATGTCTCTTCCTGTTGTCACCTGAATTATAACCCTTGCTTCAGTTAGTCTCTTGAATGCCCCTCATTCATACTATGTTTATTCCTGCCTCTGTGATTTTGCTTCCACTTTTCTCCCAAACCAGGATGCCACCACCACTTCAAACCCTGCTTGTCCAAATCTTCTTCTCTTTCCAGGCCTGTTTCAAGTGGAACCTTTTCTGTAAAGCCCCCCTCCAATAAACACTTCTGATTTCCTCCTGACACATCCTACTCCTCTGGCCTCCTGTTACCCTATTGCATTAGCTGTCTGTTAGAGGTCAGAGGAGAAAGAGTCAGAGCTTTTGGAAGTGGCTTCACAGAGGAGGAGACTGTGAGAACTTAGTGGCTACTCTATATTGACAATGGTGGTTTTTCATATGTTTGTCTAATAGACTCTCAATACTTAGAGGGATCTACAGTCTCATTTCTTCAGGAGTTTCCCTCAATGATGCAGATCACATCTTATTCATGTGTGCCCATCCTAGGTGACCCTCTTCCACGTCCTCCCAGAAGCTCTTTGTAATGAGTCCATCCAATGTGCTAGGAGCATGCCTCGACTTTTTCTAACAATGTAAAGTATCAGTGGAACACTATGGTTGTGCACTTATCACTATTGACCCTTGCCACATGACTTTCCTGTCTTCTTTTCCTATTATATACTTTTCAACAATGCCCTTACTCCTGTTTTAATTTGGAATTCCTCACTGATTCTACATTTCTGCCTGCTCATACCCGCCACAGGTATCTCCACTGCTTTTAGTGAAATACTTTTAGTCCATCAAAGGCAGTGTTGTTCCATGCCTGGATGCCATCATAGCAATGCTGGTAAAATGTTAGCTTTGAAAACGTGGACCTTTGTTTTCATGGCAAACTTGGGTTTAGTAAAAGAGCTTTGCAATTTCCCAAGAGTGATTCAGATCTCTCTTCTCCTATTTCTCAACTCTGGGCCCAACTTGTGCATCTGTTATGTCTGTCCTAGGTACATATACCATTGGACAACCCTTTAAGGACAAGAACCATGTTAGCACAGGCCTTCGCCTATGGTAGTTACTCAATAAAGAGCTAACTAGGTTAGTTTGGGGCATGTTAAACTATGATACAAGAATGAGTCATTGTGGCTGTGTTTGGCTTGACCAACTCTGAGCCTGTATTCCTGGGTTGTCTTTACATAGCTCTGAGTGGCTATTTGCCACTAATGTAATTAAGCCGAACAGGAGAGAATTGTAGAATCCCAGAGCTTAAAGGGGCCTCTGAGATCATCTAGTTCAACCTATGTCTGAGCAGAAACCTCCTTCACAGATGACCCACAGGGGTCAACTAACCTCTACTGAAAGACTTCCAGTGAAGAGAGCTAACAAAATCCTGGGAAAGGTTATTCCACTTCGGGATGGTTCTAATTGTTAGAAGTTTTTCACCTCCTTATTTTGATCCAGCATCTTTCTGAATCTGCTTCTCTGCCATGCATCCCCTATGACTAGTTCTGCCTAATGGATCCCAACCTTCTTTCATATGATAAACTATTTCAATACTTGAAGACAGATTTTATCCCTTCTCTAAGCCTCCTCTTCTTTCCCTTTATGCTTAAGAGTCCTATTAGGATGATGAAAACTGACCTCTCTCTAAATTATGAATAGTGTGTCTCTAGCTGGAAGGTCACCTCCAACCACCTTATTTTAAGATGGGTAACAGTGACAGTCACATATGTGGTAGAGACAAAGGGCAAGGGAAGTTGGTCCAAAGATTTCTTCTGGGGCTGAATGATTGGATAGTTTAACCATCTTCAAACTAATCTGATCATTTAGGGATCTCCTCTCCTCCTCTGCAAAGTAGGGAATCTCTCTGTTGTGTTCCACTTAGGTGATGATCTTTAGAACTTAGAAATGAGTGGTGATGGTAGGAATGATTCATAAAGCTGTTGAATGTGGGCAAGGACAATACAAAATTATTTCTGCAATGATTTTTGCAATGTATTTGTGCACTGCATTACTATTTCGGTAGTGATTCTCACTTTGCCAGATGGTCTCTCCTTTGGGCGAATTGTTCTATTAGTTAGTCAGATAAAATTCACACTGGCTTTGCTAGTCTGTGAGAAACCCATCCCCCTGCCTCCAACCCTTTAACAAGAAATGTGAGGCTATGAGACAGGCAGGACTAGAGAAAAAAAATAATTGAGGAAAAGGGATAAACTGAGTGAGATTTCCTTCTACCTCCTCCTTTTCTTACCCTTTGTTTCTGTTTCTCACACTTAGTGCTCTGTCTCCCATCTCTATGCCTTTGCACTGACCAGCCCACACACCTGCATTGTACTCTCTCCTTCACCTGTGTTTCAGAGAATTTATTACTCCTTTGAAGTGTCATCTTTTAAAATATCTTTCCTGCTATCTCATTTAAGGGTCTTAAATTCTTGGTCTTAACTCTGGGTTTTTGCTCACCCTTTTAAAGTTGTCAATGGACCAAGTATATCTTCTCTGCTAGTTCCAATCAGTTCCCAGCCAGAACTCACACTCCTGCCCATCCAGGTGCTCCTCCTAAGCCATGGCATAATCTATGCTAGCTGTGCCTTTGGTCCTGGTGGCACGTGGCAGATAGGGAGAAAAGAGATACTTCCAATTCCCACTCATTCTTGTCCCCCGCTGGTTTTTAGGCTTCTAAAAGTACACACTTACCTGCATAGAGGGTAACACCTTGGTTGTCTCTGGGCTTTGTTCTAGCTTTCTCTGATTTCACCTCTGTGCACAGAAATCTTAGAATCTGAATGTAGAATCTGAATGTAGAAATGTATCCTTGGCAGATTCGGTAGGGGGAGCTGTTTTACCAGAGGACCATGGAAGTACATATGTCTTCAGGATATGTATATGATCTTGGGTATTAGCACTCCCCCCTTTTTTTTTCCACTGTGGTTAGATTGAAATTTAGTAAAAACCTAGGCTGATTAACTATCTTTCCCTCATTACTCTATGTACTCATAATGCCATAGGATTTTAAACTAATTCTGGGGTTTGGGATACACAGAATTAGTGCACATTATACCACCTGCCTGAGGTAAGGGAACAGCTCAAATTTAAAATGACTTACAATAAAGGTGATGCTTCAAAACTCTTCTGTGCAAATAAGGCATAATCTACTATGAAGATTCAAAGCAGTAACCCCTCTTCTAAGCCTATAAATACCTAACCAGACCACATAGACCATATCTGTATATTTGAAGGACAGGTCATTTGTCTTTTTATCTGAAAGACATTTAGGTTTTGAAAAAATGTTGCAGAAAGAGCTGAAAGTAGGTTCTAGGAAGCAAATTTGGAATTTGAACTCAGGTCTTTTTCATTATTTCTACTATGCCGGGATATCTCTCATGGAGTGTTAGAGCTAAAAGAGATGTAAGAAATTATCAGGGTCTACTTCCTCCATTCTTTCTCTTTGATAGAGTGAGATACTCTGTCTTGGGTGTTTGATCTGTCTGTGTGACTTTATGGAGGGACAAGGATGAAGAAATGCCTGGCTTAGCTTGCCCAATGCTTTCTTAATGAGTTACCAAGAAGTATCTCCTCACCCACCGTTCTGTCTCTCTTGCTCCCTTCACTTTAGATCCTGCTGTCATAAACTATGCATTGGCTACCTAAACTCTAGGCAATGCAATGACCAACCATGCTTCCAGACAACCCATGATGAAGCGTGCTACTCTCCTCCTGACAGAGAGGGACCATACAGACAGGGAGGAGAGGAGCCATACTTTTTCTCCCCTGAGTCTCATGTGAAGTTTTATTTTTCTTGACGGTTGATATTTGTTTAAAGGACTTTCTTTTCTTTTCTTTTTTAGTAGAGAGTAGAAGAGAGAGAAAACAATTTTTATCAAATAAAATAAAATACACACACACACACACACACACACACATATATATATATATATATATATATATAGGTATAGGTATATATCTATATATTTGAAATTATCTTTGTTGTTCAGGGCAGTCAGCCAACTCCTTGTATTGACTTTGTTTATGGGACAGAGACAGAAAATAGTTCCATCTAGACATAATTTTCAATAATAGTAGGGGGGAGGGGAAGAAGAAGCCAAAGTGAGAGTTCGATTTCTAATCCTGACCCTGTGCATTGCTTTCATGCAGTTTGGGCTTATTTTGCTTGGTTTCACTGACTCTTAAAAAACAGAAACAAATGGAAGTGGGGATGGGATGGGGGTGGGGGAAGGGAGGGACCTCTAACTTTCTAGGACAAAATGAAAGACAAGCTTGCCCCATAAAGATTTTTGGATGATTTTTAGACCCCATGTATATTACATTTGATTGCCTGTAACTGCTTGGAGAGAGTCCCTCTTTCTTAGCCTGACACAAATAGATCAATTCTCCTCCAGGATAGGGGAAGAGGACTGAAGCACCCCTTTGTACCCTAATTGTGGGAGTGAGGTGGGGGGTGGTGGTGGCCCATAAGAGCTGTTGAGAATTTCTCTCTCATTATTTGATAGACATTTGGTCTGAGTGAGTCTGGTTACCAGAAGGCCTATGAGTAGGTCTTGAGGTCAGTGAGTCCGTCAACAAACATTTATTGTTTACTATACCCAGACTCTTTGCTAAGTGCTGGGGATACAAAAAAAAAAAATAGCAAAACAATGCCTACCCTCTAGGAACTCACATTGTAACTAGGGAGACAACATGGAAACAACCTTGTATATATAAAATATATGCAGGACAAAAGGAAGATAATCTCAGATGGAAAATACTGGGGATAGTGAGGAGAAGGAAAAAGACCTTGCCAAGACAATGTTTGAGCTGAATTCTGAAGGCATCCAGGGAAGCCGGGAGGCAGAGGTAAGGAAGGAGAGCATTCTGGGAATGGAAGATAGCCAAGGAAAAGATATCAAGTCAGGAGTAGCCAATGAAAAGATATCAAGTCAGGAGATGGAATGTCACATTTGAGGAGACCAGGGTCACAGGATCATAGAGTATATGTGGAAGACAGTGGAGTGTAAGAAGGCTGGAAAGGGAGGAAGGGGCTAGATTATGAAGGGCTTTAAAAATCAAGCATGAGATTTGATATTTGTTCCTGGAGATAATAGGGAGCCATTAGGGTTTACTCAATGGGGAATGGTATGGTGAGACCTGCACTTTAGGACGATCAATTTGAAAGCTGAGTGGAGGGTGGACTGGAATGGGGAGAAACTGGAATCAGGAAGAGCAACCAGAAGGCTATTGTAATAGTACAGGCACGAGATGGTGAGGGTTCATACAAGGCTGTGACCATGTCAGGGGAAAGAAGGGGAAATATAGGAGAGATGTCATGAAGATAGAAATGACAAGACTTAGCAACAGATTGCATATGGAATTGAGAGAAATAACATTGAAGATGGCGTTTAAATTGTGACCTCAACTATAATCAGGAAATCAGGAAGAGGGGAAGAATTGGGGTGGGAGAGGGGAGAGAGATAATGAATTCTGTTTTGGAAACGTTGAACTTTAGATGTTTATGGGATATCTAGTTTGAAATGTCTAATAGGCAATTGGAGATATGAGACTGGAGGTCAAGATAGAGGTTGAGGCTGGAAAAATAGATTTGAGAATCATCTACACAAAAATAAATGAATCCATGGGAGCTGCTACCACCACCAAGAGAAATAGTATTGAGGGCGAAGAGAAGAAGACCCAGGATAGAGCTTTGGGAGATATGCACAGTGTGGAGGAGGGACACTAGGACACCAGTAGTGGGGGTGACCTCGATGAAGATTCAACAAAGGAGAATGAGAAGGAGGGAGCTGTTGAATTTATGGAAGGAGAATTATGAGAAAAGAGTCATAAAAATCTAAATACAAAAGAATGTTTAGGAGAAGAGGAGTGAGAAAAAAACCCATTAGATTTGGCAATTAAGAGATCACTGATAGGAAAAACATCAATTGCTCATGGCTGGGTCGAGCTAATATAATAAAAATGACAATTTTACCTAAATTAAATTATGTATTTAGTGCTATACCAATCAATCTACTCAAAAATTATTTTATAGAACTAGAAAAAAT
>CM053589.1:152646016-152673069 GCA_028646515.1 Pseudochirops corinnae
GCAAAACTTGTACACAATCACAGACACATTGTACATATGATGACCAACCTTGATAAACTGGACTATCCTCAATAATGCACAGCTAAAGACAACTCTACAAGCCTCAGGATGGAAGGAGATATCTAAACTCAGAGAAAGATATAGAAAGACTATAGTTTAAATGGAGACTAAAGCAAAACATGCTATAGTTCTCTTTCATATCTGGTTTTGCTTTTTTTTTTTCTTTTCCCAGTGATCACTCATTGGTTACAATCCTTCTATATAACCAAACTATTGTACAATGTGAAAGTATTTGCAGATCCTATACATGATTGCACGCCACCATAGGGGGGTGGAGAAGGGAGGGGAGAAAATCTGAAACTCAAGTGAATGTGGAACTGAATCTTGTAAATTAAAAGTAAATAAACAAGTCATTTAAAAGAAAAAAAAAGAGAGATCACTGGTAGCTTTGAAGCAACCAGTTTCAGCCGACTGTTGAGGTGAAAAGCCAGACTGCAGAGTAAGAGAAGAGAAGGCATCAGTTGTAGACATCTTTATCTAGCAATTTAGCTATAAAAGGGTGGGAAATATAGAATAATAACTAATGGAGATAGTTGGATCAAGTGAGGGTTTTTTTTTAAAGATAAGGGAGAAACGGACCCATTGGTAGGATATAGGGAAGCTATCAGTCGTTTGAAAGAGTCTGCAGATAAAAGAATGTGTGGTGTGGGGGCAATCAAGTAAAGAAAATTAGTTAGAATGGGATAATAAGTATATGTAGAGGGGTTTGTTTTGGTAAGGAGAAGGGCCACCACTTTTTGTGTGACAAGGATGAAGGAAGAAAGTAGAGAAAGACATCTGAGTGAAATGATATAAGGAGGGGATAAAAGGGAAATCTCAGGGAATGCCTTTAATGTTTCTACATTTAATACCTTTTCATCACTGTTTTTTGAACCCAAAGTAACATAGGGGATGTTAGTGCAGTTTTTGAAATACAATTGGTCCCCTACCATATATGAGAAGCAACTGTGTTCGGAGCTGCCTTTGCCTTCCACATTCCTAGGGAAGCAAAGACACATTGAAGGATTTGGGTGGCTCAAGGTGGAGAATGACTGAGTAGAGTCAGGCAGTTACTGACTGTGACAATTGTACTGTGGATGCCCCCTAACTTGTTCTACGTTTCCTTATCCCAAAGCCCATATTTCTAGGTACCTGAAGGCAATGTGTATATGGAAAGCTCCTACTAGTTAATAAGAGATGGTATTATCTCAACTATTTATCTCCCTCTTCCTACCCCCACCCTATGCTTTCAGTGCCCAACACAAGACTCTCTGCACAATGGAAGCATGTAATAAACATAGAGTGGAAATGTGGAAAAGGAAAGGTCTTGCCTGGAATCAGGCCCCCAATGTCACATTCCAGTCACCACTGCCAAACCCTGCTGATGTAGAGTGACTCCTTCTCTTCCCCAGTTTCCTCTTCTCCTATATGTGTTCTCTTCCTATATAAAAGTGTAAGATTCTTGAGGTTAGGGGCATTCCTGATTGAATATATCTATATCCGTAACACTTAGCACAGGGACTAGCACAGAATAAGGTCTTAATAAATATTCTATTTATTTGTCTATCAAAACACATAGAATTATGGGTCCTGTGATTTTATGACTATGGAATGAGCAGGGCTACCATGTTGATTCAGAGGCATGCTAAAACTGCTTGCCCCTGTCTGCCATTCTAGTTTCCCAATGGAAAGACCCACCCCCATCATTCCTATCTGTCTCTGCCATGATTTTAACCCCTCAGGCAGACTTCTATTTCTGCTTTTCCCTTGTGTCTATCCTACTTAGCTTTGTCATATCTTTTAGGTATCATGTTCATTGTTGCCTGGATTTTGACTTTGGTGTTCTGTCATGGTCACCATCTACTCTTTCCAGATCTTATCTCTTGGGTGACCCCTCATCTCTTTACTTGTTTAGAGGTCAGGTAAGGACACCTGTGTGAATGCTTATCTTCTTCCTTGGGTCAGTCAAGACCCCATAGGTTCAGCCTCATGTCTCACTACATATCTCAGTTAGCCAGGGCTCAGATATGCTAACTCCCAGTGCCCTATGGCAGGACATTGAAAATTGACTTTTATTTTAGCCAAAGTGTAAACTGAAGATAAGGATGCTCCAGGTTTCTGGAAGATTTTCCTCATAAGCTAAAATTCTGCTTTAGAGAATCAGAGGTGCAAGAGGGGAAGACTTTTCTCCTTTCAATATCTTATGCAGTGGTGGTGGTAGGAGCTCCTAGCATCATTTAATATATAAAGGACACCCACCCCAGCCAGTGGACTCCTCTATACTTGCATTCTATTTTCCTTTGCCCACTTTAACATTGCCTCTGGTTTCAGCAAGAACTTCCTACCTGAAAGTGGCATCTCCCCTCTCCCCCACCCCCAACTAGCATTTCATGTAACCAGCCCAATCCTGAAAATTTACATGAGGCCCTAAGCAGGCAGGCTGGGGCCATCAATTGCTATGCTGCAATTAAAACAACATAAGTCTCCATTTAGCATTACTAATCATAGGAAAGGCCATAGGTTTGGATTTGGGAAACCTTCCTTGAAGCCTCAGAATATGCTTCAGAAATACCATGAGAACAAGCATCCCATGATGAAATCATAACCATATTTTTTTCCACGTTGGAAGATGGGACCATGATAAATCTGGCAAGTGATTGTCAGGGTGAATAGTAATAAGTATTAAAAGCCTGCAAAGAATTGCCTTCTACATCTGATTATTTGGCTGTTCTCACTTAGAGGGGTCCTCCTACTCATTGTAGTACTTTCATTTAAGTGCATAAAATGAATGCATTTGAAATAGGCCAATGGAACTCAACAGCCTATTGAGAATGGGAAAAGAGCTATTTGGAAACACCGAGGTTGCCTTAATTCTAGAGCAGACTGATGCCAGGCATCCAAGTGGAAGATTTCAAAGAAAGTAACCAGGCAGTGTTTAGTTTTGCTTTTTAAATACTCTTGTGAGCTGCAAGTACAGAGGGATCTGTGTACAGATGAGTCAAACGTCTCCAAGGTAAGCTAACTACTGTCCCCATTGATTCTGACTGTATTCAACTTAAGCAAATGTTTCCTAGTTTATGGAACTGTGGTGCAAGTTATTTTCCCTGTTGGTGTACCAGAAAGAAACTAAGATTTGAAGGCAAGAGGCTTGAGTTCAAGTCCTGGCTCAATAACTTACTGTGATTTAGGGCAAATGATAATGATTAGTTTCCACCTCTGTTAAACGTAGTTGTTGTGAGTAAACGTACTTTAGACTGCCATGTAAATATGTTATTATTCCAATGACTCTCCTAGGAAGTCCTGGATTAAGGTCCTGCATCTGATATGTAATGGTTGTGTGATCCTGGGCAAATCATTTAATGTCCCAGTGCTCTGGGCAACTCTTTAAATCCTTAAGTTGTAGGGGGAAAATGCCAACTTATTTTGGCAGAGGGAGTATCCTCTTTAGGGAATTCTCCATGGTGATCAAATCACAAGCCTACCCCTTATACCTGAAAAACAGTGTGATGGAATCATTCCCATGACCACATTGATAATTAGGGCAGAGTAAAGCCTAGAAGTCATTTGACATTGTGAAGTGAGAAAAACAGGTCTTCAGTTCCACTTCCCCTTCCACAGAATCAGGGATTGTAAGAGGCAGTAGTTGGAAACCATCTAGTCCAATACCTTTTTGAACAAAAATCCCCTCTACCACACCGCCAAAGTGGACATCTGAACTTTGCTTGTAGCCCTCCACTAAAGAGTAATCCATAGTCTCTTCCAAGAATGCCCTTCAACTGCTTCTGATCTTTTCTTCAAAACAAAATGGATCAAGAATTTTTCTAGCTTTACAGCTATGTGATCCTGTGAAGTCTAATCTCTATTCCCAAGATGACAATCCTTCAAACTGGAAGAGGTGGGGACAGTGGTGATGAGACCAAGGCAGAAGTGACCCAAGACCCAGATGAGGGCTGTTGTAGTTGTACTACCAAGATTCTGGCTATAGCTTGGGTGGGTGGGACAAAGGTCCATTTAAGAGGAAGCATGCCCCTTCTAAGCTTCTCTTGCTCTGGGAAAAATCCCAATTGCTCTGCTCTGCTTTCTTGAGTCTGCATCATAACTTTTGTTGTCCAGGTTGTTAGCAAATGAATGAACGAATGCACGAATGTGCATTTATTTATTACTTACTTATACCAGATACTGTGCTAAGTGCTTAGGACACTATAGATAGATAGCTGTTACCCTCAAGGAACTTCCCTTCTAATATAGGAAGAAAACATACAAAAAGGAGCTAGAAAACTGGTGTGTGTGGAGGGAGGGTATTGATCTGCTTAAAGGCATATGTTGACCTACTTAAAGGCATAATAAAGTGCAAGTTCACTTACTGGGGCCCAGGGTCCAAGGGACAGAGTTGGAATTTAGGTAGAAGGGGAAGTAGGAGACTGGCCAATGTACAGGTGGTGGAATTTGGAAATGACTAGCCTTACTCCAAGGTTGGGAATTTTTTCTAAGATGGCAAGGGAAGATGAGATCATGGAAGACCTATGACAGAGACAAGTGGGGACAATTGGAATCTCTGGAATCCCTCACATTCACCCCCATAAGACATGGATGTTTGAGATTTCTGGAAACATGCTGCTTGCCTTCACATCCCAATCCTACTTTCATAGTCAAGAGAGCATTTTGGTGAGTCTCAGTTGGGCTAATTTTAATGCCAAATACAGTACCACATTTCATTTCACTGACGTTTCATTTCCTCCGCTCCATTTTTGTTCACTAACAGCTAATGAAGATTTTTCCCTCCTCCCTGGAAATTTTGTGAATGATACATTGTATGGGGTTCAATCCTAGCTCTTATATTATCTTCCTATGAAATCTGGGAAAAGTCATATTTCCTTTCTGGACCTCAGTCTCTTCCTTTTTAAAATGGCAACATGAGGGGGAAAATGATCTCTATGGTACTAAACAATTCTAATGTTTAAATAATTTATTATGATGGTTCTAAGAAAATTTTAAAACATGTTATAAAGCAATGAATGATTATCCCCTGTTTATGCCTCTTATTTTTATGTTTAACAAATAAGACCACTTGGAATCAGGAAGATCTGAGTTCCTATTCAGCCTCAGGCACTTAATGACCATGCTGTTGTCTTTCAATCACTCAGTTGTAGCCAACTCTTTGTGACCCCATGGACCATAGAAGGCCAGGCCCTTCTATGTTCCATTGTTTCTCAGAGTCTGTCCAAACTCATATTTGTTGTTTCCATGACACCATCTATCCATCTAATCCTCTTTCAGGGTTCACGGTTGCAAGAATGAACCAAGAAAAGTTGGAAATGAGTCCATCTAGGAGTAGTGAGCAATGCTTAAGGCAAAGGAAGTCATGAGCGTATGGTCTCTGGACTAGGAGTGGCTGGACAAGTAATGAATAAAGGATAGTAGATAATGGAAAACAGTGATACCAGGGCTTTCCACGCTCAAGGCTCAAATGCTCCATTCTGGTTGCAGGGGAAGATCTTGCCCTATTGGAACCATGAGTTCTCTGGAGAAGTTTATGTCCCAGATTACTCTAGCAGAGAGAGAGAGAGAGAAAAAAAAAAGAGAAGAAAAATATATTCATTTGGAAATGTGGCTGGGATTGTTTCTGTGTTGATTCGATATTTTCTTGTGTTAATGCGATTCCTAAAAACCAATGGACTTTGCTATCTATCATGCCACTGAATCATAAAAATAACTGAGACTTTCCATTTACCCTATACCTTATCCCTCCCAAATGTATTATTTCCTCCACTGAGTGTCCCTTGAGAACAAGGTCTATCTTGTTTTTCTATTTGTATTCCCAGTGCTTAAAAGAGTGATTGGCACATAGAAAACATTTAATAAATGCCATTTCATTCATTCATCCCATGCCTGGGTCTGAGAGCAAGTGAAGTAATTGAATATCTGAGTTAGCTTCCTAAGTTGAAAATGTTCTAACTATGGGAGCCAGAAAGGTACAATATAATTGAAAATCCGCATGATTTGACTTGAGGGTCTAGAGTCTAGACAAAGCAAACAGAATCTGAAAAGTAACCATTGATTCATTCATTTAACAGACAATAGATCTTAGCAGCACATTATAGTATAAATAGCACTGGATTTGGAGGCAGATTCTAATCGAATCCATCCATCAAG
Organism: Pseudochirops corinnae; assembly: GCA_028646515.1. Classification (NCBI taxonomy): domain Eukaryota; kingdom Metazoa; phylum Chordata; class Mammalia; order Diprotodontia; family Pseudocheiridae; genus Pseudochirops; species Pseudochirops corinnae. The sequence continues at coordinate 152,652,209 of CM053589.1, forward strand.
AATTTGTTCAGTACCAGACACTGTGCTCATTGCTGGAGATAGAAAAATAAAGAATGAAATTATCTGTCCTCTCAAAGAGCTTACATATTACTGCAGAAGACAACAAGGACACATGTAAGTACATAAAGAATAAATGCAAGGGAGGATGGGTACTGGTAGTTGGGAGGGTTCAGGAAAAGCTTAATGTAAAAGTTAGAGCTGAAACTGTGTCTTAGGGGAAGAAAATGAATCTATGAGGCAAGAATGAGGAGAAGGTACGTTTCAGGCATGGGGGACCTTCAGTGCCAAAGTACAGTGATGGACGATGGAGTGGTGTAGATGAGAAAAAGAGAGGACAGTTTTATTAGTCATAGATGATGGTATGGGGAGCAATATTCAGTGAGCCTAGCAGCATAGGTTTGGGGCCAGGTTGTGAGAGTTTTTAAAAGTGAAGAGAGGACTGTCTATTTTATTGTTGTTGTTCAGTCATAGTTTACTCTTTGTGGCCCCATTTGGGAATTTCTTGACAAAGATGGTGGGGTGATTTCACATTTCCTTCTCCAGCTTATTTCACAGATGAAGAAACTGAGATAAACAGAGTGACTTTGCCCAGGGTCACACAGCTATGAAGTATCTGAGGCCAGATTTGAACTTGGGAATATGAGTCTTCTTGTCTCCAGACCCAGTACTCTATCCACTGTGCCACCTAACTTCTTGACTCAATATATTTGAATCAATAGGAGCTACTGGAGTTGCTGTGTTTTTTTTTAATAGAGGAGTGATGTGATCAAATGGACACTTTTGGAAAATTATTTTAGCAACATTTTGGAGAGTAGACTGAAATGGGGAGAGCCCTGAGAGCAGAGATGCAGGAGATGGCGAGGGCATGAATGAAGGTTATGTAAAAAGGGTTGTAGAAGAGATAAGTTCTAGAGGAAGAAGATTTATCCAGACTCTACTTCTTGCTGTGTGACCTTGGACAAGTTACTTTGCTTTGTCAAGCTTCAGCTTCCTTATCTGTGAAATGTAATAATATTAAGACTACCTGCTTCATAGGGTATTTTGGTGCAGATCAAAGGAGAAAATAGATGTGAAAATGTTCTAGAAATATAGTTTGGGGATACACACTGGGCCTCTGGTTTCAGTGGTCCGGGGCAGGGGTGGGGAATCTCCAAACTCGAGGCCACATGTGGCCCTCTAGGTCCTCTGGTGCTGCCCTTTGATTTGTTCTGTAAAGTATGGATTCAGTCAAAGGGTGCACTTGAAGATCTAGAGCCACATGTAGCCATGAGACCACAGGTTCCCCATCCCTAGTCTGGGGAGTCCCAGAGGAGAGCATTCTCTCTACCTCTGCAGGCTGGCACCTCTTTAACAACTGACAGCCTTAAAGAAGTGACCAAAATACTGAGAGTTGAGTGACTTGCCAAGGGTCACACACTCTACATGTGTCAGAAGTGGGAATTGAACCTAGATCTGTCAGACTTCAAAGCCAGCTCTCTCTCTCCACTGCCCTAAGCTGCTGCTCTGTAGTGGTATAAGGGGCTATTGTTCTGTTGCCTTTGGTAGGCCCCTCTAAAACTGCAGTGACTAGATGCCTTCAGATAATAAAAACATCTTCTCCCCAGAGGAGAAGGAGGAAGAATCAGTTTTTCTCAACTGTGAGCCTGTTAAAATGTTTTCTCTTTGCATTCTAGGTGGCTCTTTTGGAAATCAGAAGGGCATGCAGGGACCATCTTTGTTAATAACCCACATATGCAGGAGAGAAACACTGGCTGAGTTTGATTCAGAATGTAAGGAATCTTGTGTTCTGTTGATTTTAATTTATGAGCATTTAATGAAAAAAAAAAAAGACTGAAAAAAGTCTCTGCAAAAGCTCCAGTGCTCATGGAGAGAATTTTAGCAGAGAAGAGTTTTCTTTGTCTTATGAAGCCATGTATTTTAGAGTCAAACTGACACTGTCATTGCATGTCTAGGTGTATTAGTTCACCAGAAGGTAGGATACACTGGGCACCTTTTTCCCTTTGCCCTGCCAGGGAATTTAAGGGAGTAGAATCACAGAATGCTGGAACTCCTGGGAGGGACCTTGGAGATTTTGTCATTCAAGGCCCTCATTTTATAGATGAGGAAATGGAAGTCCGTAGAGGTAAAGGCCACACAGCTAGTTAATAGCAGAGCCTGGACAGAGGTCAGCCTGAGTCTGAGTCTGGCACTATTTACATTCCACTACACATTCGCCACACCATGAATTCTACATGTCTTTACTTTAAGCAAGCTTCTTTCCCAGTGTGTTGGCTTGGACTCATTTTTGTCAGTAGTGTTTGTGAGTTCCCCATGATAAGAGTGGTGGCTAATGCCCTTGGTGGACATGGCTTCCTATACTCTACTGTTTAAGCTTTGCGATGGCCCTGGGTGTCAGGAATCTATCCTTGGCCTGATCAGAAATCCGCCACTGCTGCTTTTACCCTATAAAAAGGTATTTAATAACGTTTTGGTCAATTGAATTCAGTAAGTATGTGTCAAGATCTCTACTGCCTGGACATTCCTTTGTCTTTGCTCTGGGTAGGGGCTTAGCCACAGATAAAGATCAATCCGTAATCAGATAACCTGACTTCAAATCCAGGCTCTACAACCCATTACCTGTGTGAGCGTGGCTAGCTTCCTTGTCTTGGGTTTCAATTTTCTTCTTTAAAATGAGAGTCATGGACTTTCTAAGAGCTCTAAATCTATGGCTTTGAAACTCTGGTGAGTAATCAAAGGGAGCCCTTCAGGGTTCAGGTCCCACTACATTCGTGGAACCTCCTCCTTCCACCCGAGTAAAGTCCCAATTGTACATGAAACTTTATGTTAGTCAGTTAGTCAGCCAACAAATATTTATTAAGTACTTACTGTATACCAGATCCTGTGTAAAGTGCTGGAAATATAAACAGAAGCAGAAGGAAATACCATCTCTGTTCTCAAGAAGCTTACATTCTTTTTTTAAAATTAAATTATTTATTTTTAGTTTTCAACAATCACTTCCATAAGTTTTAAATGTTCTCCCCCTACTTCCCCCCTCCCTTCCCAAGACAACTTGCAATCTGATATGGGCTCTACACATACATTCCTATGAAACACATTTTCACCTTAGTCATTTTGCATAGAAGACATTCTTTTAAAAAATAATTAATTTATTTTTAGTTATATCATTCACTTCCGTAAGATTTTGAATTTCAAATTTTCTTGCCCTCTCTATCCTCCCCCCTCCCCAAGACAGCATGCAATCTGATATAGGCTCTACTTGTGCATTCATATTAAACGTATTTTCACATTAATCATGATGTAAAGAAGAATCAGAATGAATGGGAGGAACCATGAAAAAGCAGAAACACAACAACAAAAGAAAAGGAGAGAAAATAGTCTGCTTCCATCCGCATTCAGACTGCAAAGTTCTTTCTCTAGATATGGGCAGCATTTTCCATTCTGAGTCTTCTGGAGTTGTCTTAGATCCTTGCATTGCTGAGAAGAGCTAAGTCTATCAAAGTCAGTCATCATACAATGTGATTGTTACTGTATACAATGGTCAAGGAGCTTGTATTCTAATGGGAGAAGAAAACATGCAAAATAGAATTGAAAGTGTGTGTTTGTGCATAGAAAGGGCAACATGTGGAAGGTGGAATGATCTGAGAGTCCAGTTTCTGCCCTCTATAAAGGAAGGTATTGGGAGGAGTTCGATACTCTGTCTTTCAAACAGAGGGGAAAGGAGGCTGAGGCAGATGGAATCAATCAAGACTTGAATGAGCAACATGGTGGTGAGTTTAGAAGTGATGAGCTTATCCTGGGAGGGGGATCTTATTCCAAGGAGCTGAAACCAGCCAAAGCAAATGCAAGGTAGAGACTAAAGTTGAGAGCCATTAAGTGACTTGTGCAAGGATCACTCAGCTAATAAGAGACTGATAATCCAGGTCATCCTGACTCCAAATCCAGTGCCCTATCTACTGTTCTACCTAGTTGCCTCCTCAATGGCATAGCCAGGTTGAAGAGTATGGTGGAGTGGAAATAATGTTGCTTGTGAGGTCAGGCAAAGTGTGCTCGAGCAAGCTCAAACCAGCTTACTAGAACCAATTGTTAAATTTCTGTCTAAGCATTTATAATGCAGAAATAGGTGAACACTACAAATTAAGGCTTGATTTATTATTTTGTTGATTGTTTAGACTTCAGAAATTGATGGAGAAAAGCTAATAAAGCAGGTTAAACTTTTTTTTTTCTGATATTTGTTAAGTGAAATTTAATTGAGCCAATAAACAAACTAGACCATAAAGTATTTATATTCTATTTAGGAGTAAGTGAATTTTGCCATTTGGAGGGAAATGAAGGATAAGACTTGAAGAAGATATTGATGAGAAAATTATTACTATCTTTAAGTACATTGAGACAAGTGTTGTGGAAGGATTATACTTGACCCTAGAGAGAAAAACTAGAAAATGTTAGTATTATTTGCAGAAATGAAGATTTCTATTTTATATCACCATTTGTTGTGGCCTTCTTTCAAGGCCTAAATTAGATATCACTGTGAAATCTGTTATTCCAATTTATTTCACATCTCCAACTGTCTCCTTTAATCCTACCCCAAAGTGTTTTGCATCAGATTTGCTGGCTTATTCTGCTGTACTCTCTGAAATGCCTGTTCCATAATTAGGAAGTTTCCTTTTAACATAGAATTTTTCCTTTCTCATTGCTTTCAATTTCCAACTTCACTGAGACTTCTAGAGGATACTACACACCTGGCCACATTTTCCAAGCAGTGGAAAGTTTTAACTTATATTTTTTAGCTAATTTTCCCTATTAATGCTTTCAAACTCTCCTTCTAATATCATAAGGAACTATGTCTCCTTTGAGGTTCATCCTATATTCATTTATCACCCAATACAGATGCTAGCGGCTTTTCTCTACCTACCTCCAAGACACTCCCCTTCCTTCCTCACTGAGTTCTGTGGCTGCCACACAGTTTTACTTTTCCACCCCAGCTCCTATCCTTATACCAAGTCTTTGAAATACACAGTGATTCTCTTTCAAATACCCTGTCTTCCCAGTTCTTCTTTCTGCTCATTTCTTATGACATAATTCTCCTCTCTACCTTAGCTATACATTGATAGTTATATCCTCAGTCTCACTTCTATTTTTTTTAATCTTTGCTGGATTCTTCTTCTAACAAGTGTTCTACTTCCATAGTCATGAACTATGAAATTTCTTTACTTGATCATAATCTTTTATCATTCCATATTTTCCTCTGCCTTCCAACCTCTAATCCCTACTTTATCCCTATCCTAGTTATATGCCCTCTACCCCTTAGCTCTTTACTAGACCATCATTGGTTATACTCTCCTGTCTTCCCTGTCTTAATACCTTGGTGAAACATTTCAACTCTACATGTTATTCTGTAGTTCAATCAATTGCCCCCTTGGGCTCTTGCCAAATGCAGATTAAGCTTAAAAGTCTGTTCTGCATACATTTTCCTCCCAGAAAACTGGTTGTTAAACATTTATCATATCATAGGTCAGAGAATTTAGCTTTGAATATGGTCTCTGCCACCACTAACTAAGGTTGTCACGTTGAACAAATCTTTTTGCTTCTTTGGGTCTGGTTTCTTTACCTATAACATAGGCTGGGACCAGATGGCAGCTGAGGTTATTTCTAGCTCTAAATCTATGGTCCTATTGTCCCAACTCTCAGACTAGTACTGCTCTTTATATTGTGCTGCACTTTCTCTTGTGTTTTCTTTGTGCTCTGTGCCAGTGGATTATTTGTCACTCTGTTTTATTTCTTTCAGTTTACCTTCTTCAGAAAACTGCACGGAATGCTCCAAATTCCCAGGTTACTACCCCCAGAGGGATCCCTGCTCTTTGGACAATTCCAAGATCTGTCTTGCCCAGCTGAAGTCTCAAATTGGTAAACTTAGGAGAATCCAAGAAGAACTTATCATGTGCTGAATGGTTGATGTCCAAAAGAGCTCTGACTGATGCTTAATGAATTCCGGATGATGTGACTATATATAACACTCGGTTCAAAGCCATTTACCCTACAGGCATTCAAGAAATCTGAACTCAGTTTGAGTTAAATTGAATGTGATAATGGTAATAACTAACATTTATGTAGCCCCTTAAGGTTTACAAAGAGGTTTCCTCATAATAATGCTATGAGTTAGTGCTGCTCTGTAAGAGTCAACAGGGCTCTGGAGGTAGGAAGAACCTGGGTTCTAAGTCCATCATGACACTTATTGGCTATGGGCAAGTCAGTTTATTTTACTGGCCTTTAGTTTCTTCAAAAAAAAAATGGTGATGATGATGACAGGGATGATATGTGTGGTACCTTTCTCATAGGGTATATCAAAGATCAAATGAAACAATTTGGTGGTGTGAAAGCACTATGCAAACAAAAACATTGTGCTGGCTCTTTCTAGAAGGATGTGTGATTTCACCATCATAAAGAACTCTTGTCACAGATTTAGAGTTAGAAAGAATGTTTTTCAAAAGATGAAATCGAGACCCAGATGATTTAAATGATTTACCTGAGTTAAGTAGCAGAAGTGAAATTTGAATTTAGGTCCTAGGACTCTGTGTTCAGTGTTTTTATTTTTTCCCCCACCCTAACATTATAATGGAATCTAAGTTACAAAGCAGTTAATTGACTTGCTCTTAATCACATAACTGTAAGTGTCAAAATTGGGATTTCCATCTAAGCTTTCATTACTCTAAACCCAGAAAATGACCTCTTTCAGCTAATAGTGTACATATTATCATCCTCACTTTACAGATAAGAAGACCAAGACTAGGAGTTAGTAATGTCAGGGTTAGTATTTAAACTCTAGTCTCTTCAATCCAAGGTCTGAACTTGTTTTCTTTTTACTATACTCTATGATACTTTGCAATGTGATTTTTTTCAAAAATAATAATTTATTGCTACATCTGAACCCACAGAATTAAGTTGAAGGGAATCATATGTGTACCAGACAGTCTCAGTCTCAGTAACTCAGAAGGGGAAGCCAATATTTCCTCACTTTGTGCTTAAAAATGACATTTTTAAACACATTGCTATTTATCCAGGCTGCCCCTGAATGCTTTCATTGACCATAGCATGACTTTAGAATTCATATTTCTGAAAGAAAATCCTCCAGGGGAGATTTTTGGGGGTCAGCTACACTTGAGCATACTCATTTTAGACATAGGACCATTAAATAAACAGCCTTGCCAAAGTAAAGCAAGCTAGAATGAATAGACTAGAGAAACTGAGTTCTGCTGGAAGTTAAGGGTAATTGCTTCAGTCCCTGGGCAGACAGAGTTCATGTTCTCTGGGTAGGTAAGCTTCTCCAAAAAAATGAATAGGAAAATGAGGCAGGTGCTGTGGTAACTGGGCTATGATGCCAGCATATCCTTCCTTCAAGTGAAAATCTTCTCTCAACTACAATTTTCTGCTCTGCCCAATCCATGCCAAGATATCTCCAGCAGATGATTCCCCTTTTCCTTTTCTACCTTGGAGGTGCTTCCCATGTTGATTCTACTTGTTGGAATGTCCGTTGGTATCTTCTCCACCAACCCGTGTTTTCTTTTAGAGTCACATTTAACACTCATCAGATTTACCATGGTCAAGATACCTCTTGGCGGTCTACAAGGACATCCAGACTTAGCCTACTGTGGTTTAACTTACTTTAGTGATACCCATTTGATCTAACACCTTTGCTAGTGTCTTGGCGATTTTTCAGATACAGAGATATAAAGACAACAAATGTTTGTTGAATATCTATTATGTCAGAGCAATGCTGGATCCTTAGGGGAATACAGTTTTAACTGTGGCCCTGCCCTCAAAGAGCTTACTATCTAGGAAATAATTAAGAATATGATCATGAGCTATTTGCAGTATCACAGTATCTCTAAGTGGGAAAGGACCTCAGAGACCATCTAGACCAACCCATTCATAAACAAGAATCCTTTCTACCATACTCTTGATGATTAGTGAGAAAAGTTTTGCTTGAAAACTGCCAGTGAAGGGAACCCCTCACTTCAGACGAAGTTCATTCCACTTTTGGAAACTTCTGATTGTGAGTATATTATTCCTTATATTAAATCTAAATTTGCTTCTTTGTGGCTTCTACTCATCACTCCTAGTTCTGTACAAAAAGAACAAATCTGTTCCCTATTGCACATTACTGCCCTTCATATACTTTAAGACAGTTGCCATGACCTTCCTGATCCTATTTTAGACAACATCATCACCTCCTTTAACTTATCCTCATATTGGTCTTTTTTTCAGCAATGTTGTCAAATGCCTCCAATGGCAATGAACTCAGCAATAAGATTAGCTACTGCATTGATGATAAATTATTCTACTCAAAAAGGCTACAAGCCAAGACTAGAGTGGAGGGAGTGTTGGCACGTGATTTTTTGTTTGGAGATGATTGTTCACTCAATGCAGCCTCTGAAACTGAGATGCAACAAAATACGGATTGATTCTCTGCTGCTTTTGCTAATTTTGACCCAGTAATTAACACCAAGAAAAAAGAGGTTCTCCACTAGACAGCAGCATAACCATTAGTTACAGCAAGTGGAGAAGTTCTGAATGCTGTGCATAAGTTCACTTACCTTAATAGTGTACTTTCTAGGTACGTACACGTTGGTAATGAGGTGGATGCATGCATTGCCAGAGCTAACTCAGTGTTTGAGGGACTCCAAAAGAAAGTGTTGGAGAAAAGAGGTATTAGACTGACTACAAGACTGAAAGTCTACATGGCCATTGTTCTGACCTCATTGCTGTATGTCTGTGAAACTTGGACAGTATACCAGTGCCATGACAGGAAGTTGAATCACTTCCATTTGAATTGTCTTAGGAAGATTCTGAAGATCACCAGGCAAGATGAGGTACTAGACATTAAGGTCCTTAATCAAACTAAACTGCCAAGTATTCAAACTCTACTGCAGAGGATGCTACTCCAATGGTTGGCCACATTATTCAAATTCCAAACATAATGCTTGCCTAAAAGACTATTTTATGGAGAACTCACACAAGGCAAGCACTAACATGGTGGTCAGAAGAAGTGATACGAGGATACTCTCAAGATCTCTCCAAAGAACTTTGGAATAGATTGCATGACATGGGAGACACTGGCACATGGCATCCTCATAAAAGAAGGTCTTGTGCTCTATGAGCAAAGCAGAATTAAAATAGCTCAAAAGAAATGGGAAATGTACAAATTTAGAGAATCCACCACAAATGTTCACATGGACTATTTTTTCCTGACCTATGGTAGAGCATTCTGAAATCACATTGGTCTGGTCAGCCTGTCAGATACATTATAACTTGATTCTAACTGACATAGTGATGTCATTTTGGTCCTCTTCGAGAATACCAACCAACCAAACTTATTGCTCTTTATCATCCTGATTCTCCCTCTCTCCCTCATTCCCTCCCTCCCTCCTTCTCTCTCTCTCTCTCTCTCTCTCTCTCTCTTTCTCTCTCTCTGTTTCTATCTGTCCCTGTCTCTTTCTCTCTCTCACTGTCTCTGTCTCTTCTTCTCTCTGTCTGTCTCTTCTTCTCCCTCCCTCTCTGTCTCTTCCTCTGTCTCTCTCTGTCTCTCTCTTCCCCAATCTACGTCTCCCTTCTTTCCTTTCTGTCTCTATCTCTGTCTCTCTTCCCATCCCTTTCTCTGTCTCTCTCTCTCCCTGTCTTTGTTTCCCCATTATTCTCTGCTCCCTTCCCTCTATCTCTTTCCCTCCTTCTCTGTCTCTGCCTCTCTCTCCTTCCCTTTTTCTCTCTATTTTCCTGTTTTCCTCTCTCTTTTCTCTTTCTCTCTCTCTCTCCAGCTCCCTCCCTCTATCTTTCTGTCTCAAATGCAGTAGCCAGACCTGTACACACTATTGCAGTTGTGGTCTGAGCAAGACAGCATTCAACAAAACTCATTTCTCATGTCCCAAATGCTATACCTTTCTTAATGTAGCCTAACATTGCATTAGCCTCAGCCTCCATATCATGCTTTTGGCCCCCATTAAGCTTGCAGTCCATTAAAATCTCCAAATCTTTTTCAGACAGACTGCTTTCTATCCCTGCCTCTCTAATTCTGAACCTGTGAAGTCAATTTTCTGAGAAAACAGAGACTCAGAAGTTAAATAACTTGCTTATAGACTTGTGTGCCTTTGCCCAGTTAGTATCAGAGCTGGGCTTTGAACCCTCTTCTGCTGACTCTAAGTATGTTCTTTCCCCTTCACATTGTTCTCTCTCAGGAGGCATAATTTCCTAAGCATCTATTCTGTGTAGAAAATGAACTGTACCAAGTTCTTTAGGAGGTGTAAAAGGAAGGGAAATCATTGTTGTTTCTTTAGCACACCATGCACTCCAAATGTCGTGAGGGCACATACATGTGAAATGATTGAAAAAACATACAAAGCAGCCTAACGGTAAGCGTAAATTAATTAGCTACTACACACCAGCAGAGTACAATAGGCAATGCAGAGCACTACAAGAAGTCTTCCAGGAGGTGAGTCTTGGGGAGGAATTAGAAGTAGATGAAAAGTACAAATTAGTTGTAAGGAGGAAGGAACACATTCAAGTGAGGAGTGAAGGGAGGGGCAAGAATGGTTGGCAAAAAGTCTGGGAGGCAGAATTGTAAATGGGGGTGTGTGATCACGTGTCCTGTGGTCAGCTGGGATTTGACCATCTCATTGCTTCCAGTTTATACGCAGTGATCAATGGCTGAATTTGGAGCACTGCTTATGCATCATGGTGGAAAGAGCACCAACTTTATAACAAGAGAAACTGTGTTCAGATTCTAACTCTAGCTACCAGTAGGACCTTGGAGAAGTGATGTAACCTTCCTAGGCCTGGGTTTGCTCATTTCTAAGATATAGAATTTGAATTAGCTGAACCCTGGGGTTCTCCAGCTCCACATCTAAGATCTAATGATTTCATTATCCAATCCCTTCATTTAAGGGGGGGGGGGTTTAAGCCCAGAGACAGATAAAGTGACTAGTACAATGTCACACAGCAAGAGAACCAGGAATAGAACCCAGGCCTCCTGAATCCCAGTTAGGAAAGCAATGTGGTGCAGTAGAGAGAGTAATGAACTTGGAACCAAGGTACCAAGATCTGATTCCCATCTCTTCTCCATGATACCTGGGTGACCTAATCACTTCATGTCTCTACAACACTGGACAAGCAGATGGTGCAGAGGATAAAACACTAGGCTCAGAATCAGGTAGATCTGAGAGTTCAAATCCAGTCTCAGACACTTACTAGCTGAGTGACCCTGGGCAAGTCACTTAACCCTGCTTGCTTCCGTTTCCTCATCTGTGAAATGAGCTGGAGAAGGAAATGGCAAACCAGTCCAGTATGTTTGCCAAGAAAACCCTAAATGGGGTCACAAAGGGTCAGAAATGACTCAAACAACTCAACAGCAATAACTCTAGGCCACCAGTTACTCCATTATAAAGAGAAGGGGTTAGACAAACTAACTTCTAAGAATCAATTCTACATCTATGATTCTATAGTTCTACCTTGATTTAGGTCAAGACTCTTTGACTCTTCCAGGCAATTGACCTGTTTGTAGATGCTGACCAAGTATCCCAATAAAAAAACAAAAATATTCAGAGTTGACAATGGTGCCAGGGACTTTTGGTGTCAAAACTATGGTCTTGAAGTTAACCCTAATTGGATGAATGTCTGGAAGCACAAAGCTGTAACTAGCCTAGGGCTAGGGTCTTCATCTCAGGGTTCTGACGTGGTAAAAAAGTACATTTCTAAGCTGGGATGATAGCACCACAAGACTCAGAACTAATGGTGGATGGCATCTTGGAGGAAGCCTCCCCTCAGCCCTGAGGCCCTGGGCTATTACCCCCTTAAGAAGATAGTAATTTTTATGCTCTGGCCTAAAGGACAAAACTAGGAGTCTCACATGTGGAGTTTTCTGATTCTACTATTCTACTGAGATGACTTTCTTAAAGGTCCCCAGTGATCTCTTAATCACTATATCCAATAGTCTCTTCTCAGAACTCATTCTCTTTCTGCAATTTTGATACCATTTTTCTCCCTCCCCTGATCCCATATACTTTCTGAATACTCTCTCTTTCCCCTTAGGTTCTGTCCTGATCCTCCATCTCTCTGATTCCTCTTTCTCAGCCATGATTCTTCTCCCCTGCCTGGATGTGGGTGTACTCCATGGCTCAGCCATAGTCTCTCCACAGCGTCTCCTCTTCCTTAATGATCTCTTAAGTTGCTGTGGTTTCAATGATCACATTTATGACTCCAATTGATATATCTGATTCCAATCTCTCCTCTGAATTCCAATCCTGTATTTCCAAAAATTTGTGGGATATCTCTTTTTGGATGTCTCTTTGAAAGCTCAAACTCAACAAATTTCAAGCAGAATTTATTATCTTCCTCCCAAATTCTTCCCCTATGCCCTACTTGCTTTGTTCTCTTGTTGGCACCGTCACCTTTCCTGTCACTTTGGCCTGAAATTTTGATATATTATAATGATGATGATGGTGATGAGAAGTAGCTAACATTTATATGGCACTTTGTGGTTTGCAAAGCGCTTTACAAATACTACATCATTTGATTCACACAGCAACCCTGGGAGGTGAGTGCTTATTATTGCCCTCATTCTACAGATGAGGAAACTAAAGCAAACAGAGGTTAAGTGACTTGTCCAAGATCACACAGCTAGTGTCTGAGAACAGATCTGAACTCTGATCTTCCTGATTCCAGGCACAGTGCTTTGTCCACCATGCTGGGAGGATGCTAATTACATCTCTCCTCGCTCCCTTAAAATCTAAATCCAACCAATTGCAAGTCTCATTGAATTTATATTGTACGCTATTTCATATCTATACTCTCTTCTCTTACTTATATCACTCTAGTTCAAGCTTTAATTACCTCAGGTCTTTATTATTCTAATAGCCTCCTAACTGATCTCTCCCTTTTTTGATCACATAGCTACCAAGTGTCTTTGTCTAATATATAGATTTGACCTCTTCAGTACGCTGTTCAAAAGTCTTCAGTAGCTCCATGATGCTTGTGGGATAAATCTCCTTAGCTTGGCATTTAAAAGACTTCACAATCTGGCTCCAGCCTCCCTTTTCTGCCTTATTTGACTTAATTCTGTTCATATATGTTCCAGCCAAACTGGCCTGGTTTCTGTTCCCTGATCTTAATCTGCCTTTTTCTTCCATTCCTTGTGCCTAGAATACACTCTGTCCCCAGCTCATATATCCTTCCCCACCCCTTGAAACTGAAAGTGATTCCTCCCTCCTCAGATTTCATACATTTTGCATCTTTCCTCTAGTCTTACTGCCTTCTACTAATGTATTATGCTTATTTGTGCACATGGCATATTCTTCAATTAGATTACAAGCTTCTTGAAGGCAGAAATGGGATTGGTTTATACCTTTGTATCCCAAGAGTCCAGCACAGTGCCTTGCTTGGGGTAGATGCTTAATAAAAGTTGGCTGACTTGGATTGGATTATGTGTACTAAGGGACTCAGCCAAAGTGTGTCCATGTACTCCATGTAATTAACTCTCCTTGATTTATGGTGTAGTTAAATGGGGATGTGACAGTCTCAATTCAATCTCCAAGAAATGTGCTTCAAATCAACAGCCAAAGTCCTCATGTTAAATCTTGCAGGCACCATTCTCTGAGGGCCAGGGGTAGCCCAGTCTAGCTGGTGTCTGTGTTTACCCAACAGGAAGCAATGAATGGTTGACTTTGATTTTCCAGAAGTCTTGTAAACAAGGTGCATTAGAAGGTTACTTCCCCCGGAGTGTTTGCCTTGTCTCTGGTTGTCAGTGCCTGGATTATAGAAGTCACCACAGCTGGCTGGGACAGATGTCCTAGAGGAGGCCGAATTAAATGGCCTCGGCTTGGCAGAACCATGTGACAAGAGAGGCAGACCCACCGCCTTTCAGTTCGTAGGCCAGTAAGAGTCATGCTACTAATAAGAAGTTATTAATCCCCAAATACACGTAGCCCAAAGGTGCTGACTGCCCAATAAAATAAATACCTATGTGGGCCCCAGGAGCAGGCAGCAAAGGAAATAAAGAGCCTTCCACAGTTCATTTCTCACAGCCAGACTCCGAGTAAACCTTAATCCACCATGGCGTCAATGCCAACATACATGTTAGTCTCAGGAGACCTGTAGTTCCCTTGTGGACATTACGGGGCAGTGGCAACAGCATTAAATTGTATGTCTTCCCTGAGCCCCTGAATGCACCTGGCAGAGAGGGCTTTTCTATTAGAAAGTAGGCCCCTTCCACACATCATGGTTTAGAACCACTCAGAACTCAAGGGAACATTAGAAGTCATGGAGGCCGTTCCCCTGTCTTACTAGTATACTTATCCTCTTCGACCCTACTTCTCACTTGTAGCCTGTGGTATATCCATTCTATTATTAACAAGATGCTCTTAAAGGGTCTTTCTGGGTGATTCTTCTAAATTTATACCTTATTGGATAGTAATGTTTCCCACCTGTAACAGGCAGTCAGCCCAGAAGTGGCTAACTTTACTCTCAATATTAGACCTGTGCCCTCCCTCCGGAAATGATTTGGTTTCTATTTTGCATTTATGTTCATGTGACTGCAAGTGTGAGTGTGAGTGAGTGTGTGTGTGTGTGTGTGTGTGTGTGTGTGTGTGTTGCTTCCCTCCCATAGGATATAAACTCCTACAAGAGCAGGAACTTTGGTTTTATCTTGTATTTCTAGCACCCTAATGTAGGGCCTGGTACTTAATAAACTGGCACTAATTGAATTAAATCTTATATATGGCCCAGTAGAGGCACAGAGAAGCGTCACACAATAGGGAAAAGCCCGATGTTTTACTGGAAAGAACTCTGTCTTTGGAGTCAAACAAACTGAGTTTGAGTCTGGCTCACACCCTTCTAAGTTATGCAACTGTGGGACAGTGTTTTTGCCTCCCTAATCTTCAGTTACCTCATTTGTAAAGTGGGATCAGTAATACCTGGACTACCTGCTTGGCAACATTGTTATAAGGAAAATATTTTGTGAATGGCAAACTAGTATATAAATATAGTACCAGGGGTTGGCAACTTGTGGCCTTGAGGCCACATGTGGCCCTCTAGGTCCTCAAGTATGACCCTTTGACCGAATCCAAACTTCACAGAACAAATCCCCTTAATAAAAGAATTATATATATGTATACATAATTATACACAATAATATATAATTAGACTATATTAACATTTATTATATTAATTAGTATTAATATAATTGATATTCTAATATAATTAGAATTATATGTAGAATATATAGAATTATTCTATATATATAAAATATATGTGTATATATAATTTTTTTATTAAGGGGATTTCTATAAAATTCATATATGCATATATATGGATTATAAATACTATATTCTACCATATTTATAATTATCATATATAAATATAGGTTGCTATTTTCATGGAGGCCATGGATGGTTATTGTTTCTTGTTAATTCTCCAACTCCCCTTCCTCTTGGGAAGAGATACTTCAGTTTAGGGAACGACAGACAATCTTTTGACCTTTATTGTTTCCCAAGGAAATTCAGATCCTTTCATTTCACGTGTACTTAGTATGGGGGTAGCAGATAGTGGTAGGTAGAGAATCAGAGATGGGTTCTCACATTTAATATGAGTATAATTTTTTTTGTATGACAAATTTATTTTATTTTCAATTCATCAAAAATAGTTGTATAGATTTTACATATACTACTTGTGTAACCTTGATCACACAATAGATACAGTGCTGGGCCTGGAGTCAGAAAGACCTGAGTTCAAATCCGGCCTCAGACACTTAATAGCTGTGTGTCCCTGGGCAAGTCACTTATCTCTGTTTGTCTCAGTTTCCTCATCTATAAAATGAGCCAGAGAAGGAAATGGCAAACCATTCCAGTAGCTCTGCCAAGAAAGCCCTAAATGGAGTCACAGAGAGTCAGAAACAATTGAACAACAATCTTGGACAGGCTCACCCTTCTGGGGCTCAGTTTCCTTATCTACAAAATGAAGGGACTGAGCTAGACTGGACAGTCTTCGAGGTCCACGGGTTTTCATTCTCCTAGGCAGATCTCTGCATTCTTTATTGTATCAGCGGTGAATTTTGTCCAAGCTGAAAACACTGCTTAGCAGTTTTCCACGGGGTGTTTTGGATCACATAGACAGAGCCAAAGTGGGAAAATTGTGCCAGGCCAGGTGCATGATTCCTTTTGGGGAAGGGGAGGGAATAAGGAAAGAGAAAAATAAATGAACTCCATTTTATGCCTTTCCAAGGTATAACAAAGATCGGCTAGATTTCTATATTTCTATGTACTCAAACGGATTCTGACTTAGCTCCAAACACCCCAACACACACACACACACACACACACACACACACGCACCCCTACACTCATGCACACACACAGACACACCCACACATATGACATGCACACATATACACATGCACACAACATATGCACAACATACACCTATGTACACAGTGCACACACATACATACAATACACATATTCACACACACACACACACACACAAACACACCCTCCCCAACCTCCTTTGCAACTCTATCCTTTCTTTCTTCTTGGTCCTAGAACTTCCCAGCCCTATTCCTTCCCTTGCCAATACTCCCTAAGGCCACAAATCTGAGCTGTCCGATTTCATTTCCGACACCTGGGTTTAGCTCTCATCACACAATTAGATTGAGTCATAGAATGTTGAGAAGTATTGTGGTAGGGCGGATAAAGAGCTAGCCTTAGAGGAAGAAAGATCTACATTCTAGCCTCATCTCTGCCATGCTGGCTGTGTGACCCTGGGAAAGTCACTGATCATCTAAATATTCCAGGCCAGTGGCATCAAACTCAAATAGAAAAGGGGGCCACTAAAGTGTATTAACAATTTCTGAGGGCAGCATAATGACAATTTTTTTCTTTGTGAGGAAGCTGGGGTTAAATGACTTGCCCAGGGTCACATAGCTAGTAAGTATTGAGTGTCTGAGGTCACATTTGAACTCAGGTCCTTCTGATTCAGGCTGGTATTCTATTCACTACACCACATAGCTGTCCTTTGACTTGATTTTTTATAAAGCAATACTACTGTATTTTTATTTATTTTGTTAAGTATTTACCAATTACCATTTAATGGGATTCGGGTCTACACTCTGAAGGGGAGTGTTGCAGTTGGCATGTAGCCAGTGAGCCCTGTGGGAGAGGTCTCTGCACTGAGTGGCTCTTCATCACTATACGTGACAGAGAAGGTACCAACCTGCACTTGTAGAGGCATTTCCCTCAACTGAGAGTTGCCCTTTGTTAATGAAATCACAGTCCTGATCCCAGTGCTTATTCCTAACATAGAATGCCAGAGTGGAGAATGATTGAGAACCCTATGACTGACAGACCTCTTCTTTTACAGATTGAGAAACTAAGGACAAGAGAAGGATTTGATTTGTCCAAGATGACATAGTGAACTTGCTTTGTAGCCAGGAACAGAATTCAGGCCTCTTGGGTCTCAGTCCGGGGTTTAGGGGATCCCTTGTGTTTGTTTGGGGTTTTTTTGGGGGGGTATTTTTTTTAAGTCTGAACTTAACAGAGCACAAGATGTATATCTCCAAGTACAATGTAGAATAAAAAAAGATTAGTCATGAAGCTGCAAATGTGGTACGTAAAGCTTGCTTCTTTAAAAAAAATAATAACTATACAACCAGACTAATGTCCAATGCGAATGTATTTGCAGATTCTATACTTGACTGCATGCCGCCATGGGAGGGAGGAGAGGAAAAGGGAGAGGAAAAAACTTGAAACTGAAGGGACTCTGGAACTCAACCTTGTAAACTAAAAGTAAATAAAGATGCCCTTTAAAAAAAGAGAAAAGAAAAATATCAATAAACTGAGCATTTTACTTTCAAAACTGCCTTTCTTGTCTCTGTTTTCTACTGACACTCATTTTTCTTCTGTGCATTTTCTAAATGCTCCAGCAGATTACTGTTGTCATCATCATTGTCATCGTCATCCTCCTCCTCCTCCTTCCTCTTCCTCCTCCTCTTTCTCTTCTTCATCTTTGTCTACTCTTTTGCATTTTGGCAACCCTATCACTTGCCCTCTTCTTTTCTTCCTCTCCCTAAAATGAAAAAAAGGGAAACATTTAAAAGAAAAGAAAACTGTCCTGGGTGTTTTTGATGAATAATGAATGCATCAAGGTCTGGAAACTGGACGGGAGGTCGCATCAACATGTTCTGGGGGGAGGTGTTCATCCATCTCCTCACTGTACCTATATAGAGCCCAGCTCTGAGGAAGAATAGCCCCCCACCTTCTTTTTGCAATTTAGTCAACACAGAGCAACTTTCCAAACACTTAAAATCTCAGGGTGTCCAGTAGGGCCCTTCAGAGAACTGGGAATACTCCTAGCAACTCAAAGAAGTTGATGAGAATCAAAGAATCAAAGAATCCTGATGAGGGAGTATGCTGCAGTTGCCTAGAATAGTCAAGTATGTAGAAAATTGAAAAGACCAGTTTGCAAGTCAGCTAGTTATAACCATGGTGCTAGTGAATCCATTAGAGCCTCCAGCTCTAATCCTGATAATAAGCCTAATTTTGCCTCCTTACAATTTCCACCCACTGCTACTAATCCAGCCACCTGAGGACCAACAGAGCTCTCTTACTATGTAATCATGATTCCCATAATTCTTTTTTGCTCTAGGCTAAACATCCTCAGTACCTTCAACTGATCCTCATATGCCACACACACAAGGTCTTTCACTATCCATGTTGCCCTTCTCTGGATTCTTTATCGATGCTCAGAACTGAACATAGCCCTCCTACTAAGGTTCAAGGAGGGCAGAGGGCAGTGGGACTATACCATCTCTATTCCTAGAAAGTATATTTCCTTTAATAACTCTAGGAACTTAATAAATTTAATAATAAAATTAATTTGAAATAAAATGGATTAGGACTAGTTGGGGAATCTGGCCCAGACCTTAGACAATAGATAGGGATAATTCATTTATTAAAAAAATGCATAAGCATCACATGTATCAGAAGCAGAGTGGTGGATTGGATAGCACACGGACCTCAAAGTCAGAAAGACTGGTGTTCAAGCTACATCTCTGACACATACCCTGTGACCTGAGGAGAGACGCTTGATATCAAATATTTCAATAATCTCAATGCTTCAGCCTTCTCTCTAAGGCTGTAAGTTGCAGAGTTGACAGAGGGAGTTTCCTCACCGGGAGTTTCCCCATCATCTATACCAATGAAATTACAGTTTAGACAAGTCCTTTAATCCCTCTGTGCCTCAGTTTCCTCATCTGTAAAATGAAAGAATGAAAATAGAATCCTTTCTGATTTGGTTTAGAACCAAATTCCAGTCACCTTTTAAATGTTTTGAATTATGGCCCCTGTAAGAGGACAGCACCCAAGCTGAAGGCTATATCAGATTCTGAGAGCCATGGTGGGAAAGTGAGGATTTCTTGGGCCATTCTCAAGGGACCATATGCTGGACCCCCAACCCAGTTCACCAAGGGACTAGGCAAAGTCATTCCATTGGTGCACTATGCGGGTACATTCTTTTTCATTCAATTAAACTCATTGAAGGGTGTGTCCCCCTATTTTCAATTCAGCCTCTGAATTTCTGAATTCACATATTGGATAATCAGGATTTCCTGTCCTAGGAAGCCTTAGGCTTGATTTTTTTCTTTTCTCCCTCCCCTTTCCCCAACCAGATGTACCCTGGAGGTCTTCAATCTTCCATCTGCTGCTATGTTGATTAAATTAAAGGCAGGGCAAACCCTTCTCCAGCTCAGGGCTCCCTATACTTCTGGTGGGAGGCTATTTACTGTCTTCTTTGTTTCCCAGAGAGTTGGGTTGACAATAGAGTTAGTCGCTAATTAACTCCACTTGGCAATTCTAGCCAAGCAGAGCCTGCCAGTTATGTCAGGAAAAATGTGAGAAACTGTTCTCCTCACCCCAGGAAATGTGTTATGTCAAATGTGTGCATGGAGTTATCTCTAACATACAGCCCCAGGAGACAGCAGGGAAGTAAAGTGAAGAGGTGACTCCTTTTGGAGACCCCAGTGCACAAAATGTGGGGGGAGGGGGCCGCAATTCTCCGTTCTCCTTTCTGGGAAATTTTCCAACCTGCTCCCACCCTCAAGTCTGAGTCTGAAATCTTTGGAGACTCCATCCCTTGCTGTGCCCCTTAAATGCGGAGAGTCTAGAAATGACACAGGGATTTCATGAGATCTTAAATTTGGATCTGGAAGGGACCTTAGTGGTGGTCTAGCCCCTCCCCCTCAATTTTTAGATGAGAAAAGCAAAGTCTGTGGAGGTTAAGTGGCTTGACTAAGGTTACATAGGCAGTAAATCAGCAATGTAGAATTTGAGCCCACATCTTCTGACTCCAAACCCAGAGTTCTTTCCATTCTAAAGCAATGAACATAAGGAGAGAAAAATGGTGGGAAAGAGACAAGATAAGAGGCAGGAAATCAATCAATGGGGTTATCCACTGGTTTCTTCTAGCCCTTTATCTGACTTTCTGTCACCCTAGACCATCCTTGCTCAAGATCCAGTTTAAGGTGAAGCTGAAAGGAAGTCAACCCTGTTCAACCCACTTAAGCCAAGAAGAGATTTGAAAAAAGGGTTAATGACAAGCTGAGGGGAGAAGTCAGGAGAAAGGTGTGTGATCCTCAGAGAGTCCAAAAATATGATCCAAATCAGAATCGGCAAAGGAACATCATCAAAGAATTTGAGGCTGAGAATGGAGCCTATGGTCTTTTATTTTTTTTTAATTTTTTTAAATTTACTCATTTTTTTTAATTTACAAGATTCAGTTCCACAATCACTTGAGTTTCAGATTTTCTCCCCTCCCTTCCCCCCCCCCCCCCC
>CM053589.1:152673569-152689452 GCA_028646515.1 Pseudochirops corinnae
GATAACGAGTTTTGCTTCAGTTTCCATTTAAACTATAGTCTTTCTATATCTTTCTCTGAGTTTAGGTATCTCCTTCCATCCTGAGGCTTGTAGAGTTGTCTTTAGCTGTGCATTGTTGAGGACAGTCCAGTTTATCAAGGTTGAGCCTATGGTCTTCATAGAATAGTTGGAAGGAAGTGCTTTGTTAACCATGAAGTGTTAACCAAAGCCAATCTGTTGTTGATGTCGTGGGACTACTATTATTCCATTCCAAGAGACCAGTAGATTGGATGTTCTCTGTGCTGTACTGAGCCTCATAGCCTTTCCTGAAGGGCTTGGGATGCCTTTAAAGTGGCATAAGCTCTCTCTTGGTTTACTGAAGGTGATGTATAAAGTAAAAGGTTAGGGCAGGAGCTCCAGCTTTGGTTTTTACTGAAACCCAGAGGGTCAGAAATCATTTGGAGAGCAGAGACATTTTCAAAGAAGGTTCAAAACAAATTGATTTTGATACTGTTTAAACTATAGCAACCACTATTTCCACCACTATCACCTCCAGCAACCATCCAACCAAGTGCTAGGTAACATACAGTAGGTACTTAATAAATACTTCTTTCCTTCCTCTGATTCCAACACTGTTAATATATACCGTGAAGCAAAGTTAGGACAACCACAGGCATATTGCAAAATCTTCAAAGAATGCCAGGTTCTCCAAACAGGTGCAGGATACTGTTGGGTTCTACTACAGGCTAGCTCTGCCATGAGCATATTCTCTGATTTTGTTGTTTCCCTCTCTGGGCACCAGTTTTCTCATGGGTAAAATGAAGGAGTTGGATTTAATCAACCAACTAAGAAGTATTTGTTAAGTTCCTACTGTGTGCTGGGTGTGTATGATCTCCAATGTCCTTCTAGTTGTCACATTCCAGAACCCTAAATTTGGAATCAGTGCACTGGAATTTTACTCACTGGGTTCAGAATTTTATAGAAAACCAGGGCTGTAACAAGGATTAAACCAAGTGTAATTCTTGAATATGAGACAGCATGCCAGAGTAAATAGAGATCTAGCAACCTCAGAGACAGGAAGACCCAGATTCAAGATTTGCCTCTGAGAAATACTGACAGCATGACTGTGAGCAAGTCACTTAACATTGCAATGCTCCTAAGCATAAGCTAGTATTATAAATTGCAGAACAGGTGTCCATCTGCATAGATCAAGAGAACCAATGAAAGCATAGGTTTCAAAAAAATGCTAAAAAAAAATTCGTGACAGCCCACAGAACATCAAGTTATTTTGGTTGGTTGATTTAGTGGTAAATTATAACCTTACGCATAATTCAATAAGGTCATGTTACTAAAATATTCCTTTGTTAGTGCCAGTAATTTACACTTATATCCTGATTTAAAAAAATATGTTACTTCATTATCTTCATAATAGCTGTCAGTGGGTAGGAAAAGTATCATTCTCTCTTTTTATAGGGGAGAAAACTCAGAAAGAGATCAGTTATACAATTCACCCAAAGTCAGACAGTGTGAAAATAGCAGAATCGGCATGTCCCGGTCTTTTTACCACAGGTCTAATACTCTTTGGAAAATCTCTCTTGGCCACTTGGATAAGGTAGATTGTTCACATACACTGAATATATTCCTCGAGTCTATGAAAAACATTGCACTTTTAGTTCCTAATTCTGAATCAACAAGGAGTCAAAAATGGTTTCCAGGATTATGACTGTTAAGCCACAAATATTAGATTCAGGGCTGCATTGTTTACTTAAGCACTTTTTGGTCAAAATAATTATTTAGTCATTCACAAATATTGGAATGACCTTTGTCAGATCAACCATTGCCAATCTGATCAATTTCTCAGCATTCGGGAGACAAATGGGATTGAGACATAATTGTTACCTAGTTCTACCCTTTTGAGCCCAAATCTAAAAGCAGCCAGCAGAAACTCCAGTTTACTTCGGTTATTTTGAAGCCCTGAAGGAAGAGGAAATTCAGATATTACTTGGGTTAGGAGTTAAGATATGAATATACAGATTGATACCAGTAAGAGAAATAAGACCATCATGATGATGATGATGATAGCTAATATCTAAATGGCAGCTAGGTGGTGCTGTGGATCAAGTACTGGGTTGGGAATCAAGAAGACTATGCTCCTGAGTTCAAATACAGCCTCCGACACTGAACAAGTCACTTTGCTTCAGTGTCCTCATCTGTAAAATGAGCTGGAGAAGGAAATGACAAACCACTCCATTATCTCTGCCAAGAACACCCCAAATGGAGTCAGGAAGAATTGGACATTACTGAAAAACAACTGACTGAATACAGGTAAATACAAGGCAAGCACAATGAATCAACCGTAATCAGTCTCCAATGGTATCTTCATGATGTCAATAGAGAGTAAGTACACTGGATGGATACCCTGTGGGGGACTTATGGTAAGACACTGACAAGATGTTGGGTAGGAATAAAATGGATTTCAGTCTATATCCTTGAAGGAAATACTTAATTGTTGAAATGGGAGTATGACCCCAGAAAATATGCATCCATTTCTCTGCCTGCTTCCAGGGTAGCATGGCTCAGTGTTGAAAGAGGCTCGGCATTTTGTGATGATGAGGCAATTATCTCGTTGGACAATGAAAAGGAAGAGCTGCTGCCCTCGTGGGCCTTTAAAAAGAAGTGACCATGCCCTTACTCCTTCTTTCTTCTTGTCTACCAATTATGGCAGGACTGGTAGGCCCCATTCCTAGGATGGTATTCCAACTCTGGCAGCATTGAAATTGCTTCACAGGTCAACTAGAGTAAGGAGTCTGACTGCCCCTTCTGCTTTATGCTTCTTCTCTGAGTGTAGGTCCATTTTGAGATAGAAGGGTCTGGGCTCAGGAACAACTTTATGAGTTTGGGTGTTCTAGAGATCCCTGTTCCACTGGTCAAAGCTGACTGTTGGCATGGAGTGTTTCCAAATTAGAGGATGCCACTAACGTGGGAAGAGCTCAGCCCTTGGCCTGGCTTGCCAGAAGACATGAACCTAACTTGAATTATCTGAACAGAGCCAAGGTGAAATACAAACTTGCCATTTCAGTAGATCCAAAACCTGCATCGTGCCTTGGAAGAGCAACCTCCTAGGAAAGGGTAGCAGTAACTAAGTGACTGTTATGCTTCTTACGCATTTTCCTTCAAGGAGTGTTTGTAGGTCTTGCATTTCTTTAGTATGTAGTAAATAAATGACTACTTCACATCTGATTCATATTGTACAGTCAGTACAGGATCTTTCTAGTCTGCCCTTTGAGGAGAATCTAGACATCAGTCAAACCTGAGCTTTAGGTAATTTTTTTCTCTGATACAACAGGATTGAGGTTTAATAAGTCAAACAGTGTATGAGAAAAGGAGTATGATTCCTCTCATTAAAGGACAGGCTCCCCCAAACCTGTTCACTGATTCCATAAATGCAAAGCAGAGAAAGATTTAAGAAAGAAAGATGGCAGAGCATCCTAATCTCCTGGGTCCAGTAATGCTTTTTATTGGTAAACATTTGATCCTTACCACTAACTTTTTAGGTAGAATGTAAATTCTTTGAGCACAGAGACTGTATACATTGCTTTCCTTCCTTCCTTCCTTCTTTCCTTCCTTCCTTCCTTCCTTCCTTCTTTCCTTCCTTCCTTCCTTCCTTCCTTCCTTCCTTTTTTTCTTCCTTCTTTTCTTCCTTCATTCCTTTTTTCCTTTCCTTGTAATTTCATTGGTGGAGGGAGCTAACTAACTCTCTTAGAAACTCTGGTTCAGATGACCACTTTCTCTTTAAGTGTTGAAGTGACTTACCTACACCCACACAATCACTAAGTTCCTAGAGGCATTACTTGAACCCAGCCTTTCCAAAAATAAGTTCTCCATTCATAAGTTATGCTGACCCTTACTTCACACATTGCAGGTAAATAATAAATGTGCATTAACTTGAATTAAAATAGTCTAAGTTTTATTTCTCCTGTTTTTTAGATGAGGAAACTGAAGCTCACATAAATTAGCTGCTAGACCTGCTCTTTCTTGACAACTCTTCTCTCTTTGTTTTTTTTGAGTTACTGGGAGGCCATCTTGCTTGCTATGGAGTAGGAGTTCTTAACCGGGGGCTCATAGCTACCTCCCCTCACTCAATAGATTTCAGGGGGTCTGTGTACTTGGATTTGAAGAATTCCATCATTTTCACTAACCTCTAACTGAAATTTAGTGTTTCCTTCAATTCTTTAAATACCTTATCCTGAGGAGGGGTCCATGGGCTTATCCAGCCTGCAAAAGGAATCCATGACCCCCCAAAAGTTAAGAACCCCTGCTGCAGAGAATTTTAATTGAGTAAGAAATCATTGCCTTTCAGATTCCACGTGTCTATTTTTCTTCTTTTTTGTAGATATCTATTCCTGAACCAGAGTATTATTTCTTTTCTGAACTCCCCTTCTCTCTTTTCCTTCCCTCCTCTACCCAGGAAATCTCTGTCTCCTAACAACTCCTCCAAACAATAGTAAAGTGGGACTAAATGTGAATAGGGAAGGACCTGCTGACTAGACCCATTCATTAATGTTTTTCTTTCTGTTTAGCACAGCAGGTGAAATGCTGCTAACTGTAGCTGGCTGTTGTTCCTAGAAATTACAAATATCTCATTGTGAATATGCATCTCAAGGCATCCCCCCAGTTTAGGTTTGCTTCAAAACTTCACCATAGTCTCTTCATTTAGTGTTTGGATTGCATAGGGACAGCATTGAGATTCAGAGGCCTTTTTGGATGCAGGGTCCTCCATTTGGAAGCTTTTTCTTAGACTCAAATCCCTTGAGCACCCCCTGCCCCAAGCTGATTATTTAAAGAAAATGAGAAAAGAACAAAATGGTTGGTTTAAAAAAAATCAATGTAAAATGGCAGGCATTTGCACAAGGAGGTTAAACATGGATGAGTGGTCAGCCTTTGCCCTTCTACTTGTATTGGAAGAGCCTGAAAGCAAAATTAATGAATAGTTCAGATTTTTAAAATCTCACTAAGATTTGATGGACACATAGTGTCTTGTCAAAGGAGATAATGTATGTAAAACACTTTGTTATCTGGAAGGCTTATTTTGCATTCCCAATGCCCACTACTGGGTACCCACTCTTCTTCATGTAAGGGAAATGAGGAAAATGTTTAGCTGATATCATTCAGACAGACATCTCTATGCTAGGTCAGACTGTCTCTTCCATTATCACTTACTATACAAATTCTGGTATATACAACCATCCCCCCAAACCAATGCAGACACCAGTGGACAGCTCCACTCACCATAATGAGAACCCAATGGAAAAAAGACCCAGAACCAATCCCAGGGGGGACAACACCATATCTTTTGCTCCCATCTTTCAGGGTTCTTCCCCTGTGTTCACCTTGCCACTTATACTCTCACCATCATACATATAATCCAAGATATGCCAGCCCCCATCCTGTTGTCTATCTCTTTTCAATAGACCAACAGAAACACTATTGTAGTCCAAAGTGATTGAATTATTTCCTGCAGGTTGTTCAGTGAAGATCATCTTGTGGGAACCTCTCCTTTTTCCCTACAGGACCTTATCCATACTGTATCCCCCTCCCTTTTCCTACTACATCCTTTTCCCAATTACATGGACAAAATGCTGTATATATTCAAACTATTGTTATTGCCTGCATCTTGTGATTTAGTAGTGCTAAGTGCTTGGCAGGAAGGATGTGCTAACATTATGTAAATACTGATCTGAAAAGGAAAAGTTCCAATGTAAATCTGGACCAAATTCTAATTTCATTTACTGTCAGTCATGCTTTCAAACTTCCAATCTTTTTTTTTTTTTTGAGATGGGATAGGAGTGATCCTGTGATTTAATGGATACAAGGTCCTCCCAATGAGGAAATTCTTTCTACCAATGTCAGTTGGCACTTTCTGTGTAACTTATTTTGTTTGGTCCCATGGGAAGTTAAGGGATTGGTACAAGGTCAAACACCAGTACATCTCAGAGTCAGCTCTTAAACCCTGGTATTTATGACTCCTAGGCCAGCTCTCTTTCAACCATATTATATTGTTTTTTTTCGATCCATAATCATCCCATTAAAATTTGTCAGCTGCCTTCTTCATCTGGTCCTTGGCTGTACCAGAATCCAATGATTCCTCAGGAAGAAACACATATTCCCTTTGACATTAAGAGCAAGAATCTTCCATGGGTTTCATCTAAAGTACATTTTCATGTTTATCTCCAAAGATGGAAAGACAAAGCAGGTGGCCTGTGCATTGAGTATGCAGTCAAAATGTGGTAGCACAAAACGAGCATAAAATCCTCTGCTTGGCATTCAGAGGCCTTTGTAATCTGGCCCCTTTCTACCTTTCCAGTGTCCTTACACCTTACTCCCCATACGCCTCTCTTTTAGATCTAATGGCACTGATTTCCACACTCAGTCTCTCAGCTCCAGGCATTTTCTCTGGCCATCCTCAGTGTCTGGAGTGCTCTCACTCCTCATTTCCACCTACTGACTTCCCTGGCTTCCTTTAAGTACCAACTAAAATCCCATCTTTACTGGAAGGTTTCTTGAACCTCTCCTAACTAAGGCTTTTCTTTGTTAACTATTTCTGTATAGCTTTGTTGTTGCTTCATTGTTTTTCAATGGCTGACTCTTCCTGACCCCATTTAGGGTTTTCTTGGCAAAGACACTGGAATAGTTTGCCATTTCCTTCTCCAGTTCATTTTAAAGATGAGGAAACTGAGGCAAACAGGGTTAAGTGACTTACCCAGGGTCATACAGCTAATAAGTGCCTGAGGCTAGATTTGAACACAGAAGATGAGTCTTTTCTGACTCCAGGCCCAGTGCTGTATGGACTATGGCACCACCTAGCTGCCCTCACTGAGCCTGTGATTTCATTACTATGGGGAACTTTCACTTATGCTCTAAGAGTAAATTGCCCAGGGTGACACAGCCAATGAATCAGAAGAGGGACTTGAACTCCTATGTTCTTTTCCTTGAAGTCATTTCTCTATCGTAGTGCCATGCCTCTTCTTAGAGAACAGAAGAGAATTCACTTTGATTCAACAAACATTTATTAACCACCTACTCCATGCAAGACAATGTGGTGGTGATATACAGATGAAAAAAGTGACATAATCCCTGCCCTCAAGGACATTAAGATCTAATGTAGGGTGAAGGGGGGGGTAACACCATCACTGCCACCACCATCATCACCACCACCACCACCACCATCATCATCATCACCATCATCACCACCACCATCATCACCACCACCACCATCATCATCATCACCACCACCACCACCACTACTACCACCATCATCATCATCACCATCATCACCACCACCACCACCACCACCACCATCATCATCATCACCATCATCACCACCACCACCACCACTACCACCATCATCATCATCACCATCACCACCACCACCACCACCACCACCATCATCATCATCACCATCATCACCACCACCACCACCACTACCACCATCATCATCATCACCATCATCACCACCACCACCACCACTACCACCATCATCATCATCACCATCATCACCACCACCACCACCACCATCATCATCATCACCATCAGCACCACCACCACCACCACCACCACCACCATCATCATCATCACCACCACCACCACCACCATCATCATCATCATCACCATTGCCAATATGTACATAGCACCTTTAGGTTTGCAACATTCTGTACATATACATTACATTATCTTTTTTGATCTTCTCAACAGTCCTCTGAGCTACATTCTCACATGCCCCCATTTTACAGATGCAGAAACTAAAGCTGATAAAGATTCATGGCCTTGACCCATGTCATAAGGGCCGTACATCCCAAAGCTGAAGTTGGAACCCAGGTTCTCTACATCCAGATCCTATTGTGTTTCCACCACACCATGGTTGTTTGATCTGGAGAAGAAAAGATTAAGGGGAGGAAAAGAATACTATAGAACAGGGCTTCTTAAACTTTTTCCACTCAGGACCCCTTTTCACAAGTCAGTTGTGATTGTTTGTGTTGTGGCCTGAGGGCATTCGAAGTTCAAAGTGTGAATGCTTTGTGTTTAGAATCAAGGCTTGAAGTGGTTACATTATCCAATATGAGCAAGCACTGCCAGAAACACCTTGGATTAATTTCTTGTTTGATTTTTAATTAATTTTTAGTTGCTGTACATTCAGAAACCTTTTACTGTTGCCAGATTTTTCTAGATTCCGCATGGGGTTGTGACCCCAAGTTTAAGAAGTGCTACTTTAGAATACTGAAGACTTTTCAAGACCATCTCTCTCTTTCTCTCTCTTTCTGTCTCTCTGTCTCTCTTTGTCTCTCTCTCTCTGTCTCTCTCTCTCTCTCTCTTTCTCCTTCTCTCTCTCTCTCTCTCCTATCAGTGTCTCATACATTTCAGAATAGACTTTTGATTTCATTTGTACAGAGGACTACTCATGAGAAAATGCCCTCTACCAACACCATTCAGCACCTACTATTCAATTTATAGTCTTAGAGATTTACCAGCGGGGGCCTTGAAATGTGAAATAATGGCTTCATATAAGAACTCTGTGTCACAAGAATACCTAAGTCTTCCAAATTCTGAGGCTGGCTCTCTATTCCTTAGACATGTCACCTAGCATGATGCCTCCATCCATAGCAAGTACTTAAAACATATTTTCTAAGGCAATGGGGTAATGGAAAGAGCCCCAGATTTAGAAGAAAAAAGGCCTGGGTTCTAATTCTGCCTGCAACTTACTACTGGCATAACTTGGGCAACTCAGGGTCTCAGTTTCCTCATCTGTAAAATGACTGATTTCCTATATGCTCACTTGTCACTTGGTTTCTTTCTCACTCCATTCGCTGTCCTACCACTTACTGGCTTCACATTAATTACAAGCTTCTGACATCCCTAGAATTAGGTGTCAGAACCTGTCCTCAGATTATGTAGCCCAGCTCTGCCCAGCCCAGGTAATGATTCCATATTCTGGCCTGAGTAAAAGATCACTTTTGATCCCTTGAGTTTGCATTTCAGTAGGTGAGAAATATATCTCATTTATTTCATTGCTATGGGTTCTTAGACTCCAGAGTCTCCACTTTTTCCATTATACTTGATGGCATATAACTATTCTGTCCTCTCTGACCTTATCTAGGGATTGTTGGTGCTATCAGAAATGTGTGCGGAGCACAGTGACATTATAATAGATCCAATCAGGAAGGAAAAATCAGCAGAGAATCAAGCTGAGTTCTCTGAAAGTCAGAAGCAAAGAAGTGGTTTGCATACATGATGAATTAAGATCAAAAGTCAGGGAGTCAAGATCTAGAAAAGCTAAAGTCAACAAATCAAGTGGTACCACTAGTGAGGGATACATTACTGGTATGTCAAATACTTGATCTATAATGAGCCAGAGACAAAGGGGGTATTGCTGAATCAGGAGATCCAAGGTAAGAAGAGTCAACAATCCAAGATGAAAGCTTTGTCAGTTGATGATTTGTGGGACTAACTCTCCTCCTGCAAGTCACAGTTGTCAATGATCCCTACTCACCTCCCATTGTCTCTGGAACAAACGGCAGTTCTGCCTGGACTGTATATTGACTGTATATTACACCTGTATATTCCATCCTTCTCCACAATGAGCTGGGCTGGTCTTTGGAGCTTTGGTTTGGTGTATATGTATGTGGGGCAGGGATTGAAGAAGATGGATAGTAATGATTAAATACTTTTACTTACAGAGGAGAATGGGAATACGACTCCAGCTCCCAGGTTCTCTCCTCTGGACAAAGCACCAAAGCAGTGGTTCTCAATCTTCCTAATGCCGTGACCCTTTAATACTCATATGTGGATGTATCTGCATGTGGGCAGATCTGCCTGGAGATGGATAGAGGAGCTGTGTCGCAGTTCCTAAGACCATAGGAAATATATGTTTTCTGATGGTCTTAGGCAACCCCTGTGAAAGGGTCGTTTGATCCCAAAAGGGGTCACGACCCACAGGTTGAGAACCGCTGCACTAAAGAAAGCCCCTAAACATCTGAAATTTAGAATCCCAGTGTAGTCTGTCCTGGGCCACTCTCCTAATTCACAGTGACACTAGCAGGTTGAATTCCTAGAAGGGTGACTGCTGCCTCTGGTACTAAGGATAAACCTGTGGGTGACAACTTCTAACAGTATAGCTCACCAGACCCCACTAGTGTGTTTCCATGTAATAAGCAGCAAGTAGATTTAAATTAGCTTTTACAAAAAAGCATTTACTCAAATGGTAGGGCAGTAGGGTAAGGTAGATTTGCACCCAAACCCTGAGGAGCACTCTCCTATAAAGACATACAAAGCTGGGAAGCAGAAGGGAAGAGTAGATATGAATTTCAAGTACAGTAGTAAAGAGAGACATGTGAAAGGAACATATCTGGCAAAAGCGATTCACAACTGGAGTTTTTTGTTTTGTTTTGATTTGTCCAGAGAATCTTCACAATGTTCTCTTTGGGACAGGGCATTGATATTGGTGACACTTCTGGACAAATTGCTCCAATGCTAGGTTGACTATCATGGTTTCTTTCTGGACATAGTATCTTCCCCAGACAGACTGTTCAGCGGGGCATGTTCCTCCCTGCATATGGTATCTTGGATGCTCGGCTGGGCCATAAAGTTTACTCATCTGTTGAGTGGGTTTCTCATTGGACTTAGTTACTTCTAAGCCGGACCAATTAGATCACTTAATAATTAGGCTCTTGACAGAGTGTGGCATCTCTGCAGTATGTGGTGACCCACTGTACTCTTTGGGCTCCTTCTTCAGTGGGCAGCTGTAGCTTCATCATCTTTCACTATGGATAGGAGCTACGCCCCAGCAACACAGAATGATGGCCATATAGACAACAGCTGTGTCCTGATGGCGATACACACATCCCTGATGGACTTTTCTCTCTGTTTCCTCTCTGAACTTGTCAAGAGAGTTTTCTATCACTGCTCTAACATCCCTTTCAACCCAGAAAGATGCTGCCTTCCTTTTACATTCCTCTGACTCTATGCCCTCAGCTATAGGTTTTGGCATTTGATTAACTTAGCTTTCCAGGCTTAAATTCTCAGAGACATCTCTAAAAAGCTGGCAAGAAGGAAAATACAGTTTTCCTTTTCCTCCAGAGCTTTAATGGATGTATCTTGATTGCCTCAAATATAGGAGGCTTTTTCTTATATTATTTCTGTCTTCTTGTTTCCTTTGTAGGCTCACTCCATCCACCCACAGGCACCTTTTTCTTTGGAGAAGGAACTTCCTTTTCAATGTGTTGTTTAATTTAAATATTAAACTTATTTAATAATGGGCAGTCTTTTAAGCTGATTCTTCTCAGTGACACTTAGCAGTGGATTGCTTTTAGATTTTAGAATCCAAAAATCTTGAAGCAGAGACTTCAGAAGTCTCACTTCACTCTGAGTTAAAAGTGACAGTGGTTTTTAGAACAAAGTAGATGATTGAAAAGTGGATTAACTGGTTTTCAACACAAGAGCACCATGACTAACCTACGGAAGACACATAATCTCTCCACCATTACCTGATGCTTTTGTAGGTTGGGTCGCCTGAAAGAACCATTGAATTAATAGGACAGTACATCTATTCCTACTTCTTTTTATGTCCTGGCAAAGTGACATTTGTATTATTTATCCATGTTGAAAATGAGGGTCTACCATCTACTTGGATAAAGATCCTATAATGAAATATGAACTAGATGACCATCTCCAGAAGCCCCTTGCAACTTTGGAAGGTTAGGCTTCAATGAAAAAATGCTTTGCACACACCACATAGAGAAATTATGAAGGGGAAAATCTCTCTGAGCCTTTCTAAAGAAGAGAAACCATTCTGAGCTTGATTTTCCCATTTTTTTAAAAGCCATTTTCCTAAAACCTACCCCCAAGACCTTCAGATAAATTCCCAAAGGTAGGTAGAATGGCCTCATAACAAAGAAACAGGATAGCAATTAAAGTGGCTGAAATAATCACCTACAATCAAAGAGGTACAGCTCCCAAAGGCATAGCAGAAGAGAAGACCTTAGAATCTTCAACACCTTAGAAAAATCTTTTAAGTGTTCTGTGTCAGGTTTATTACCTATGAAATAAGGTGATGATGATCTTTGAGGTTCCTTCAGGATCTAAAGATCTACAATTTTATGATATTATGCATAACAATTTATAGGGAGAGCTGGCTGGCTCCAATATACTTCCCAGCATGTTGTGGTGAGTCTAACTTTGGATCTCTACCCAAGCAATTGTGCAGAATAGTCAGGATAATGATGAGGTTTCAGGAGTTGGGAAGGAAGTTGCTGCTGAGGCACAGAAAGGTTCAAAATTATGTACAATCAGTGATTCATGAAAAAAAATAGGGTAGAAAGGGAGAGATTAGAGCTCCATTTTATAATCAATAATACCATCGTTCTCTAGACATCACAAAGAACTTTGTTATGTAGCTCCCTGATGCAATATTAAAAAATATTTTCCTGATCCCCTTTTATTGAACCACTTCACTTCCTTGCCAGGCAGAAAGACATGGCAGCCAAAGGCAATATTGGTTTAGAGTTAGTCAGATCTTATGAGGAGAATGAGTGAAGATCATGATGACTATTGCTTCATAAAATAGAAAACCAGTTGAGGGTAAAACCATTTTGAAGAAAATTTGGTAAGCTACTTAACTGAGCAGTCATCCTAAGGACATTTAAGTAAAGGAATTAAAGAAGGTCAACAAATAGATAGAAAAAGTGAAAAGATCTGCAACAATTAAAAAAAAATAAAAACCATTACTTTAGTATCCAGGACGATGGAATCACTATACTTGGACTCAAAAGTCACAGTTCCTGGATATGAAAAGGAAATAGAACCAATGAAAACACACATTGGCTAAATGAGGCCAAACGTACATAAGGAAAATCCATGCTGAAATAATGCAGTAGTGAGAGTATTGGGGGATTGATTAATAAGGTACATGAAGGAATGGAAGAAACCCAAGATGCGAACATTTCCAGATCTAATTAAAAACCACTGATAGCACATCAGCTGAATATATGTCTACTTCTATCCATATCCATATAAAATTTTTATGAAAATATTCTACACTCATGTCCAGGATATCTTTTTTGAGGGTATTAGTAGGGGGTAGGCATGCCTTCAGAAAAGGTGTTCCACAGTTGACCATATCTTTATGATCTACACATCTATACTATTACTGATTGAAAAAAAGTAGAGAATACAAGATACTGAACTTATTATTTGTTGTGTTCTTTACCAGGAATCCAAGAACTTGGCACATACATATGCACATGCACGTGTGTGAGTATACATGTATGTATGTATATTTAGGTATGTACGCATATATGTATATACATTTATTTATAGGCTTACACGTAAAACATTATTCCAATAAAATTGGTTTTCTTTGTAATCCTGGCTGTTTTATGCATATAAAACATGTTATATTATGTAGACCCATATACATAGATATAGATATATATACATAAACATGTATGTATGCATTTATATGCATTTGTTAAAATCTATATGTTTATATGCCTATACATACACACATAGTGTATCAAAACTTACTCAAGAGCTGGGTGTGGAGGTAGCAGCTCATACCTATAATTCTACCTGCCAGGGAGACTGACGATGGTGAATCTTTTGAGCTCTGGAGTTCTGAGCAGCAATGAGCCAAGGGCAGGGGATAGCAGCACTAAGCCCAGGGCCAATATGGTGAGTCCCCAGGAGTGGGAGGCCACCACATTTCCTAAGGTGGGGTGAATAGATCTAGATTGGAATCAGAGCAGATCAAATCCTCTCTGAGGATTAATTCTGAGATTAGGTGAGGGCAGTGGCTCCAATATTAGCCTAGGCAAAATAGGGAAACCCAGCCATAAAAAAAACATCCTCATCTTCACATTATAGACACAATTTATTGTCAGACATTCTCCATGCTTAGAACTTGCCAGAGCCAACACTCCCTAATAAAGCTTTCAATAACCCACGTTGATAATAATAAAAACAATAACTAGAATTTTAGAGCACTTGATAATTTGCAAAGTATTTTCTTCACATATGTTATTTCATTTTATCCTATTATTATCCCCAAAATACAGATGAAGAAACTGAGTAGAGGTTAAGTGATTTGCCCAGGGTCATCTAGTTAGTAAGTATCTGGGGTAGCATTTAAATGTAGGGCTTCCTGAGTCTAGCTTAACACACTGTGCTGATTATTGGGCCCCCAATAGCTCCAAGTATGAATCTCAGAACTCTGTAAGGCCTTAGAGGTGGACTTTAGTTGAGGAAGACTAGGGGACTCCCTTCATTCACACACAGATACACACACACACACACACACACACACACACAACATGCGCATATACCTACCACCACTACCAAAGACTACATGGATCCCTGCCCTCGTGAGGGATATGACTGTAAGACTGTCCGAACCAATGCAGCCTTTGCAGAATTCAGGAACAATGCTCTCTGCCTTGTAACCTCTCAACTTGAGACTGCTCAACTCTAGGCTGGAGATAAAGGACTTACTGCATAAGTTTCCCAATATTTGTATTTGAAATATGAAGCATTTGTGTTGATAAGTTTTTGGAAATCATGGGTTACATATGGCTTGCTCTTAACTCTGTTGCCTTATAACTGTTTTTATGGAAGGATTGACGGAAGGACTTACCCAGGGAATCCAAAGAAATGGAATCATCACTTGGACACCACTTGCCATTTGGTGACCTTGGGTTTACTATTGGTTCCCAGATGGCTACTAAGAAAGGAGTTATGGTTGTGCCCAGAAATACCAAACTCTTATTTTTCTGGGCTTAATGGAGACCAATTGGAGCAATGAAGGGGTTGCTGTTCTTTCCAATACATTGTTAAACATATAAGATGATATTAGAGAATCCACTGGTTTCAAACAATAACCTACAAGTTAGTAAATCAATCGAATGTGGAGGTAGCAATAATGGGATGACTGTACCTTCTCAGGGTGGTGAGGTGGCAGGACAGGGGGAGTGGTGAGGAAAGGAGGGAATTCAACTGTAGGAAAAATGCCAAAGTGATTCCAATACTTCATTTCCCATTACACTTCTCTATGATCAAATCACACATCATAATTATGTCAGCTGTGACTTTTAAAATCAGCACCCAAAATGGTAACCGTAATCACAAAAAGACCTTTTTGTGTGCTTAGGGCCCAACTCAGAGCTGCCAAAAAATATCTTAAGAGTCCACCCTTGAATGTGCCTATAAAGTGAATTTTCTCTTTATGGAAGAGTTGGAACAAGGCATCTGTGTGCATGAGGCAAGTCACTCCCCCTTCCTGGGCCTCAGTCTCATTGGTAAAATTAGAGGATTGAACTAGATGACCAGATTGGACTCTGGGGCGCCTTCTAGCTATAGGTCAAAGGTTCTTAAGCTTTTTGTGTGTGTGTAGCAGGGACCCCTTTGGTGGTCTGGTTAAGCCCATGGATTCCTCAGAATAATGTTTTTAAATGCATAAAATTAAATATATAGGGTTACAAAGCAAGCTAATTACACTGAATTATAGTTGTCAATATATCGATAAATAGGCCTTAGCACAGTGCCTGACACAGAATAAGTAGCTTAATGAATGTTTGTTGACTGACTGATATGTAGTCCTCTCTTTCTTTCTCTCTCTGTCTCTGTCTCTCCATCCATCTATGAGTTCATGGACTCCAATTTAATTACCATTGTTCCATATTGTAACGATACTAGGATTTGAAGATCTTCCACGCCCCTTGAGCTTGCTGATGTAGCAGGAAGGGGTGGAGCAAGAGAACGCCGGAGCCAAGCTAGTCTCTGTGCGGTGCGGACTGGAAGCCACGTCAGAGGCAGTGGCTGCGGCTGCGAACTCCTTTTGCTTTGAGCGGGCCAGAATCTC
>CM053589.1:152689952-152723722 GCA_028646515.1 Pseudochirops corinnae
TCATGGTTGGTCAGTCCGTGATTTTTTTTTTAAATATCTGTGGGGCTCTGCTTCCAGAAAGAAAATCTCTGTCCCAAATTGCTGGGGTCCTTCCAGCTGCCATAGCTCTCAGGAAGGTGCTGGGACCCTTCCTACTTACTTCCGGCTGACTGGATAGTGAAGACTCCAAGACCAAGGCCCAAGACCGCGATCCGGATCCAGGCCTCAACGCGAGAATACTCACCTCAGAACAATTGCTTAGTCCCCCTGCTGTCTGCAGGCTGCAGATGGGAAGCTGCAACGCGGAGGTGGGTGCAAAACCCCTGCCTTTTGCTTTTCCGCTCTGGAGGCCTTTCAGCTGGACTGCTTTTCTCTCCCAACTTCGCAAGTTCCACTGATCTTGTTCTCAGCACTGCTCACAGCTGCCACTAAGATGCTCACCGCTCCTCTCGTCCGGCTGCCCCTGGGGCTCAGCAGCAGCTTCAGGCCAGGCTTGTTTCGCAGTGCTGATGTGGTTCCTCGTAGCCAAGCTGACTTTAGTGGGAAGTATCTTTATGTGTGTTTTGGAGTTCTAGGATTGGTTTAGAGTCCTATTCCATGGGTGTTTTGGGGTGGCTATGTGAGAGCTGCGACATGTTGCTGCTGCTACGCCGCCATCTTGGCACCGCCCCTAGTTTTTTTTTTTTTTGCCATAATTATTGTCACTTATCCAATCATGCAATTCTCAAATGTCCACAATTAGCATGTGTCCCCACCATTCCATTGGAAAGGGTCTTTCCATAGTTGCCATGAATTCTCAAGTGCTGCATTTGATGGCACATCCTTCTTGACCTCCCTGCAGCATCTGTTTCCTCTATCATTTTTACTTGTCTCTCCTGGATCACTTCCTACCCGTCTGTCTGACTGCTCCTTTTCCATTTCCTCTGATGGCATTTTATCCCTGTCCCATCTTCTACCCTTGGCTGTACCCCTACATGTCATCCTGAGTACTCATTTCTACCCTGTCTCTCTTGCTGGTTACATTAGCTGCTATCAGTTCAAATATTACCTCAGTGTAGATGTCTCCCACATTTCCACATCTAGATGTTATCTCTCTCCTGAGCTCCTGGTTGGCAATGGGGATGCCTGATACACAGCACCACCTGCATGTGCCATATGCTCTCCAAATTCCACCTCTCTAAACTAAGACTTCTTATCCATTCTCCCAACCCCCACACCACTTTTATAATTTCTCTGTTTCTGGCAAGGGCATCTCTCCTTGCAGTCACTCAGGTTTGAGACATCAGAAGCATCCTTGATGATATATCATTCTTAATTTTTCTCTCTCCTTCAACCCAAAGAAACATCAAGTCTTGCTTATTGCATCTCTACAATAACACATAACATCCATGCCCTTCTTTCTGCTCATGAATCTATTACTGAAGGTTAAGTCCTCATCACCTTGGATCTGAAGACTGTGATAACCTCCTAATTAGCCCTCTTTCTAACAGTTGCAACTCCAACACAAGCTGTCAAATTGATATTCCTACAGCAAAAGTTTGGCCATGTCATTCCTTTGTTCAAGAAGCTACAGCACTCACTATTGGCTCTAAGACAAAGTACACACTCCTTTTGTTGGTGTTTAAATCCCTTCACAATCTAGTTGTAGCCTGTCTTTATACACTTGGTTTCTTTGGACATTAGTCTTTCTTATTCTTTCTTTATCATAAACACACAAGACTAATTACTATTCCTCATGCATGGTCTCATCTTTTCCCTTTATGCTCTTTACTTTATATACTCCCTAATGCCTAAAATGTTTTTCCTCTTTACCTCTGTGTCTTGAAGTCCCTGGTTCTCTTTAAGACTCAGCAAAAGTACCACCTACTATATGAGGTTTTACCAATCCCCAGAGTTATTGTATCTCACACCCCCATGACTTGTATTTACTTCAGATAAACTTTGTATTTACTTATCTCCATATGTGCATATATTGTCTGCCTATCTATCTATCTATCTATCTATCTAGCTAGCTAGCTAGCTAGCTAGCTATCTGTCTGTCTGTCTTGTCTGTCTGTCTGTCTGTCTCTCTCTCTCTCTCTCTCTTTCTCTGTCTACAGGGAGCTAGATGGTGCAGTGGATAGAGGGCGAAGCCTAGAGTCAGGAAGGCTCATCTTCATGAGTTCTTATCTGGCCTCAGACACTTAGTAGCTAGGTGACCCTAGGTAAGTCACTTAACCCTCTTTGCCTTAGTTTCCTCATCTGTAAAATGAACTGGAGAAGCAAATGGCAAACCACTACAGTGTCTTTCCCAAGAAAACTCCAAATGGGGTCATGAAGAGTCAGATAGAATTGAAATGACAGAACAATATCATCTAGATCTATGTAGATTTCCCCCAATAGGGTTTAAGCTCTTTGGAGAAAGATGTTATTTTGTTTTTGTTTTTGTATCCTCAGCCTCCAGCAACACAGTTCTTGGCACATAGTAGGTACTTAATAAATATGCTTGACCCTGTGCTGTTTAATATTTCTATAATTAACTTGAATAAAAGTATAGATTTCAAAAATGTGTTTAACAATTAACACACAATATGTGCAGGTAGCATAAAGCTAAGAGTGATAATTAAAACACCGGGCAATGGAACCAGGAACCCAGAAAAAGTCATGAAAATATAAAATACTGGGCTGAACTGAATAGGATAAAATGTAATCAGAATAAATGTGATGCCTTATCCTTATAAGAAATTAACTTCATAAGTAGAGGATGAGGGAATCACAATAAGAAGACAGTTTGTTTGCTTTTTTTTTTTTTAAGATGTGAGGGTTTTAGTAGACTGTAAGCACCATATGAAATAATGTGATACGGAAATCAGAAAAGTTAATGTGTGCTTGGGCTACATTCTAGGATTCCTGAAGGAATTCAATTAAGCCTTAAAGCACTATAGAACAATGTGCAATTTTGCCCTTGAAACTCTTTCCATATGGTACAATATTAGGTGAAATAAATTATATACATATATGTTACATATACAAAATTATAGTACAAACATAGGCAAAATTAAATCACAAAATAATGGTGCTCTTTGCATGTTGAGATAGCGGCCCCCAATCACATAGTCCTGTATCTGTTGGCAAAGATCATGAGCTATTGCTGATTCTACATGAAGCAGTAAATTAAATTTATGCTTGAAGCTTTCTACTATTAAGCAGAATTTTGAAGCATTAAGAGCTTTGTTATATTTTGTAGCTAAACCATGGTTCTTTTTAATTGTTTTATTTTAAATGTATAACCAGAAGGGAAATATTTCTTCTCTCCTTTTGTGCCAAACTCTTAACTAGAATTGTCTGTGCACACAACCTTTGCTTCCTTGTTATACACTGCCTTCTCAACCCACTAGAATATAGCTCTTGACCTAGTGGAATTGTTTCCTAAAGATCAGTCCCCCTCCACCCTACCCCAATCACAAAGTCTGCAATCTCCTCCACTGAATCTGAATAGGGAGTATCCTTTTCTCTTACCCTTTTCTTTAACACATCTGCTGCCTCCAGGATGCCCTGGCTCTTGACTGTCTCTGTTTTAGGGATTTTGTTCTCTCTTGTGTGAGTTAAATAAACTTGCAATGAAAGCTTTTGTTGTTTGTTGTTGTTTAGTCGTTTTTTCAGTCACATCCAACACTTTTTGACCCTATTTGGGGTTTTCTTGGCAAAAATACTGGAGTGGTTTGCAGTTTCCTTCTCCAGCTCATTTTGCAGATGAAGATGAGGCTAGCAGAGCCAGGTGACTTGTTGAGGGTCACACAGCTGGTAAGTGTCTGAGGCCAGATTTGAACTCAGAACTGATAACAAATCCAGTGCTTTATTGACTGTACCATGCAGCTGCCCTGCAATAAATGCATTGTTGGAAGAAGGAGGACAAGGAGGAGGAGGAGGAGGAGGAGGAAGAGGAGGAGAGCAAGCAAATCAGAGTGTGAAGAGAAAGAGGAGAAGGAGAGGGAGAGAGAGAGAGAGAGAGAGAGAAGGAGGAAAGGAGGGACAGAGGGAGGGACGGAGGGAGGAAGAGGGAGAGGAAGAGAGAGTGGAGGGGAAGGGGAGAGAGAGAGAGAGAGAGAAGCTTTAAAGGAGGCTTAGGGGAGTGGCAAACAGGATGCTTTGACCTCAGAAGCCATAGGAATTGTTAGTGGAAAATAGGAGAGTCAATTAGCATAAGATTTCCAGAAGCAATGGGATTGTTGATTTAATTATAGTTACTAGAGTTAGAGGAAGAAAGTGTGGAGATAATTTGTATGTAAGATATCACTATGAACAAATGAGTGAGTGAATGAAACAGCACTTAGTAAATGCTTACTATGTACCAAGAAATTATGGTAACCACTGAGAAGACAGATCCAAAAGCAAGACACTCCACACTCCTAAAGGAACCTTTTGTAGCTACACCATGGTTCTTCTTCACTGTTTTATTTTAACTGTATAACCAGAAGGGAAATATATAGTAGTTTATATAGTATAGACAGTTTTTTCTTTAAAAAAAAAAAAAGAATTTTGAGAGAATTCAATTCTGACCTTATCTGGTCTCAGTACCCTTCAACATGGAAGCTCATTAATAAGCTGTTGAATTTCTTCTGAGATTAGTTCGTCCAGGTTATGAATTTCTTATTTTGTTGCCAAAACCTATCCACACCTGAATTTTTAAATTCATTTTGTAGATATTTTTGCCATCACTCAAATTTGCAGTCTTAAAGGCATTCCCAATTCTGTTACCACCTACATTCATTCAGTTGTTATGTCTGGTGTATTCTATTCACACAATTTCTCTCCTGTTCATCCCTTTGCCCTTCACCCCTCTAACTCATGCACAAAGCATCTCTCGCCTGGACTATTAAAATGGTCTCCTAATTGTTCTCCCTGCCTCCAGTCTCTCTTTTTTCAATTTATCCTCCACATAGAAAATAATTTTCCAAAAGCATAGGTCTGACCATGCCACTCACCTATTCAGAAAACTTCAGTGATTCCCCATTGATTCTAGCATAAAGAATGAACTCCTTATTTTGGCATTTAAAGCTCTTCACAATCTGAATCCAACCTACTCTTCTAGGATTACTTCACATGATTTTTTCACAGACTATGTTCTAGCCAAAATGTCCTTTTGGTTATTGCCTAAAGTTGGTATTCCTTTTCCAACACAAGGGATTCCATTCTATCCTGTGTCTTTGCACAGTGTGTCCTTCATCTTTGGAATGTGTTTCTACCACACATCTGCCGCTTAGCTTGGCTTTCAAGGTTCAACTCAAATGTTACTTTCTTCCTGTCCTTTTTTATAATCTCCTTTGTTGTTAGTGATTTCTCCTTCCTCAAAATACAACAAATTCATCTATCTAAATAAAATGTAAGCTCTTTGAAGACAGAACAAGTTTGTTTTTTTTTCTCTTAAATTTATTTAATTTTAGTTTACAACATTCAGTTCCACAAGTTTTTGAGTTCCTAATTTTCTTCCCCTCCCTCTCCAACTCCTTCCCCCCATGGCAGCATGCAATCTGATATAGCTTCTACATATACCTACACATTAAACGTTAGTCAAGTTGTAAAGAAGAATTATAACTAATGCTTCAATCTGCATTCAGATTCTGTAATTCTTTCTCTGGATGTAGATAGTCTTTTCCATTGGTAGTCTTTTGGAGTTGCCTTCTAGCCTTCCATTGCTGAGAAGAGCCCAGTCTATCAAAGTTAGTCACCACAGATACAGTGCCTGTAATTGTGTACAATGTTCTCCTGGTTTTGCTCTTCTCACTCAGCATCAGTTTATATAAGTCTCTCCAGGTTATTATATAGTCTGTCTGCTCCTCATTTTTATAGCACATTTCATTTCATTACATTTATATACCACAACTTGTTTAGCCATTATCCAGTTGATGGCCATCCTCTTGATTTCCAGTTCTTTGCCACCACAAAAAGATTCATTATAAATATTTTTGTACATATAGGTAGAACACATTTTTTGTTTTATCTTTGCATCATTTTCCAAGAAGTTCCTCTATTCTTCTTGCTTTGAACTAATACAATTTTGCCAACTATCTATTACATTAATTGAACTATTGCTCTCCTGAAAGTTCTCACAATTCCCATTGATGGTTTTTGGTGGAGGAAATAAACATATGACTGACAGCACTATAGTTCTAATAACCATTAGTTGTCATTGTCATCATCATCATCATAATCATCATCATCATTGTCATCATCCTTTACATTAGTGTTGTCCAATATGGGTTTTATAAAACTTTAATGTATGTTACTTCACTGAATCGTCACAAGACTTTGTGATAGAAACAGGACCAAACATATTTCCACAATTCTTACAAATTATATGAAGTAACTTTCCTGAACTCCTGCAGATATTTAATACCTGAGTCTTCAGAATCCTCACTTCCCACTCTTCAAAAATGCATAAAGTCTTCCCACCAGAGAGGTGGTTTAGCATAATGGATACAGTAGTAGACTTGAAATAAGGAAGAATTTGGTTCAAATCCCACATTTAAGGTTTACCTAGCTATGTGACTATGTTATATAGCCTTAACATGATATAAAACCAAGAAACTGAAAATATCATTTAATGTAGGTATTCAAAAGCTCTCTCCCTAAAATAAGGTGTAAAATTGCCCACTTTCTACATTACTATCTGACCTGATTTTAGAAATCCTAGTTTAGTTGGTTGATTGGTTATTGGCCTTCATGTTCAAAGAGGACCAAAATGATAAAACTATGTTGGAGTCATGGAACAGAGTGTCCAACTGTGTCTAATCAGAGAAATACGAGCTCAGAAGGCTCTACCATAGGTTGATCACAAATAGTCCATTTTCCAATGTTAGTAAAAAGGAAATTAAGAGAATCAGTGTAGCCAAAGACAAGGTTAAAATGTTTCTATTTTCAGTAGATACAAAAACATATTTACAAAACATAGGAGAGTCATCAAAAAATTGGATAGTAGTAAGGTGAAAAATGGAAATATATTCACACCTCATGTCACATATTACAATGAATTAATGATCTATTATTAAAAGTTATTCATTTATAAGATAAAGTGATATGGCTTCCAAAATTATGGAAAGAGTAAAAATTCATATTTATCAAGCAAATGAAAGAAATTATAATAAACAAAATAGATGAATAAGATTGTATATAAATTTTTTTCCACACAAGCTAATGTATCTAGAGTAAAAAGGAAAGAAACACTGTAAGGAAAAAAAATGTCCTAAATATTTCTAGAAAATATCTGATAGCAAAATCTATAATATATAAAAGTGAGATCAATTTTTCAAATAGATAAATGGTTAAGGGATTTGAACAAACATCTTTTGTAACACAAGTTATCAATAACCACATTTTAAAATATTCTAACTTTTTAAGAAACAGGAAAATGAAAATTAAAAAAAAAACCTTTGAGCTACTTCCTTATACTCTTTAAATAAATCAACATAGCTTAATACAATAAAATTGTTGGCACGACTCTGGAGAAATAGGCATGTTATAAAATTGCCGGTGGAGCAATGCATTAGAAAGCCTTGTGGAACTTTAAGATAATTTTAAAATTGCACAGATTTTGACTAGATAATCCCACTACTTGGACTGTATCCTAAGACTGTCATTAAAAAGGAAAAAAAACTTACATGTACAAAAATATATGTTATTTCAATAGTAAAATCTGAAAATAGCCCATATGTTCAACTTTTAAAGAATGGCTTAGCTAACAATGGTATAGGGATCATAAGAAATGACAAATAGAAAGAAATATGAGAAGACATACAAATTGATGCACAATGAAGAAAGTAAAATCAGAATAGCTACAATGATATAAAATAATAATAGCAATAAATTAAAACTAGAATAAAGAATTCTGAAAGGAATATAAATGAAAAATTATAACTATTGTTTAATATGTAATATACATTAGGAAAATAAATTATAAATAATAGTTTACAGATTTATGTACCATTATATCTTAAGTTTCATTGTGTATCTCGA
Source organism: Pseudochirops corinnae (assembly GCA_028646515.1). Taxonomy (NCBI): domain Eukaryota; kingdom Metazoa; phylum Chordata; class Mammalia; order Diprotodontia; family Pseudocheiridae; genus Pseudochirops; species Pseudochirops corinnae. The sequence continues at coordinate 152,697,924 of CM053589.1, forward strand.
AGTTTGTTTTATTTGGTTATTAAATTTAAGAAAACAAATGGATAGAAAGGCTAGCATGATCAAGGAAGGAGAAGATGAACTTGAACCTTGAAAGATGTATGGAGCTTTCTTAAGTGGAGCTGTGAGGCATAATTTTCTAAGTAGTGATGTAATGGGGTAATTGGCCAATGAGGTCACTTAGTCCTTACCATTAGGACAAAAGACTGAGTCCTTATTGGCTATTCCCCACATGACAGAAAAATTGTATGAATTAAGGCAAGGAAGAGGAAAGTCTAAGTCATATGGTAAGCTTCCTGAAAATATTCATAAGCATTTGTAAAGATTTTTTTGAGAAACAAATTTGACCTTTCAATTTGAGGTAAAAGAGGTTACACAGTACCTTTGGTCAAAAAAGAAATCTGGATTAAATGGATTATGGAGCTGACCAGCCCCTTGTTTTGTTTTTATGTCAAATAATGGAGATTCAGTATAATAACTCATATTAACACAGAGTTTTAAGGTTTATGAAGCATTTTCCACATGACTATCCCATGGGATAGATAGAATAGGTACTATTATATTCATTTTACAATTTGGCAAACTGAGTCTGAGAAAAGCAAAGTCACATAATCACATTCACATGGCTAACATGTCTTATATTTGGAATTCGAATCTAGGTCTTGACTCCACAACTCTCATACTTTCATGGTGAATGGAGAAAAAATGAACAAGATGAAATCATGAGATATTGAGGAAATGACATCATAGTTTGTGATCTGTTTGGAGAGTGACAGATACAAGCAACCAGGATAATGAAGGGCCTTGAGATCATTACACATGATAATCAGTTGAAGGAAATAGGGATGGGAGTATGTATTATGGGAGATGAAAGCTTTCTTCATCAGATTGCCAAAGTTGTTCATGACACACAAAAAGATTAAGAATCTCTGATCTGGAGAGATGTGAGAGTATGGGAGATGCTGTGAAAGTAAAAATTGGAATGACTTGACAAGAGATTGGATATGAATGTTGATAGTGAGGAGTTGAGGATAACACTTAGATTGCGAACCTGGGAAACTGGAAGAAAGGTGATACCCCCAATGTTAATAGGAAAGTTGGGAAGAGGGAAGAGTTTGGGCAGAAATATAAAGAGTTCAGTTTTAAACATGATGAGTTTAATGTATCTGCTAGACACATAGATATTTAATAGGCAGGTGGAGATGTGAGTTTGTAGATTAGATCTAGATAAGTAGAACTGAGAATCATAAGCAAAGGTTAATTAAATCCATAGGGGTTAATGAGATGACCAAGAGAAATAGTATAGAGGAAGAAGAAAATAGGGTTGAGGTCAGAGACCTAGGGCATACCCATGGTTAGCAGACATGACCTGTATGAAGATCCACCAAAGGAAACTGAGAAAGAGTAGTAAAATAGAAGGAGACCCAGGGTAGAGTAGTCATAGAAATTAAAGAGAAGACAATATCAAAGAGAAGAGGGTGATTAACATTGTCAAGGACTACAGTGAGGTTAAGAAAAGCAAGATGTCAGAAAAGTCCATCAGCTATGAAAATTAGGAGACCATTGATGACTTTGGAGAGAGCAGTTTTAGTTGAATGATAAGACTGGAAGCCAAAATGTAGAAAGTTAAAAGACTGAAAGGAAAGGATATGTAAGCATCTGTTAAGACAACTTTCTTAAGGAGATTAATCACAAAAGGGTGAGAGATATAGATAGATAGAAAGATAGCTAGCTAGCTAGCTAGATAGATAGATAGATGGATGATAGATAGATAGATAGATAAAGAGTTTTTTGATGATGGTAGAAGTATAAGCATCTTTGTAGGCAATAAGCCAGCAGTTAAGAGGCAAAGATTAAAGATAAGTGAGAAAGTGGTGATTATATCGGGGGCAATTTGTTGGAGACAGTTTGATGGAATGGAATCATTTGTGCATGCATTTATTTGCCTTCTTTATATGAGACAGGGATGAAGAAGGAGATAGTGATAGAAGGTATCTGAGTATGAGAACTGGGGAAGAGAGAAGAGAGAGCTCTAGGTGGACATTATATTTTCAGTGAAATATGAGAAAAGGTTCTCAGACAAGAGGGTGAGGGAAAATTTGAGGAGAGATGAAAAGTTTTGAAAGAACTGCTCTGTTGAGTGGGATAGCAAATTAATTAGGGAGGCATAAAATGATTTCCTTACTGCAGTGAAGGCCTAGTTGGGATTATGTAATATAAACTTGTGGTGGACCCAGTCCACATTTTCATGAATTCTTTTCCATCTTATTTCAGTAGCATTTGAGGGGAAAAAAGGGAACAAAATCCAAGGAGGAGTAATCCAATACTGAGATGTGGCAGAGCAAGATAAGCAATATAATAAGGGGATTTGGGACTCAAGAGAAGAGTACAATGTGAGTTGAACTGGTTCACCAAGGTGTCAAGATGGTGAAGGGAGAAGTATAGCTAACACAGGAGTAATAGACTGGGAAAGAACTGAGGATTCACAGTGAGGACAAAAAATGTTTGCGGTTGCAGTGCAGGAGAAGAGGTGGAATGAAAGACAGTGATCAGATAAGGGAATTTCAAAATTCAATAACATGGAAGTGGTTTATTTGGGAGTTAGGACAAGATCAAGGGGATAATTAACTCTGTGTAGCTGAGATGGAATGGAGGAATAGGTCATAGAAAAATAAGTATATTGAGGACCTGTGAGATTGGGGACTTTGAAGAAGTAGCAATATGGATACTGAAGTATGAGAGTAAGAGTTGGAAATGAAAGAAAAACTATGAGCCAGGCACTGAATTCATTGAGAAAAAGAAGGTGGATGTTCTAGAGGTTGGTTTGACTGGATTGTAGATATGGATTGAGTGTGAGCCTTAAAGGAGAGTGATGGTGATAGAGGGAAAAGTGACAATAGAAAGCCAGAAGTATTTCAAACCTCCCACTTTAACCAGTTTGGGTGGGGAAGGGCAGAAATGAGTAAAAGTCTAATTAGTGCTGGAAAGGGCGACTGGTGAGGCTTTACCATCAGGAAAGAGCCAGGTGTCAGTGATAGCCAGAAGGTGGAAGGACTGGGGAAAAAAGATTTAAGATGAAATCAAGTTTATTTTCTATGGAGCAGGCATTCCAGAGAGTATGGAAGGGGTGAGTAGCTTAAGAATGGGAAGTTGCTAAGGGCTTGAGGAAGGGTAGATTGAAAGCATTAAGAATAAGGACTTAGACTGGGGAGGTGGGTTGGGGATGGGGATGGTACAGAATTGAGTTTGAATGATGAGATGGCTTTTGAGGTTTCTTTGCACACAACGATCCTCAGTATTGAGGAGAAGCCCTACCAGAGCAATTACATAAAGTCCCAAGAAGACCCTCAGTCTTTAATCCTGGACCTCTTTAAGCCACAAAGAAAGCAAGAACAATAGAGCTCATTGAGAACAAAATGGATCAAGGCTCCAAAGGGATTTTTGAAGCAACAAAACCAAGGTCATTATTTAATTTCTGTCCCTTTAACAAATAGAAATCCCTTGCCACCACCTCAACGAAGCCTTCCCTGATCCTCCTAGGAAGTGATGACCCTTTCCCCCAGACCTCACATAGCATCTTATTTATACCTTTCTCATGCGTTTCTATATCATCGTCCGTTAAAAATTATTTCTTGCGTGCTACATCTCCTAGTAGCGGGCTCTAAATAAAGGCAAACACTATGTCTTACCCAAATTCTATAAGCAGGGGGAGCTTAATAAAGATTGGTTGAATTGAACTCCACCAGAATAATGAAGAATTTCTCTCTTTTCCAAAAGTCCAAAAAGGTACATTTAACACTTCTAATTATGTAGGGGATGGGATAAGCGTCTCTGGTTATTTACTTCAGAGTTGGTTTAACCGAAATATTTAATTAAAGCCTCCCAAAACACACAGTAAAGCAGGGAGGGAGCCACAGGAGTTAGTTTCTATATAAACAGTTGCTGCAATCACATGTCCATTTCTCTGAGGTTGCTGTTGATCATTTGTGAATGCAGAGCCCTAAAATGAATTAACTCTGTCTTCAAGACACCTGCAGGTTCCCACAATACCTGAAATCAAGGAGGGCAAAGTAGATCATTCCTTTTCCTCATAGGTATGCAGAGATTGTGGGCTCTGTTCCAATGGCTCTTCCCCTGAGGAGTCTTGTAGCGTTTCTTTGTCTTGTCACTATGAAAAAATATAAAAGACTTCATGAAATTCTTTTATAAAATCTAGTGAATTCTACAGCTTCTCAATGGATCTTCAATTAAGATTAAGATGTAAACTAAAATTCTAAGCTGTATCTCCTGGTGAAGAAAGCATGGACAGGGATGGGGGTGTGCTGGTACACTCTAATAAAGCCCCTAAGGGGAAGGACAGAGTGCAGAGAGCATGTTCCACACCTTGTCCATGCCCATGTCTTCCGCAGAGGAAAAATTTCATATCAGATTAGATGAATTTGAGAGAGTTTGCTGTCTAATCACCACTCCCTCATTCTCATCCTCATGGATTTGATTTTTGAAACCAAGTATAAAGCTTTAATTTCTATTCAAGTTCATTGTATTAGATTTGGCTCAATATTCTAATTCAATGTTGTTGGATCTGGATTCTGTCATCCAAAAAGTTAGCCATTCCTCCAAGCTTTGTGACATCTGTGAATTATATAAGAAGTCCATTTGCACTTTTATCTAAGATGCTGATAAAAAATGTTAAACAACAGAGAGATAAGCACAGAGTTACGGGGCACTGTACTAGACACATCCTTCTAAATTGATATTAAACAAGTGGCAACTCTGGGTCTAGACCAGAGGTTTGCTGGTAAATGGTTTTTAATGGGTTCTCTGAAATATATAAATATATATATGTATATATATATATATATATATAATATATGTGTGTGTGTGTAAATATATGTATGTATGTATGTGTGTGTGTGTGTGTGTTTAAAAAGTATCCTTTGACCTGAATTCAGACTCCTTCAGGTCTTCCTCTGGGTGGAAAGCATTTTCATCATAAATACTTCAGAATTGTCTTGAATCATGATATTGCTGAAAATAGCTGTTCTTCACAGTTAATCTTCATACAATATTGCCTTTACCATGAGCAATATTCTCCTGGTTCTGGCCACTTCACTTTGCATCAATTCATGTAAGTGTTTCCAGATTTTTCTGAAAGCGTATTGTTCACTATTTCTTATAGCACAATAGTATTCCATCACAATCACACACCACAACGTGTTCAGCCATTCCCTGATTAATGGACATACCTTCATTTTCCAATTCTTGACACCACAAAAAAGAGATGCTACAAATATTTTTGAACATGTTTGTTCATTTCCTTTATTTATTTGTTTATTCATTCATTCATTTGTTTATCTAGTTATTTATCCGTTCATCCATTCATTCATTCATTCTATCATCTACTCATTTATCTATTCATCTATTTATTCATTCATTTATTCATCTGTCTATTTTCTTATGTATTTATTTATTATACAGACCTAGTAGTGGTATTGTTGAGTCAAAGGGTATGCACAATTTGGTTGACCTTCGGGCACAGTTCAGCCACATCACATAAATTTTGGTATGTTGTCTCACTGTTGGCATTCTCTTTATGAAATTACTATAGAGGGGAGATCATTTTGATCAATTGCATAAAGAGCAAAAAAAAAAAACCATGGAAGATGGATTTGATTATTTTTCAAAATTCAATAGTACCAAAAGGACAACTAAGATAAAAAGAAAAATTATAATAAATTGTGAAGGAAAATTTTTGGCAAATATAAGACATAAAACTTCAAGTAAAAAGTCTGAGGAACTTATAAAATTTATCAAGGGAGACATTTATCCACTAACTGAAAGAATGCTCCAAGTATACATACTGATAATTTACAATAAAAGGTACACAAATTGAAACAATTATTTGAAAAGTTGTTCGATTTCCTCAAAAATTAGTCATAAAATTTTTTTTGATGATGATAAACCCACTCAATTGGCAAAATGAACACTAATGAGAAAACTCAAGGTTGGCAAAGTTGTAAAGTATCAAAAATGTTTATATGTCACTACGTTGCAAACTGTGCAATATTTTGGGAAAAAAAAGTCCTACAGTAACTTACAAGAATTATAAAAGTGTTAAAATTATGAAGATATACATGTAAATATTGAATTAAAGGTATTATATTTATAAGTATATTCAATCATTTCATGTTTCCTAACATTATAATAAGAATAATAGCTATCCTTTTCATCTAATGCTTACCTATTATAGTGATGCACTGTGCTAAGCACTTTACAGACATGATCCTCACAACACCCCTGGCAGGTAAGTGCTATTACAATATTCATTTTACACATGAGAAAATTGAATTAGATAGCAATTAAATGACTTTCCAGGATCACACAGCTGGTAAGTATCTGGGGCTAAATTTGAACTCAGGTTTTCCTGATTCCAAGTCTGGTGCTCTATCCACTGCTATTTTATTTTCTTTTTCTGGAGAGGGGAAGGTAGGGCAATTGGGGTTAAGTGACTTGCCCAAGGTCACATGGCTAGTTTTGTGTTAACTGTGTGAGATCACATTTGAACTCAGGTCCTCCTGACTCCAGGGCTGGTGCTCTATTCACTGCATCACTCAGCTGGCCCTATCCACTGCTATTTAACTATAAAATTAACTTACATTCATTTAGTGGTTTATATTTTTCCTTGGCCAAATGTTTGACATTGCATCATAAATTTAGAATAGAAAGAGTCGAGTTTGTGCCATATTCCAATCTACTAGTAAATCAACAAACATTTATGAAGTACTTACTGGAAAGCAATTTGTCAGAGACTAGTTATAAACCAGCATCTCATACCACATACCAAGGTCATAATGGGCACATGTTTAATACATAAAGTGTGATACCTTAAGCAACTTAGGGGAGTATGGAAAATTTTATCTGTTAGATCTATGAATGATGGAAGAATTTGTGACCAGACAAGAGATAGAGAGAATTAAGAGATATAAAACAGATAATTTTGATTGCATTAAATTAAAAAGGTTTTGCATTAACAAAACCAATACAGCTAAGATTAGAAGGAAAACAGGAAACTTGGACAAGGGGTGCAGTAAGGTGGGGGAAATTGCAATTTGTTTCCTTGAAAAGGCTTCACTTCTCAAATATAAAGAGAACTGAGTCAAATTTATATGTCTCTCATCTATTGACACGTGGTCAAGGAATATAAACAGTTTTCAGAAGGAGAAATCAAAACTATCTCTAGTCACATTAGAGAAATGCAAATTAAAACAATTCTGATGTATCACCTTCCACCTATCAGACCAGCTAACATGACAGAAAGCAAAAATGACACACGCTAGAGGAGATGTGGTAAAATTGGGAAACTAATGCACTGTTGGTAGAGTTGCAAACTGGTCCAAACATTCTGAAAAACAATCTGTAACTATTCCCCAAGAGCTACCAAACTGTGGATTTGACCCAGCAATGCCACTACTAGGTCTGTATCCCAAAGAAATCAAAGGAAAAGGAAAAGGACCTGTATGTACAAAAATATGTATAGTAGCTCTTCATGCGGTTGCAAAGAACTGGAAATTGGGGGGATGCCCATCCACTGGGGAATTTGAGGTCCTCTACACATATTCTACAATGGGACTCTTTAGCTATGTTTGGGACACTTGGAATTCTGCTCTATAGTACAGGCATTAAGCTAGGTGGTGCAGTGAATAGAACATCAGTCTTGAAGTCAGGAAAACCTGAGCTCAAATTTGGCTTAAACCCTGGGCAAGTCACTTAACCCTGTTTGCCTCCATTTCCTCATCTTTAAAATGAGCTAGAGAAGGAAATGGCCAACCACTCCAGAATCTTTGCCAAGAAAACCCCAAATGAGGTCACAAAGTCTGAAATGACTGGACAACCAGAAGCATTAAGGATTATGCTTCTTCAGATAAGTAAATAGATGGCATAAATATTACTACTACTGAAACTGCTTCTAAGTTTTCTGTCTTTTTTCTTAGGTTCATCTGCCTCTACTGCCTTGACCCCACCCCCAGTTCCCTGTCCCCACAACATCCATCACTGTAATGTGAGGTGGGGGGCCCTGTGGACAGATTCTCACTGGGTGGGCTGATACCCCTCCTGCCCCAACTGAACTTATCAAGCAGGACCACCCCCACCTGCACACATTCCAGATAAATTAAATTATTTGGTCTTCACCTAAATAGGTCTTATCCATTTCCAGCTCCATGGCTTTGTTTATCCCACTCCCTTTGTCTATGATGCTCTCTTCTGATTCCTATCTACCAAAATCCTACCTGTTTTCTGAGATTGAGATCAAAGGCCACCTCTCCGGGGAAGCCTTCCCTGCTCTCCCATGGAGAAATGGATATTACCTTCCTATAAACTTCCATAGCATTTTGCCACTCTCTTCTTGGCACTTATTACATTTCTCGTTGTATTATGGTTATTTCTGCATGTCATATACCTTCTCTGCTAAAATAAATGCTTCTTTAGGGAAACACTACTTTTGTATCCCCTGCAGTGCCTAGCATGAGGCCTTACATGTTATTGAGCACAAAAATGCTCAATAGACATTTATTGAATTTGGATTGAATGTTACTGGGTTAACATAAACAAAAGAGTCTTGTACAGAGAGTCACAGAATCCAGGGCTGAGCGTAAGCTCTGCCACAGTGTAGCTGCATGATCTGGGGCTAATCATGATCTCTATGGGCTTTGTGTTTCTTCATGTGTAAAATGAAAATTTTGATCTAAATGATTTCTAATGTTTCTTCTAGTTCTAATCATCTATGAATTGAACTTGCTTGATTCAATTGAGCAAAATAACTTTCATCTGCATGTGTGACCCAATCTTAGTGTCTTTCCCATCCTCACCTATCATAGTTCGGTAGCTGGTTTCTTTCTCTTTTATCCTTTTCACTTAAAGTATGAAGACATATGAAAAGAAGTTTCACCATGACTTTATTTTGGCATAACATTGTGGTAACTCACCTTTCTTATAAACACATTTCCAGGGGTAAGGCCATTCCCATGTGGTCAGAAATAATTTTCTCTTTCTTTTGTAGGTAATTTTGTTAGATTCATCACCAGATCCTCTTTGGTTTAAACTTGGAAGTTGTATACTAGCGATGATGAAAGGAGAAGCTGTACCAAATGAAATTTTCAACCTGATTTAGTGAAATAACAAAGTTAACAGTATTTCAGTTCTTTCAGTCATTTTAGTAACCAATGGACTGATTGTTCTCATGCTCCACCCTTTATCAATAATCTCATAATCTCATATCAATATCTCAGACAAATATCAACAGTCTCAAGTCATAGTGTCTATGTCTAGGGAGGTGAATATCCCACTCTTTCCTGCTCTAGTGAGTCCACATTTGGAATACAACATTCAATGTGGGATATACTATTTTAGGAAGGACATAGATAAGGTAGAAAGTATCCAGAAAAGGGGAATAAAGATTTCGGAGTCCTTGAAATTATGGCAGATGGCAATCACTTGGAGGAAGTAGGAATATTTAGTCTGGAGAAGAGAAGACTTATATGAGGTACTATCACTTCCTTCAAGTATGTGAAGAGATGTCATGGAGAAAAAATCACTTCTGCTTGACCTCAAAGACCAGAATAAGGCATGATGGGTGGAAGTTTCAGAGAAGCAGAAATATTCCAACAACTAAAGCTGCACAAGAGTAGAAAGGGTTGCTTCTGGAAGTCATACATTTCCTCACACTGGGAATCTTCAAGGAAACATTGAGCAATTACTCATTAGAGATATTGTAAAGGGGATTCTTGTCCATATATGGATTGGACTAAATAGCCTTTGGGGTTCTGTGTAACTTGGAGATTTTGTGATTCTGTGAATTTGAAAATGTTCAATTGAATCAAAGCCATCATGTAGCATAGGGAGCACTGGTAATGAGAAATGGTACAACGGCTGTTGCAGTAAAACAGAGAGAGTACAAATAATGTGGTGTTCTGGAGAGAGTACTATGTCTAGAGGGGTCAGGACAACTGGGTTAGAATCTTAATTCAGACACTTATTATTTGATAATGAACATGTTACTTAAAGTCTATGTAGCTCATTTCCTCATCTGTAAAATGAGAGTAAAAACACTTAAACCAACCCCCTCACTGGGTTTCTATGAGGAAACTACTTTGTAAAATGTAATATCATGTAAATGGGAAGCATTATGGGAAATGGAAAGGGTTTTCCAGAACAGGGCAAGGTATATCATTTTCTGTCAGTCACAGTGAATATACATTTAGTGTCATTGATCTAGAGTTGGAAGGCACCTCAGAGACTAACTACTCCAATCTTCTAATTGTACAGGTGGAGAAATTGAGGACCAGGACTGTTAAGTGACTTTTTCCATGTCTCACATGTGGTAAGTTCCAGCACTGGAATTTGAATCTGGTTCATCTGACTCCAAACCTGGTCATCTTTTCACTGTCCCACATAGAGAATTTACCTACACCCTCTATTTTGTAGTGGTAAAGTAGGAGGGAGAAGATGAGCTATGTGTAGGGTGTTTTCTAGGAGAGCCCAGCTTTGTCAGTGAGCAGACCCTGGCCCTCATTCCTTTTCATAGAAACAATAGGTAAGTAGCACAGAGGATAGAGCACTGAGCATTTAGTCTAGAAGATCTAAGTTCAAAATCCAGTCTCAGATACTTATTAGCTGTTTGATTGTGGGTAAGTCAATTAACCTCTCAATGCCTCAGTTTCCTTAACTGTAAAATGGAAATAATAATATAATAATATCTACATGCTAGGATTATTATTGTAAGCATGAGATAATAGCTGTGCAGTACCTGGCACCTAGTAGGTGTTTTAATCAATGCTTGTTTCTTTTCTTTTTCTTTCTTTCTTCATCCCTGGTGAACTAAATGTCCACAGTATTCTTTATATCTTAGTTTTCCCAGGTGAAAAATATGGAGACAGATTGGATAAAATCTAAGAAGCTGTCTGAATTCCAGAATTCAACCCCTGGGGTAACCAACATCCAAGTTTAGTATGTGTATAATTTTCTGCTATAACCCTCTGCTTTCTGTCACTCATAACACACTGAAACATTATCCCCAAGGGAGGAAACTTTCTGTGTTTGGCCAGCAGCCCCCAAAAAGAACTTACTTCAATAATGTTTTCAAAATCCCTTCATGTCAGGAAGACCTAATTTTTGATTTAAAGGGACATGGAAAATTATATTAATAAGAAAAAATAACTCTCTCTCTCTCTCTCTCTCTCTCTCTCTCTCTCTCTCTCTCTCTCTCTCTCTCTCTCTCTCTCTCTCTCCACATAGTAACTTCAAGTCATTTCTCCAAATGGAGAAAACTCTAGAGTCAATGAATTTTCCAACTCACAGAAACTCCTCATTTTTACAATCCATCAAGGAGATATTCAATTCCATTTGATTCAATAAACACCTCTTAGGCACCTGCTCTAAGTAAGGCTCAGTATGAGGTGTTAGGGATAGAAAGACAAAACGAAAACAATTCTAGCCCTCAAGGAGCTTATACTTTGGTGTGCATGTCTGGGGGTAGGGGTGGAGGTGAGGGAATACAAGGTGTACAGGAATATCTAAATACAAAGTCTACACAAAGCAAATATAAAGCAATTTAAGGGAAATTGGAAGAAAACTCAAAGAACTGGAACAATCCAGGAGGTCTTCCTGCAGGAGGTAGCACCTAAACAAAACCTTGACAGGAACCAGAGATTACAAGACATGGAAGTGATGGAGGAAAGGCTTCTAGACATGGGGACCAACAGCTTTCACAAAGACCTAGGGGCAATTGATGAACAGTTGTATAGAGGATCAGAGCAGTACATTTTGGATCAATGTAAGGATACATTTCTCAGTAAGTGGAGCTGCCCCAAGGTGTTATGGACCACTTTGAAAAGCAGACTCCCTGTCACTGGGAACATTCATATGAAGTCTGAATAATGACTTGTTGTTGCAAGGGTTCATGGTTCAGGTATGGATTAGACAAAATGGTCCCTGGGGCCCCTTTTGGCTCCAAGAAACTCTAAGTCTATGAAGTTACAAGCCAATCAACTTACATTAAAATAAAATGGGATGTCAGAAAAGTAAAGACTGATTGAAAGAATGTCAAAGAAGCAAAGACAATTTCCAGAAAATATAACCATGTCTGTGATTGTAGTTTTCAAGTTGAACTATATAGCTAAGTAGGTACTCCGTGTTCCTCATGGCTATGGTTCTGGTCACTAAGAGGATGTGGGTTTTTTCTTTGAGGGATACGTGGGGGGTATAGAGAAATAATTTTCAGAAAACTTATATATATATAAGGGCTGGAGCCCTGCCTCTGGTACATACCATTTGTATAATCAGAGGAAAGCTACTTCATTTCTCAGATCATCTGTTTCCTCATCTGTAATATGGTAATGGCAATATCTATATTGCACCTACCTTTTCAAAAAAATTGCATATAGTGGAGAGTAGTAACAAAGGTTTGTAATTCCAGCCATGGGGAGAACTGAGGCTGGCAGATCTCTTGAGCTCTGAACTGCAGTGGGATAAAGCACTTTGGTACCAAGTTCAGCACCAATATGGTGAACCTCCAAGAGTAAGGAAACAACAAATTGCTTAAGGAAGGGTGAATCCACTCAGGTAGAAAATGGGGCAGTTCAACCCTCCTGTGTTTGTCAGAGAGAGTTTGAGTATATATGGAGAAGGAAGTGAGGAAGAGAAGGAAGGAAGGAAGGAAGGAAGGAAGGAAGGAAGGAAGTACAAATCAGGGTAGACTTGAAAGTTACATGTTGAATTTATTACATTTTTAAAGCAAGATGTACATAAGAGGGATTTGTAATTTTACATATAATTCTTTTTTGCTCTATTTTGTATATGGAAATGATCTCTTTGGGGGTAGTTATATTCAGAATTAATTTTTTAAAAAGATAGTGTGGAAAAAAGCTTTGTAGCCATAAGAAGCTATAAAAATATTACAGTTATTATATTTTAGCATCACATAATACTCAGTGAGCATATATCCAAGCCTGGATTTTTTTATTTAGGTCTAGACAGAGTACATTCTACATACTATATATTGCAGAATCAGAGCTGGCTTGACACAATATAGAAGACTATAGAATGGGGTCTTCTTAAATCCTGAGCAGTTCCCTCACTTCTAGCATTAGGTACATAGCATCTTCACTCACTCTATTATATCAATGAAACCCATTCTCTGTATAAAAGCAGTCTATTCCTTCATGAAAAGATAAAAGGCTTAATATATGAAATTTCTTAGAGCAATGGTATGAAACTCAAACAGAAATGGTTCCCTGCAGGTTTCATAATAACTTAGAAAATCACAAGCTAACATTATCTATGTTGTTTTGTATTTCATTTTGTTATACTTTTCGTAGTTAATTTCCTAAGAATTCTGTGAACTTTTAAAAATAATGAATATGTCCATAATTGTGTTTTAAGATAACTGGTTTCCTTTGTCATCCTATATATTTTATTTTATGCATTTAAATTATTGTTCTAAGGAGTGCATTGGCTTCACTAACACCACACAATGAGAATCCCTTGTCCCAGAGGGATTTCTATTTTATAGGTTAACACTGGGGCAAAAAATACGATTTCAAAGAAATTAATATCTAAGTAGAGAATTTCAGCCATCATTAACAGATAGAAGAGATTTGGGTGGGGCAGGAAAGGGAATAGGAAGACCTTTCTGATCCTCCTGAAAGGCAGGCATCAATCATGCCCTTACCTGACTATAAACAACATGGGCACAACCTCAGCCTCACTCCCATTACTTGTGCCAAATTCTGGCCCCATCTACATGCCATGGGTGGGAGTTTGAGTTTGCTAAAGATCTTATGCATTTTATGTCTCTCCCCAAGTGCTGTCTAGCAAACTGTTCCCCTGTATTCATCGGCACATACACACTTGACTACGAAAAGCAAAGGAATACATTCCTGACCTGGGTGCTGAATTCCTCTGCTGGAAGCCCCAGGCTAATTCTCTCCTATGATTTATTTTATGGCACCTTTATGTTAGACTGTTGACTTAACCCCAGGCAGCAGCAGCCCCCCACACATGCAGTTGGGCAGACCCCCATTCATTGGGCTCCTCTCTTTCTCCAGCCCCCACCTGCCCTTCTCCTTCTCCTCCTCCTCCTCCTCCTCTTTCTCTTCCACCCTGATACACATACAACCCATTTGTTTCCTAGAGGGTTGTTTCTTGGCCCCAATTCTGACAAACCCCACTGCAAGGCCAGGTTTGTTGGCAGGACGCCTGGGTTTTCAGTTTCCCGAAGAGGCCTTTGCTTTCCCAAGCTTCTTGTCCCACTGGTAGTTTTGAAAGAAAACTCAGCAGGTCCCTGGGAGTTCACAAAGGCGTCTTCATTCACAAGCCGCTGGCTCGTCCCTCAACAGAATGGTTCTATCCATGAAGTCTTATTGACCTTCAGGGGCCACGCACATGATGGGGGGAGGGGAAAATAATCATTGTTTAAAAAATGGGGGTGTAGGAAGGGTAGACAGTAGACAGCACATTGAAGGAAATAGACCAACGGAGGACAAGAGGCCCACCAATGTGGGAGTTGGGGCCTAAAAGGCCTGGACATCCTGAGACAAGTTTGTCTTTCCTTGTAAGAGGAAAAGAAAGCCACCCCCCTCCTCAATAAATTAGGAATGCCCACATTTTACACTCTTAATCGCTTTTCTATAAATATTGTCCACCTGCCAGCACTTAATAAACATCTGAGCTAAGGGAAGCCTGAGAACAAGAAAGGGGAATGATGTAACCGGAGCCCTGGACACTGCCATGCATGGCTGGAGAAGGACTATTGGGAGGGCCGGAGGGGGAAGCGTGGTGTCAAGGAGACTAAACAATAGTGCTCACAACAGGAGAATTCCCTGGTTTGCTGTTAATTTAAGAGACCCAAATCCTAAGGCAGAGATGCCAGACTGTAAACTTTATGAGGGCAGGTATTGTATCTGTACTAACTAATATTTACATAATGCTTACTATGGGCCAGACATAGTACCAAACACTTTACAATTGTTATCTCCTTTGATACTCACAATAATCCTGGGAAGCAGGTACTATCATTATCTTTATTTTACAATTGAGGAAACTGAGGCCAAAAAAAGTTAAGTGACTTGCCCAGGATCAAACAGTTAGTAAATGTCCAAAGCTGGATTTTAACCTTGCTCTTCTTGACTCCGGGCTCTGCTGCACCATTTAGCTGCCTTCACCTTTCTTTGATCTTTTATCGATCTACCCTTAGTGCCTAACACAGTGCTCTATACATTTTTAAAATGGTGGCTGAATTGAATTGGGTCTCACAATGAAATTAAATGAGAGGAAGCAAAAAACCTCTTACATTAAGCAAAAAGATGACTGAAGTTGGGCTAAGACGGCCTGTGATTCTCTGGAATAGTTTGGTGGCAAATCCAACACCAAAACTCAACAGAGTCACTTAACAAAGAGAGTCTATGATAACAGCAATGATCAATAACCAAGTGTTTCTTGAGAGCTCAGCATTCGCCCAGTTCAGAGCTGGCTTCTTTCCTTGTTTGACTAAGATCCTAAGAGGCAGTGCATGGAATGGTAGATTGAGTAATGGATGTGGATTTCAAGGTCAGGGTTTGAGTTTCGTTTCCAATGTTTATTAACAGTGTGGCCATGGACTGGTTCACCTCTCAGTTCTCAGTTTCCTCATTTATAAAGGAGGAAGAAAAAACAATAATAATTCTGCCTACCCCACAGGGGTCTTCTAAGCAATATGTATGCTTTGTGGACATGTAAAATTTGCACAAAGGTGAACTGTCACCAAGGCATTTCTGTGAAATGAGCTGGAGAAGGAGATAGCAAACCACTCCAGTATCTCTGCCAAGAAAACCTTCAATGGGGTCAGGAAGAGTTGGACACGACTGAACAGCAAAAGCTCCTTTAAGGGCAGACTTTCTTAAGGGGCAGGTAGGTGGAAGAATCAATAGAACAGTGGGCCTGGATTCAGGAAGACCTGAGTTAGAATATGGCCTCAGATACTTACTAGCTGTGTGACCCTGGGCAAGTCACTGAACCCTGTTTGCTTCAGTTTCTTCATCTGTGAAATGAGTTAGAGAACAAAATGGCCAACTACTCCAGTATCTTAGCCAAGAAAACTCCAAATGGGGTCACAGAAATTCAGATACAGCTGAAAAGATAACAACAACAAACTGTCATCCTTCCCGGCAAGTCATTTTGTCCTTTTCTGTGCTTTACTTTTTCCTCCTAGAAAGTAAGGTTTTCTTGCTTATAATGTGTGGGATTTGGGGCTAATTTATTTTCTTTCTTTAAGTCTGATGTGTAGACTCTCCATTTTATTGTGCTTCAAAAAGATTCCAAACTTGATTCTGATACAACCATTGATACTGTGTTAGCGTATTTTTCTTCTGACATTTTTGCCTCTGCTTCTTTTCATCCATA
The DNA here is from genome assembly GCA_028646515.1 of Pseudochirops corinnae. NCBI lineage: Eukaryota > Metazoa > Chordata > Mammalia > Diprotodontia > Pseudocheiridae > Pseudochirops > Pseudochirops corinnae. Next base: position 152,714,355 of record CM053589.1, read on the forward strand.
CAATATAAGGACAATATAGTCAGTGGAAAGAAATGCTGATCTGTAATGGGAGGATGGCTTTTTTGTGTGTCCCCAGAACTTAGCACTATATATGACACATAGTAGGCTCTTAATAAATGTTTGTTGACTTGACTTGAATTCTAATTCTGGCTTTACCAGTTATTATAGCCATGACATCGGCCAAAATAATTTACGTCTCTTGTGCTCAATTTTCTCATCTGTAAAATTAGGGAGAACTTTCTGAAGGTCCTCAAAGATTTAACTTTATGATCCCATGTTCCCCTATTGCTGAAAATTTGCTTTGGTTTGTCCATTCATTTTAGTGATTAATTAATTTTTTGAATGTGGTGTAAAAGGAATGATAGGATATAGGTATAGGCTTAAGAGGATGCCTATGAAATGTTCTGTTTTCATGTTTTGTGCATCAATCTCACTAGAAAGTGTAATAGGAGTTATAGGTGATTATTTCATGTTTTGATTCAATTGCTAATGAGTATTTATGAATCTGTTGTATTTTAAGCATTTCTTTTATGGGGAAGAAATAAATAACTGTCCTATGTCAGGTCTACCTCAAGTACCTTTCTAGAAAGAGGTCTGTTGATCCCATTTGGGGACACCTTAGATGAGAAAAATGTAAGTCTAATTTAAGTGATTCCCTAGAGTTTTAATTTGGGATTGGTGTATATTGAACAAGAGATCAGGAGAAAAACACCTGATTCTTCCCTTTAGAGGCCCAGCACCACCAGGACTGAGCCCAGTCTGTATGAGATGGAAGCTGGATCCCCTTAGAGTTCTAAGACTCAGCCTTCTTGGCCTTTTCATTCACTCATTTTTTTTTTCCATTCTGGGTGAAGGAATTTTAAAAAATAAGGTAAGATAAGAATGAAATACTATTTGGTTCCCATAGGGAGCCACTGGAGTTTATTGAGTAGGAGAGTAACATGGTCAGGGCTGTACTTTAGAAAAGTGGAGGCTGATTGGAAAGAGGAGAGACTTGAAACTAGGAGCCCAATTAGAAGGACATTGCAATAGTCCAGGTGGAGGTGAGGAAGGCCTGAACTAGGGCAGTGGTGATATGAGTGGAGACCAACATTTGGCACCCAACTAGATATATGGGTTGATGGAAAGTGAGGAGTGGAAGAAAGCACTGAGGTTGTGAAGCCATGACTAGAAAGGTAGTGGTACCTTGAACCACCATGTTTAGAAGAGAGGTGGGTTCAATGGGAAGGATACAATGCAAAGACTCACTCTGAACCACTTAAAGAAAGTTGAAAGGGGGTAGGAGTCATGTCTTAAGGTGCAAAACCTGCCCTCCTATGGGTTCATGCTATAGCTATCACGTGATGTTAGTGGGAGAGAAAAGATGTGTTGAAGGGGAAAGGATTTCCCATAGACAAGGGCACAGCTGCTGCTGAGGTCTCCAGGCTCAACAGGGAGAACGTTTGGAGCTTGCAGAGCATAAAGAGAGGGCAAAAATGGTCGTGTGGGAGGATAGGTCTTTTGTGTTGAAGATGAGACCCATAGGTGGTTATCACTGGCAGTAACTCATCTTCTCACCTTTGTGTTAGTGAATCACATGCTCCTTGGAGTCATACCATGACTCTCCCTCCCTCCCTCCACTCCCTCACTTTGGAGATCACTGCTCTTGTCTAACTCTTTCATTTTATAAAGGAAAGTCCCTAGAAATCAAGTGACTTACCTGGGGACACACAGGGAGTAATAGAGTCAGGTTTTGAACCTATGTCCTGCAACTTCAGTGCCCTGTATATCATACTATATTGCTGGATTCAGTAAGAGGTTTGTTTTTTTGTTTGTTTTGTTTTCTTGGTGGGGGAGGAGTCTTTTTTGAAACTCACTGAAAAAAGTATTTTAAAAGAGTGACTTGCTTTTTTCAAAAATAAATCATTTCCATTGGTCATTGAGGCAAAGTTCAAAGGATTAGCAATGCTGCAGGTGAGTTTAAATTTGAGGAAATTTATGGACAGTCTGGTTGCTTGAATTTTCCCACAGAGTTACCTCAGAAGAAAATCTGGCCTGCTATCAGTTACATGTCTTTATTTGCCATTTAAATGGTGGATCCTTTTGAAAGGCTCCAATTTCATATCTGGTTTCCAACATTTTAGAAGATTATCCTAATTAGAGAAACCCCTTGGGTATGGAGAATTGGGCAGGACATATTGTGGTGATGGCCAAATGAAACAAAATTCTCCCTGTATTTTCAGTTCTCAGAGTCCCTTCTATCCCCCTTACTCCTGCCCTCTCATTAACTACACTGGACCAAGTCAAAGCATTTATTTTGGATACCAATGTGTGGGTTTCCTTGGGAAGGAAGCTCAAGTACAATACGCCCCAAGTATTGATAGTCTCTTTTCTTAACAAGTAAATGTCTGGGAAAAAAAGCTGGAAGATTCACAGATAAATAATGCTCTGTACTCATATTTTCACAAATACCTCAGGCAATTGCTTGGCAATCCAGTACACTCCTGGTTTTGTTTAGGCCATGGGGTCAAATTCCTTCTCATTTAGGCAGAGTGATAGCCCCATGATACAGATATCTTAACTCCCAACTAGCATAAGACTTCATAAGTTCAAGCCTCAGTTTTCTCATCTGTGAAATACAGAGGTTGGGTTAGATCAACTTCTAACTCTAATAGTCTATCATTCTCATTGCAAAGTCAACTTGAAGTTGAATTCTCCCATTTTGCAGCTAAAGAAACTGAAGCCCAGAGGGGTTAGATAGCTTCCCTAAGACCATGTAAGTATGATGATAGGGGTTGCGGTGACTGCTAGGTAGTGAAGTTGTGTGATGTACAGAATGCCAGACTTAAATCCTGCTGCAAACATTTGCTGGCTGTGTGACCCTGGGCAAGTCATGTAATTCTCCTAATCTCAGTTTTTTCATCTATGAAATAGGAATAAAATAGCATCTGCCTTACAGGGTTGTGATGAAGATCAAAGGAGATGAACCATGTAACATATTCTATGAATCTTGAGGCACCATATAAATGTTCACTAATCATCACCATCACCATCATCACCATCACCATCATCACCATCACCATCATCATCATCACCTTCATCATCATCATCACCATCATCACCATCATCACCATCATCATCATCACCATCATCATCATCACCATCATCACCATCATCACCATCATCACCATCACCATCATCACCATCACCATCATCATCACCACCATCACCATCACTATCATCACCATCACCATCATCACCATCATCATCATTGTTATTACTATCTCTGCTTCTTATTGCCTCCTCAGCTAAAAGAATGAATGTGTATGATATGAAGTCAAAACCTGCATATTTATACAGGTTGACATTAACCTTATCTCCAATCTGTTCTGTGTATATCTTGTTCATACATAATTGTTTGTGTGCTGTGTTCACTGTGAGACTGTGAGCTCCTTGAGATGCCTTTTGTCTTTCTTTGTATCCCTAGCATTTAGTACAGTGCCCAGCACATAGAAAGTACTTAAGAAATGTTTGTTGACTTAACTAGACTTTTACCTGACCACTTCTTGTCAGTGCTAAAAGAGTTATATCTACTCATTCAGGTCTTTAAGATGTCACACTGACAAAGAAGAGAGAAGAATGAATTTTGGAAAGGGATGCAGATAAGCAGTGCAGTTTTGTTAATACCAGTTTAAACTGAATATGCACTTGTAAAATTTGTATCTAACAAAAATAAACAGGTTCATTTTTTAAAAATGACCATGTTACATGAAGTTCAGGGAGCTAAGATAGAGATTGCCACATGAGTGGCTGGTGCCAGAGAATGTGTTTCAACTTGATTGAATTCTATCCATTAAGAGTACCCTTCATCCAAGATGCTTGGATTTATCCTATTGGATACATCATGGAAACACATTCATGCAAGTCAAGGGGTCATCTCCAGTTCTCCTGACCTATATCTTGCCATTGGACCCAGATGGCTCTGGAGGAGAAAGTAAGGCTGGTGATCTTGCACAGCCCTCCCTCACTGTAATCCAACTCACTTGCAATTCACTTCCTGATGTCACGGTCTTCTTCAGGAACAAAGGACAAATAACAAAAATATTCAAGTCATCTCAAACCTGAAAGACTTGCTTCTAATCTGCTGCTATAGGGTAATACAGCTCTGACACTGCCAGGGACTCGGCAATCTTGCTGGAGACCAGCTTATGCAGCTATCTTCTCGTCAAGTCTCTGCCTTCCACATACCGCGTGCCTGGGGGTTTCAGCCAACTTTGGAGCAGCACGGATTTATGTCCATATCCCAGAGTGGCAGACGGTTTCAATAATACAGATCCCACTGTCATCCACATAGTCTTATTCTACATGGTACCACTCTTCCCAAGGCCATCCCACATGCAAGAAAGGACTTGTTAAATGTTTGTTGAACTAAATTTTCATAGTATCATGACAATGAGGGGGATTTTCTAATCTAACCTTCACATAGGAGGAAACCGAGACCTAGGGAAGGGAAAGGATTTGGCCAAGTCCACTTAGCTAGTAAAAGGCAGACCTGATTTGATCTCAGGTCTTTCATTTGTAGGAAGGGAGGTTTAGTTACTAGCAGATATGGATAACAAAGTCAGGAATGTGGACTTGGACCAGCAGAGTGAGTGAGAGTTGTGTGTGTGTGTGTGTGTGTGTGTGTGTGTGTGTGTTGGGGGGGGTAATCCCTTTCTCCTCTTCACTCGGCTTTTGTTCTGGACCTTCTCTTTATTTGCATGCCATCAAAGAAGCTCTTGGGAAATAGGTTCACATGGAGGCCGCATTCTCTACATGGTTTCATAGAGGAAGAGTCTAGGTGAAGAAGACCAAGCATTGTCTTCTTTCCTTTTCATTCCTTAGTTCTATAAGGTACCCTTGGGGAGTTGGACCTGGGAGAACTGGACTGTTTGTGTTCTTCCCCCTGCTTGTACTTCTTTGCCCCCTGGGAAATCAGCTGCCTGCCCTTAATCAGCCTGATCACTTGACTTATGACTTTCATTTAACTTTCTGGTTGTTTACATTCAGTTCCCTTGAGAAGAAAACCAAGGAATCCTAATTCAAAACAGAATTTGGTTGAACCAAATTAGAAAGCCAACCACAAAATTGTTTTGGTTCAGCTCCAGTTCCTATCATTTGTCAAGAGGGGGAGTGGCTCCCAGCATCTACGGATTTAAGATAGGCCCATAGTACTTGGGCAAACCCTTGGGGATGGAGTAAGGTCATTTCAGGGCTGGCAGAAAAGTTCTGGAAGTGACATGATAGGTAGAGATGGGGAGATTTGTGGAGTAGGTGATAATTTCTTGGAGTGTGCCTCCATCATCATGTACGTTTTTCTCTATCCATTTCCCCTTCCCAATCTCAGGTGTTCAGTGCCATTTTTTATGGTCTAAATGCCTAGTGTCTTCACTGTGATCTGCTACTCAGCTCAGTCCAGTCTTGCCTATCATACTTTGCCCTGTCCTCCTCTAAACTCATGTCACTGACTCTTCCCTCACCTCCTTCTAGCCATGAAAACTTTTATTTCTCTATCTATGACCTCGGATCCCTGGCAGATAATGAATAGATATGTTCAAATAGTCCCAGTTAAAGAATTAATGGTTGGTAATAAGCAGAAAAACAGTGCAGCCAGTCTCAGAGGAAGAAAAATTTGACGTTATATTCTACCTTTAACACATACTAGATAAAGATCCCTAAAAATCTCTCTGCCACAGTCACTGAATAAGTCTGTAAGTCACAGATGAGTTGCTGACTTGAATAGTGAAGGGAATTTTCACATGTGGAATTCCTTACAACAGAGGTGTCAAACATATGACTGTAAGGCTTCAAATCCAACACCTTGAGAAATACCTAATAGATGCTTAATATCTATTTGTTGAAATTAAATCATCATAGAGCTAGAGCAAGGTTTTATAACCTGAGGGTTATGGGGTCTATGAACTTGTTGGAGAAATATTGAAAGCTGTACATAAATTCACTTACCTTGGCAGGATATTTTCTAGGAATTTGCCAGAGCTAGTTCAGTGTTTGGGAGGCTCTGAAAGAAAATGTGGAAGAGGAGAGAGATTAGGCTGCCTACCCAACTGAAGGTTTACAGAGCCATTATGCTGACTTCATTGTTGTATGCCTGTGAAACCTGGACAATATACCAGTGCCATGCCGGGAAACTGAATCAATTCCATTTGAATTATCTTAGGAAGATTCTGAAGATCACCTAGGAAGATGAGGTACTGGACATTGAGGCACTTTCTTGGGTTGAACTGTCAAGCATTCAAACTCTGCTGTGAAGAGCACAACTCTGATGGGCTGGCCACATTGTTCAAATGTCAAACATATGTTTGCCTAAAAGACCATTTTATGGAAAAATCCGGCAATGCAGGCACTCATATGGTGGTCAGAAGAAGTGATACAAGGACACTCTCTGAAGAACTTTGGAATTAATTGCATGACATGGGAGACACTGGCACAGGACCTCCCAACATGATGTGCCCACATTAATGAAAGCACTATGCTTTATGAGAGAAGCAGAATTGCAGTAGCTCAAAAAAAAAAAAAAAAAGAGAGATGTGCAAATTTAGAGACATCTCCACTCCAAATGTTCATGTGGACTATTTGTGTCCAACCTGTGATAGAGCCTTCCAAGCTCATGTTGGTTTGATTAGCCACAGTAGGACACACTGTACCTTGACTCCTATGTAGTGATGCCATTTTTGTCGTCTTCAAAAAAAGACAGCAACCATCAACCAAACAACCACTTTAATTATGTTGACATGCATATTTAAATATAATTAGTTTCTTTTATAATTCTATTTTTATTTTACATATTAAAAAAGACATCATTCTGAGAAGGGTAGGCTTCACCACAGACTTTACCAGTCTGCCAGAGAAGTCTATCACATACCTGTGATCTAGTCCAATTTATTTTATACATTAAGGAAACTAGTCAATCAGTCAGTCAATGAATGTTTATTAAGACCATACTATGTGCCAGGCAGTGTGTTAAGCACTAAAAATACAAATATGAAAATGAAATATAGTCCCAGCCCTCAAGGTGCTTACTTACAATTTAATACAGGAAGACAACACACAAAAAGAAACTGAGAAGGAGTGTGGTGGGGGGTGGGAGAAGGATGGGTTAAGTTTGAGAGAGATTAGGTGACTTGACCAAAGTCAACTGAACAAGGATAGACTCTTCAGGATTTTTCTTAGAGAAGACTTTTAGGCTGTAATAAGCAGGGAAAGCTTTACAAATGAGATGGGGCTTGAATCTAGATTCAAACCATAACCCTCTCTCTCACACTAGACTTCCCAGGAATCTTGTTTTGATTGAATGATACCATGAAAAGGGGAATAGTGAGAAAGATTACCAGCTGTTGGGACAGGATAGAAGCTAGAGAATGAACAAGAATTAGAACTGGCAAAGAGAACTGCAGATAATTTGTGGACTGCCTTGTGAGATATTGCACAGATACAAAGCAATTAAGGCACAATTCAATCCATCTGGACACCACTAGGCATCTAGTGCAAATGAAAATGGCAAGACTCCCCACACAGCTGATTAGCCCAAGGATATTGCTATGACAAAGGCAAGCCCACCAGCCCAACTGATGCATGGCTAAGAATGTCCCATCTTCCCTCAGTTCTGACACCAGGCACTGAGGGACTTGACAGGGATTCATAGCAATCTTATGCCTAGAAGGATATTTGTACAAATCACACTGCAATGACCTCTAAGGAAAAAGTAAAGGCTAGACATCACCTGCTGCAGAAAAATATTATTCATAATTCCTCAGAAGCACATTTATTTTGGTCATTTTGATGGAATTAGTCAGTCACTTCAGTGAAACAAATGGCTAATTCCATTTTCTAAATTCCTCATTCCCAAATGGGTTGCCTTAATCTTCAGGAAGTATACAAGACCGAGGTTTAAGAATAAAACATTAGAACTTCTATTCATATTTATTTTTATCTTAAAAAAATAAGGGCTCCAGGGGAGCCTCTCTCCTCTCAAAGTGACTAGTTAGTGATAGAGGCTGCTTTACCTGGAGCTGGTTCCTCTCTCCCCTCCACATGCCCTTCTAAGAACTGACTGACAGAAGTTTTGGCAGGGCCAGATGCAACTTGATCAAGGGGCTAAAGGCAACCTGGAATGGGTGATTTTCATATGAAAATGAAATATAGTCCCAGCCCTCAAGGTGCTTACTTACAATTTAATACAGGAAGACAACACACAAAAAGAAACTGAGAAGGAGTGTGGTGGGGGGTGGGAGAAGGATGGGTTAAGTTTGAGAGAGATTAGGTGACTTGACCAAAGTCAACTGAACAAGGATGGACTCTTCGGGATTTTTCTTAGAGAAGACTTTTAGGCTGTAATAAGCAGGGAAAGCTTTACAAATGAGATGGGGCTTGAATCTAGATTCAAACCATAACCCTCTCTCTCACACTAGACTTCCCAGGAATCTTGTTTTGATTGAATGATACCATGAAAAGGGGAATAGTGAGAAAGATTACCAGCTGTTGGACTAATCCCTGGACTAGACTCAAGGTCAGAACAGCAATGTGTCCATAAGTCAAAGAGGTATCAAGTCCTATAGGATTTTTTAAGAGAATCCAAAAAGCATCAAGGCTGAGCTACTGGATCCATAGCGTTGGTAGAAGATGACAATAATGAAGGAGCAAATAATGAGGAAAGTAATCCAAAAGGAAGATAGTAAGCAAGTGAGATAAAAATCAAGATGTTGAAAAAGTAGCAATAAAAGCAAAAGTGAAGAATTCTAGGCCAGATTTCAGTGTCCTCAGCTCTTCAAGTGATGCCATCTTGGTTTCGTAGTTGAAAAAGAACAAGTTACTGAAGATTTATCTCCTAAGAGCTCAGTCCCCTATGTGAGCTCTGAGTCATTGGCCTGGGTCCTTTAAGGGCTGCTTCTCTTGATCAAAGAAAAAAGAAAAGATGATGTATATAAATGTGTGTGTATGTGTATTAATAGCAACTCCTTTGGAGGTAGCAAAATACTGGAAGTTAAGGGAGTGTCCATCAATTGGAGAAAGGCCAAATAAATTTTAGTATATGCATATAATGGAATACTATTGCACTATAAGAAGGAAGGAAAGGAACAGTTTCAGTGATATATGAGAAGACTTGTATTAATTGATGCAGAATAATGTAAACAGAACCAGGAGAACAATTTATAATAAAATAGCAATATTGATTGTGAAATCAAACATTTTTGAAAGACTTAAGAACTCTGATGAATGCAATGCTCAACCATGATTCCAGAGGATCAAGGATAAAAAATGCTACCCAACATTTTTTCTAATACAATGTATCAGCAAGCACCCTAGCATACCCAGGGCGGCTACTAGCACAG
>CM053589.1:152724222-152758044 GCA_028646515.1 Pseudochirops corinnae
ACTGCCCAATCACAAAGCTAAAAGGCACGGGCATTCCTGGAAAACAAGCCTGGCGCCACCGGCTCCACATGACCACATTTAGCCTATTAGGGAACAGAGTATACTTTCAAACCTGGGAAGTTTCTCAGAGTCACGTAGCCACTTTAGCAAAGGGCCTAGGGGCAGGGAAGATCTTCAGATTCCCATAACATACAATGATAAAGAATGCTACCCAACATTTAGAGATGGATTAATTATGTAGAATGAGACACATCCTCGGAAATGACCAATTTGGAAATTTGTTTTGCTCAACTATACATGTTGTTGTTGTTGTTTTTGTTGGGTTATTTCCAACACTGTGTCCCCATATGGGGTTTTCTTGGCAGAGATACTGGACTGGTTTGCCATTTCTTTCTCCAACTCATTTTACAGATGAGAAAACTGAGGGTTGAGTGACTTGCCCACATCCATACAGCTATTAAGTGTCTGAGGCCAGATTTGAACTCAGGAAGATGAGTGTTCCTGATGTCAAGCCTAGTACTCTATCCATGGCACCACCTCGCTGCCCTACTAATGTTGTTACAATGGTTTTATTTTTATCCTTCATCTCTCAGTGAGGATGGGAAGTACAAGAAAAAAATAAATACTTGATAATTGAAAGAAAGAGAGAAATAAAATTCCTATCATGCTGGCTATTTGTGGTTGCTGAGTTAGTTCAGGTTACAAACCCTCTAGAACATACATACATACATACATACACAGGAAACCAAAGAAAATGGAAGATGGCAAGGGCATGGGTATGCAAATGAGATGGCCCTTGGGGCCAGGCTCTGATGTAACCTCTGATACTGCCAGCCCAGCTGTCCAGTGCCCAGAGGTAATGATAGACTCCAGAGATTTGTCAGAAAATCGCTCCTCCATTGTAGCCAGCTGGGGATCATTTGGATAAAGAACTGGAGCTGATGCTAAATTTAAATACTCCTGCAAAAGAGGAAGATAACAACTCTCTAACAGCAAAGCTATCTCGGGACCCTGTGTCCAAGAAAGACAGGAAGGTGGCCTAAGGGGGAAAATGTCCCAGAAAAACTCGCTGAGAATGAAAAAAAAAAAGAGTTTGGAATTAAGCAATAATCAAGAACATCTAGCAACGTTACAAGGGAGATTGAAGGACGGACAGTAGAGTGTTCTTTAAAAAAAAGGCCTAAAGAATTACCACTGTCTGATCACTTCTGGGTGGGTAAAAAAATTCCCAGAAGAACCACTTTTAAGCACCTCCCTCAACAACCCCCAAAAGTAAAATCAAAATCAGCCAGAGTAGGGGCGGCTAGTTGGTGTAGTGCACAGAGCACTGGCCCTGGAATAGGGAGGACCTGAATTCAAATTTGCCCTCAGACACTTAACACTTACTAGCTGTGTAACCTGGGGCAACTCAACCCCAATTGCCCTGCCTTTCCCCATCCAAAAAGCAAAAAAAATAAAATAAAATAAAATCATCCAATATTCCAGTTTGGTTGTGATAGTTTGCCTCCCTCAGTATTCAGACAAGTTGACATAACAAATTGGGGGGGGGAGAGGGCAATTCCAATCAATCATTCTTTGGGGCATAGAATTCTAATAACCTGACTTCCATAAGCAAGTAGAATGCTGTCCCACACACTCTTGTACTTCCTTTCTGCCGATAGTAAACTCCAGGTTTCACAGAGTCCTCAGTGTTTGTTTACTGGCCAAGAAGGGGTTGATTCATAACCTATGACAAGAGAAAGGTGCTTTATGCTTTAGGGGGAAATATATTTAAACCCGATTAAAACAAGAAGAAAGAAATTCAGCTTTACTAATGTTTAGATCAACATTGATGCCCTCCTGAGGTCAGAGCCAAGTAAAACCAAAAGTTTCTGTTGTTTTGAAGACCACTAGTAAGGTGTTTTATATCTCATTGGAAAAAAAGGGTGGTGTGAGGATCAAATAAGTTAATATTTGTACTGTAAAACTTAAAAGCACTAATTAAATGCTAACTCTTATTATTGTTGTTATAATTGGTACCTCTCTTCAATCCCATCTAAAACTCTGGAAAAAATACTAGCTCTAGACTGAGCTACGCTTTAGTGGTTCATAAATTCATTAGATGTTAGAGTTATATCATCCGGTCTAACTCCCTTATTTTAAAGATAAGCCAATGGAACAGTTAAGTGAGCTTCCCCAGGTCATACACTTAGTTCTTTGGCTCATCATATCTGCTCGTCACATCCTTGGCTCTCACTGAATTGGTTCCTGATCTTGTTATTCATCTCACAGTCACAGTTTTTTAGTAGGACTATGATCCCAACTGTCTTATCTCTGAAAATATGAGTCCTAGTCAACTACTGTCAGGTTGACTTAATCCCCACTGAGAAATGTTTAGCCCTTTAACCCATATTTGACTGGATGATACCCAGATTTTAGACTCTTTTCACTTTAGCTTCTCCATTTATATTTGGCCTGTCCTTCCTCCTGGATAAGACCCCCAGTTTGGAATTTACCTGATTCATACGACAATGTATCAGTCCCCAAACTGGCAGGCTGCTAGATGGGTGTTTAGATAGTGTTTATCCCAAGCTTTGTTGGTATCTTAAGATATTATTGTATTTATTCCTAAAGTTACTTCCACCTTCCCTCAGCTCCTTCTGTCTAACTGGGTCTTTCCTGGTTTGGCTAATCCTACTGCCTGAGGACTAGTCATTGCACAGGCTTGCAACAACCAGAAAGTCCTTCTCTGCTTCAGCACTGAGCTGGGACATCAACATGAGGTTGACATGTCAGATAAGAAAGTCACAAAAGTTTGCTGTGCATTCAGCCATGTAGACAAAACTTCAGGCGATGATGAGAATGAACTTTCAGTTCTCCCATGTGTCTGTGATGTTGTAATCCAGTAGTAAATCTAGGAAGACATATATTACCTGCTGCATTGATGGAACCAGGCACATCTCCAGTGTAGGACCCACGTTCACTGACTTGGGGGTCCCAAGCTAAAAGCTGGATGAGTTTTTCCAAATGCCAAAGCTTCCCCCAATGCCAGAATGTAGCAAGAGCCAATGAAAAGACTGTAGTCTATCCTCTGAGTCATTCATCAAAGTTCCAGGTGATCCCAATAGCTCAAACTCATATTCAGATGTTCTGGACGCAGCCAAACATAAAACACATTTTGTGTCAAGCTTTTTTCTCTTAAGTATTAAGCTTGTGGCTTTCGAAGAAGGTTTCATACATATGTTTCTTATCCACTCCATACAATTTCCAAATGACGGGAGTGGTTTATAGTTATTTGATGTCCAGGAAGAATAGCAATCCTTTCTAGTTAGCCTGATTAAGCTTTCTTATTTAGCAGAGAACGAACTCTTTGGCCAAAAAAATAAGGAAACTTTGGGTCTGGTATGGCTTTCAAGCTATGACAAGAGGGTGGAAATATAAGTCAGTCAAACAGTGGCAAAAAGATCTTGCCATAAGGGAAAGAAAAGGTCCATAATCCTGGTGATTTAACTAGGTGGTGCATGTATTGGGAAGAAGGAAAATGAAGGCGGGGGGAAGAACTATGAAGATAATTCATTTTTCTTAATTCTATCGCATTCTCATCTGATCCAGTTCAGTATCACCATATGATTTAGTTTTATTTAGATTGTGTTTCACTAAATTCAGAATTTGGAAAGGGGCAAAGGTCAAGTGATGGAATGCTTTTCCTCCTTCCTTCAAAATATCGACCATTCTAGACTCTGCTTGGTATAGTAGAAAGAGCGCTGGATATGTGACCAGGAAGATCACAAATCCTCCCTCTGAGACTTTCTAGTTATGTAACCATAAACAAGTCACTGATCTTCTCTTGATCCCTCAGTTTCTCCATATGTAAAATGGATCAATAGCACCTGCAGCACATGTTTGTTGAGAGGTTCAAATAGTATATTGTATATAAGAGACTGTTTTGTGTATTGCTGCATGAAACATAGCTTTCTGAGCTGGTAAACAAATTAGTCTATTAAATAAATGCAAGTGTCTCTCCTATAGAATCAAATATAAAATGTTCTGACCTTAACCTGGATCCCTCTTATCTTTACAGTCTTCTTACACTTGACCCTCCCCTCCTTCCACATACTCGGCTATCCAATAACACCAGACTCCTTGCAATTCCTCACAGGATACTGAGCATTTTCACTGTCTGTCCCCAAACCTGGAATTCTCTTCCTTCCCTGCCTCCTGGCTTCCTTGGCTTCCCTCAAGTTCCAATCTTCTACAAGAAGCCTTCTCGGTCCCCCTTAATGCTACTGCCAAATATATATGTATATGCTTATGTATATATTTCCACATAGATGTGTATATCTATATGTATATACACACATATATATTACATACATATATGTGTATGCAGAGGAAAATTGTATATAAATATACATATGAGAGACAGAGAGACAGAGAAAGACAGTGAGACAGAGAGAGAAAGAGAGAGAGAGAGAGAAAGAGAGATGTGTGTTTGTATTTTTGTGGTTCAGTTGTTTTCCGTTATGTACGATTCTTCATGACTCCATTTGGGGGTTGTCTTGACAAAGATACCGAAGTGGTTTATCATTTTCTTCTCATTTTACAGATGAAGAAACTGAGGCAAACAGGGTTAAATGACTTGCCCAAGGTCGCACAGCTAGTACGTATCTGAGACTAGATCTGGCCTCAGGAAGATGACTCTTCCTAACTCCAGGTCTGGCATTCTATTCACTGTGCCACCTACCTACCCATGTCTGTATATACACATATTTCTTATTTGTACATAGTTATTGACATGTTGCTTCTCCATTAGTCTGTGAGCTCCTTGAAAGTAGGAACTGATTTTTGCCTCCCATTGTATCCCTAGTACTTCAGTGCCTGGGACATAGAAGAGAACTTAATAAATGTTTGTTGGCTAACTGATTGTTTCTTCTCCCCCACCAACACCACTGACATCTTTTTAATGGACTGGACAATACTGGAACTCATCCCTTCTTTCTGGAGTATAGGTGGGTTTTTTTGGTTTGTTTTTTGTTTTGTTTTCCAAACTGATCATGAAGAAAAAAGCAATAAGCTTTACCTAGTTCACCTAGTGGCCACTTCTTCAGCATTGACTCCTTCTGGTACTTCTGTTCTGGGAAGCTGTTAAAATAAATCAATAATACTCTCTGGCTCCTTTAAATTCAGGTCCCCTAACGAGAAACTGAGCTCAGGCAGATATAGAAGTTTTAAATCTTTCTACCCTTTTGGGTGTTTCTCAATAACCCCCACCCCACAATGGCGAACTGATGCAATAGAATATAATGTTTAGCAATTCTGTTGAGCATCTGCTTTGTCATATTTTGGCAGGTTAGGGAGCAAAGTGACCATTATGAAAACGTTATAAAATTGTGATAATCATTCCCTCCCCCCAAGGAAAGAGAGACAAAGGGGGTGCAGGAGAGTGAAGCTCAGCAATGTGTGTCCTGTTTGGACAGATTTTAGTAGTCCAGATTCTACCCGAATGTACTTGCATTGTCCACACTACTGTGGCTCAGGATTCCCATGGCCAGTGATCTCTGACTTTTCAAAGGAATAACACCTTTAGTTTCTACCTCTCCAGTACCTTCTGTTCCTCCTGCTACTTGCTCACATAGGTTCAAAGGTAGGGGAATCAGCTTGGGCATCAAGGTTGGTCCACTCCATCATGGGCAAGGGTGTCTTTTTCCAAGGCTTAGGAATCATTTTCTCAGTAAAGTCAGTTTCCATCTTCCTGTTATCAATCAGTTGTTCTTGTAAACAAAAAAAGATATTGTACTTTTTTATGTTTAACAAAGGGCTTAAAAACTCACTGAAATTCTTTTTTTGGAGATTTTTCAAGATTTTAAGTTTTCTAAATGGACAGATTGGAGAGGTTTATTGTGCAGGTGATGGTGGTGGTGGTTTGGGGCTGGGACTACCTAATACCCCACTTCCCTAATTTCCAAGGCTCACCATATTGGTATCAATGTTTGGCTTAGCTGCTGCAGCTTAGAATGCCTGAGCTCAAGGGATCGCCCTGCCTTGGATCCCAGGCTAGGATTGTAGGAGTGCACTATCGTGCCCGTCAAGAGAGGTTTTTGTTTCTTTCTTTGTTTGTCTTCATAAGTAAAATACTTATGTTGTCTTGTCAACAACAACTCAGTTTCAAAGTGTCCTATTAATTGTCATGGTTTCCCACTTTCAGTAGCTAATATTTCAAGGCGCAATGATCACTTAAGGATATTTCATCATTAATAATAGAGGATGTCATTCCATATTTCAAATACATTTTCTGTTCATTTCATTTTTCCCCTAACTTCTTGTGAGTACTATTACACTGCCTTTGCTTTTACCTCGGTGGGGCAAAGGGAGAGTCAATGCTAAGAGTGGGACGTGTGTTGGCTCTGTCTTGTCTTATTCTTTGCTTGTTCTCACATTATCAATGCTATCTTTAGTCCGCAGTTTCCTTGCAGTCATTTTTAGAAATCACTTGTCTATTTTGTGAGGTTTACTCTGGTCAAAACCAGAAAATATTATACAAACATAGATACACTTTACCAGGCACAGGTAAATTACAAAATGTAGAAATTGGCTGAAAGTGAAAGAATGAATAAGGGCTCCATCTCAGTTCCTCATTGTGTTCAGGCTGAGATTTTCCCATAAGCCATTATTTCCCCATGTTTTCTCCCCTCCCCCCCCATGGTGCTTTTCCCATTATTATCCCCATTTTACAGATGAGTAAACTGAGTCAGACAGAGGTAAAGAACAGAAAGAGAGAATCAGGAAAAGTTACATAATGTCTTCCTATCTTACTGTAGCCTCTGCTCCAGAATAATGGGTTCTCTCAGGATGGCCAAGATGAAATTGTCACCTGAGAAACTGAGAATCTTATTCCGTTGTCCTCAAGATCAAGGCTTTTCCTTTGATCTGCTGCGCTGCTACTGTATTTAGATTTATACCTGATGCTTTATCTAAAGAGGTAGAGATTTTCCTGGCATCTTTGAGTTGAGAGAGGGAAGATATATACTTTTCCTCTTCAACATTTTAGCTGAGAAACAACATGGTGAAATAGCTAGGGAGCCAACTTTGAAGCCAGGAAGGGTCACATCTGCTATACTGGCTATTTGATCCTGGGAAAAGCACTTAATTTTTCAGCTTTCTAGGCAACCCTCTAAGACTATATGTTACCATTGAAGGTGTTGATCTTCATCTACATTGCTGGAGGAATTTCCTCATGTGGGAATTCCTCATATAGATCTAGTCATTATTCTTAGCTAAGTGAAGATGAAGATTTTTGTTCTCTACGATGTTACTTGCTGAAGACAAGTGATTAGAGAGTGATTAGACCTTTCAGAAAAAGCTAGTATAAAAGGTCTGGAGGTGGGAGAGACTGAAGGAGGCAGCACTTTGTGTCTGCCAACAGCTACCTAGGAGTGAGTATGGCCTAATGGAGGAAGTGCTGCCCTTGGGGCAGGAGAGACCTTGCTTTGAATCCTGCCTTAGATACTTCCTTTGTGACACTGAAAAAGTCACTCCACCACTTGAAATTTTAGTTTCCTCATCTATAAAGTGTGATAAAAGATAGAAAAAATATATGTATATATCCATGCATACATATTTATTATCCATTACATACACATCACAGGTTTTATACATAGATGTATGTGTGTATATTTATGTACATGTGCAAATACATGTACATATATGCATATATACATATTATTCAGTCATATTTGACTCTTTGTGACTCCATGGACCATACTGTCCATGGAGTTTTCTTGGTAGATACTGGAGTGGTTTTGTCATTTCCTTCTCCAGTGGATTAAGGTAGATAGAGGTTAAGTGACTTGCCCAGGATCACACAGTTATTAAGTGTCTGAGATCATATTTGAACTCAGAGCTTCCTGATTCCAGGCCCAGCACTCTGTACACTGAGTTACTTGATAGTTTTGTGTGTGTGTGTGTGTGCGTGTGTGTTCCTAATCATGTTAAGAATTCAAGAGTTCCCCTTACTCCACTATTCCCACCTTCCCAAATTATCCTTATTATACATATAACTCCAATAAAACTCGTAATCAGTAGTAGTGTGCTGGTAAATTTTTTTTAACAAGTATCTCTCTAAAAATCATGGCACACTTTTAACTTTAATCTGCATTATCGACACTTTCTTGAGTCTAAACAATTAATGAAACTATAAATCAAGGTCTGATTTGCAGTTTTGTGATTTCTAAACTAGTAAATGCTCACAGTAAAAATTTAACAATCAGCTCCCCTCAGAGGCCAGTGTTCCCCTTATTAGACTTGTCACTCCCATGCATCGTCAATGGACCACAGGCCATGTACATCAAAGTCAGCTTGTGAAGGGTGTTGTTTTCCAACTTCTTCTTTATTGAAGGGTAATAAACACTCATCCACAGCTTCTGCCTTTTTCTGTTGCCTTATTTAACATTGTACTGCCTATGGCAAATTCAAGATGAATATGCAATCTTCAAATATCTTCATATCCTCAAATAGCTTCTTCTCACTCAATAATTTTTTCATCAACCTACCAGCCACTAACCTCCAACACTTCACATTCCCATTTATTAGCCAATTGGATGATGAATAAACTAGGAAGATGGAGAGTAGCAAAGAAGATTAGAGAAACAGCTCTCAGCAGTTGGTTTCTCTGGTGGTCAAGTCACACAATTGTCAGAGCAAGGGCAAAGAGGCTGCCACCCAAAAGTTTCGGTTGTTTTGATGACCACCAATAGAATGAGATGGGATAATAGGGGGTCCTTGTGCGAAAACAATGGCCCTGCCCAAACACTGCAAATTTTCTATTAAGATAGCTTCTTCAGGATATTTCAGGCTTGTTCAATATTGTGGTGCAGCTTAATCTATCATCAAACGTTTAATTTGTCAGAGACATCTCAGGTGGTCAAAACACTCCATTGGGACTGCACCATGTTCTTCATCTGGAAACATTTGTCATCAGTTATATATATAAAGGGTCAATAGCAAAGTGAAAGAAGGGGCATGGGAGAGGCAGTTCCCACATTTACGTGTCCCATGAAAGCACATTGCCACTGTATAAGAAGTATATTCATTTTTTTGTCTATGGACTGGAAACATTCTAAACCTCATGAATCCACAAATACCCAGCCCACACTTCTAAGTTTATTTGTTCTCAAGTTCATTTTTAAAAGTCTCTACATAACACATTACTAGGGAAATAAAATGTTGTTTACATTGCCAAAGGAACCACATGTTGGCAAGACATACCTTAATAATGAAAGATAATGGGCCAGATTCTCAGAGCACAGCCATTAGCCCTGAGACCAAATTTGAATTTCTATTGCATGGGCCGATCAGACTGATCAGGACTGAAATATTTGGACAACTTGAAATATCCTGGACCACTTTCCTAGTTCTCGAGGGCCAGGGAGTACAGTGCCTGGGCCCTGCTGAGTGGTGCCTTGTTTCAGAGCAGTCACAGTAAATCAGCTATATTGCAACAGTATAATTCGGTCTATTTGCTGTAATGTATATATAGGAAGAGTTGAAGG
Organism: Pseudochirops corinnae; assembly: GCA_028646515.1. Lineage (NCBI taxonomy): Eukaryota > Metazoa > Chordata > Mammalia > Diprotodontia > Pseudocheiridae > Pseudochirops > Pseudochirops corinnae. The sequence goes on from CM053589.1 coordinate 152,733,750, forward strand.
TACATACTACAACCAGATGGACCATTTTTCCCATCGATTTACATTTGAGAGGCAATGTGACAGAGCAGAAAAACCACTGAACTGACAGGAATCCTGAGTTCTAGTTAGAGCCATAACTAAGCCCCAGAGATGCCAAAATTTAGATATCTACAATTGTGCTTGACTTCCTTCAAGTATCATAGAGACAACTGAGCTAAGCATCTAGTTACCAAGAAACAACAAAATAATTAGATACCAGATGGGGTACTTCTTTCTGGTACCCTTACCACAAATGATCTTTACCTTGGCCTGGACCTACCCCTCTTTTTCTTTTGACTGCTATCTTACAGTGTCCAAGCATCTCTGCCCTAAACTGTGTATCTGCTTCTCTCCCCCCATTTACTCCCCCTTCTAAGTGATTTGAGGCTATTCATTCCACTTTAGTCATTTGTTGTACCAATTAGGTACAGTATCATGAAATGCTAGAACTTAGACTTGGATCAATTAACCCAATCCTTTCAGGTTACATTTGAAAAAAATAAACTATGGGCAGGGGAAATGACATGTGCAGGATCAATCGCTTTGCAATTTAAGTGAAGTTTCAGTGAAGTGTAATAGATTCTAAGAAATGAGCATGTTTAAATAGATGATCTCTAGGGTACCCCATGGCTCTTTGATTTCATAAGTCATTGAGGTATCTAAAAATCACTGGATGAATGTTATGTTGGCCATCATACACTGAATTCCATTAATCAAGAAATAAACCAATTTTGAGTGAAATGGACAAAGTCAAGGTCAGAATGCTATCATGGTAAGAGTACTGGGTTTTACAGGCAGAGGACCTAGGTTCAAAATCAGCCTCTGCTCCGTGACCTCAGGGGGTTCAAGTTTATCTTTTGTAAAAGAAAATGTGTCCTGTGAACTCATGCATGTGTTTAAGGACTTGCTTGACCATAGACTAAATTAATCCTCATTTTAGGAAGAAGATGGTTGAGTTTATCCTTAGAATTTGTATTTATTGGGGATGACTAAGTTGATACAGACTTTAGTTTTGAATTGGAGATTTATTTTCCTTTGCTTAGTTAAGTTAGTGGTTTGGATATGTTGGAAATGTCATTTTTGACTAGATAGGCATCTATAATCACTGATGTTTAGTTTCTTTTAAAGGCTCATGGAAGCTAAAATTCCTCCCAGTGTTCTTACGTTGTTGTGTCCATTGCTACAAGGCATTAAAGATTCAGTCATCCCAATGTTCTGCTTTCCCTCTGATCTTGGCTACATTTGTTTTATTTGTACAAATCTCTTTTAATTTAATGTAATCAAAATGATCTGTTTTACACCTCACTCTGCTCTCTCTTATTTGTTCATAAAATGTTCATTGATCTGTAAGCCTGACAAGTAATATGTTTCATGTTCTTCAAATTTTCTTGTAATATCTCTCTTTTTATCTAGGTTATATATCCATTTTGACTTTATCTTGGTAAATAGTGTAAGATATTAGTTTATTCCTAATGTATGCCATACTGCTTTTCGGTTTTCCCAACAATTTTTACCAAATAACAAATTATTATCACAAAATCTTAAGCCTTTACACTTGTAAGACACAAGGTTACTATATTTATTTGATGCTATAAATTGTATGTCTACTATGTTTCATTGATCTACCTTTCTATTTTTTAGCTAGTACCAAATAGTTTCGATAATTACTGCCTTATAGTTTAAGATCTGGTACTGCTAAACCTCATTCTTTTACTTTTTTTCATTAATTCCATTGATTTTTTGTTTTTCCAGATGAATTTTATTATTTTTTCCTAATTCAATAAAATCATTTTTTTCATCCTCAATTACATCTAGAGGGCTATGATGTCTATTTTCATTATAGAATCAGAGGATCTGAGAATTGCAAAGAACCTCAGAGTTCTATAGCCCAATCTACCACTGGAGAGAAGTCTCCTATGTAAACAACTCCAAGTATTTGAAAATTTCCAATGAGGGGGACCCAATGATTCTGTGGAAGTACATTCCATTCTTGAATGACTTCCATTTTTGTGATTTTTTTTCTTTTCACAGCCAAACTCTGCCACCTTAAACTTTAAACTATTGCTTCTATTTTTGCCCTCTGGGTCCAAAGGAAACAACTTATCGAAAGTCTCTCTTCACAAATATTAAATCAGTTTTAAACACCTGGTTCCATTCTTCTGAACTCTATTAAGTATGACCAAACCTTTACAGCAAAAATTAGTTATTAATATACGTAAAGTTTTACAATGGGTTCAAAAAACAACTTTCTAAGTACAAGTTGGGGGAGCCTAGAGAGAACTTCACTTGAAAAAGATCTGGGTTTTTTTAAAGGGCTTCAAGCTTAATATGAGGCATCAGCTAAATCTGGTCCCAGACACTTAACAGCCATATGACCCTGAGAAAGTTACTTAACCTCTGTTTTCCTCCATTTGTTCAGTTTCCCAATTGCTTGTAAAATTTTTTAATATTGATTTTTAAAAAATTTTGAATTTCAAATTCTGTACCTCTCTCCTATGAGAAGGCAAGTCATTTGATATCAATTATAGATATGAAGTCATGCAAAACATATTTCAATATTACCCAAGTTGCAAAAGAAAACAAAGAAAAATGAAGAAAAATAAAGAAAGCTTAAAAAATATATTTCAATCTGCATCCAGAGTTCATCAGTTCTTTCTTTAAAGGTGGATGACATTGTTCATCATAGATCCTTGAGAGCTGTCTTGGATCAATATATCCAAGATCAGAGTAGCTAAGTCTTTCATAGTTGTTCATTCTTACAATACTGCTGTTACTATGTACGGTGTTCTCCTGGTTCTGCTTACTTCACTTTGTCTAAATTTATATAAGTCTTTTCATCTTTTTCTGAAATCATTCTGTTTGTCATGTCTTATAACACAATAGTATTCCATCACAACCGTATATCATTTGTTCAGTCATTCCCCAACTGATGGACATTCCTTCAGTTTCCAACTGTTTGCCACCACAAAAAGAGATGCTATACATATTTTTGTGCAAATAGGTCGTTTTCCTTTTTCTTCGATATTTTCGGTATACAAATGTAGTGGTGGTATTGCCAGGTTAAAGAATATGAATAGTTTTAGAGTACTTTAGCCATAATTTCAAATTGTTTTCCAGAATGGTTGGACTGCTTCACAACTCCATCAGCAGTGCACTAATGTATTAATTTTTCCCCATCCCTTCCAGCATTTGGCATTTTCCTTTTCTGTAATGTTAGCCAGTCTGATGCATGTGAGGTGGTACATGAGAGTTGTTTTAATTTATATTTTCTAGTTAGTAGTAATTTAGAGCATTTTTTTCATGTGACTATATAGCTTTGATTCCGTCTTTTGAAAATTGTCTGTTCATTCCCTTTAACAATTTAGAAGCTGAGAAATGCCTTTTACTTTTGTGAATTTGGTTTTTTTCCTCAAATATTTCAGAAATGAGGCCTTTATCAGAGAAATTTGCTGTAAAGTACATTTCTGAGTCTCCTATTTTTCTTCTAACATTGACTGCATTATTTTTGCTTGTGCAAAAGCTTTTTAAAAAATTTCCATGTAATCAAAATTATACATTTAACTTTCTATTCTCTGTCTCTTGTTTGATTATAAACTTTTCCCTTATTCATAGATCTGACAGGTACATTTTTCATTCTCCCCTAATTTACTTATCTTACCCTTTATGTCTTAATCATTTATCCATTTTGGTTTTATCTTGGTATGAGATGTTGGCTTATACCTAATTTCTTCCAAATTGCTTTCCAATTTTCCCAGAATTTTTTGTCAGGTGGTTAAGTTCTTATGCCAAAAGGTTAGATCTTTGGGTTTATCAAACATTAGATTACTATGGTCATTTACTACTGTGTGTTACACACCTAATCTTTTCCACTGATACACCACTCTCTTTATTAGCTAGTACCAAATTGTTTTGGTGATTTCCACTTTGTAATACAGTTTGAAATCTGCTACTGCTAGGCTGCCTTTCTTCATATTTTTTCCACTGATTCTCTTGATATTCCTGACCTTTTGTTCTTCCAGATGAATTTGGTTATTATTTTTTTCTAGCTCTATAAGATAATTCCTTGGTAGTTTGATTGGTATGGAACTGAATAAGTAAATCTACTTCAATAGAATTGTGATTTTTTTTTTTTATTTTATTGGCTCAGCCTACCCATGAGCAATTACTATTTCTGCAGGTGTTTAGATTTGTCTTTATTTATGTGAAAAGGGTTTTGTAATTCTTTTTATGGGGTTCCTGAGTTTGTCTTGGCATGTAAATTCCCATGTATTTTATGTTGTTTGCAGTCATTCTAAATGGAATTTTTCTTTCTCTTGCTGCTGGGTTTTGTTGGTAGTATGTAGAAATGATGATGAATTCTGTAGGTTTGTTTTTTATTTTGAAATTTTGCTAAAGTTCTTGTTTCAACTAGTTCATACTCTTTATAGATAATGATTGCTCTTTATAGATAATGATCATAAATAGATGTGACTTATGATTTTAAGAAAGGCTCCATTTATTCCTGTGCTTTCTGCTGTGTTTTTTTTTTTTTAACAGGAATGGGTGTTGTATTTTTTGTCAAAGTTTTTTTCTGTATCTATTGTCATATGATTTTTGTTGTTTTTATTATTTAGATAGTCAATTATGCTTATAATTTTCCTAATATTGAACCAGCTTTGAATCCCACCTGGTCATAGTGTATGATCTTTGTAATATATTGCTATAAAATTAAAGGAATTGGTCTATAGTTATCTTTCTCTGTTCTTGCTCTCCCTGGTTTGGCTATCAGTACTATCTTTGTGTCATAAAAGGAATTTGGTAGGACTCCTCCTTTGCCTATTTTTCAAAATAATTTCACAGTAATTGGAAATAATTGTTCCTTAAATATTAGTGAAATTCACCTGTAAATCCATCTGTTTCTGGGGATTTTTTCTTAGGGAGCTCATTGATGGTTTGTTCAGTTTCTTTTTCTGATAGAGTTACTTAAGTATTCTCTTTCCTCTTCTGTTAATCTAGTCAGTTTATATTTTTGTAAATATTCATCCATTTCACTTAGTTTGTCAGTTTTGTTGATATATAATTGGGTAAAACAACTCCTAATAATTGCTACAGGTTCATCTTCATTGGTGGTACATTCATTCTGTTCATTTTTTATGGTAGTAATTTGGTTTTCTTCTTATTTTAAAAATCAAATCAACTAATTGTTTATCTTTTTAAAAATAAAACTGTCTCCTAGTTTTATCTATTAGTTTGATATTTTTTTAACTTTCAGTTTTATTAATCTCTACTTTGATTTTTAGGATTTTCATTTTGCTGTTTAATTGGAAAATTTTGATTTGTTATTTTTCTAGTGTTTTTTTTTTCAGTTCTATGTCCAATTCATTTATCTGCTCTTTCTCTTTTTTACTGATATATGTGTTTAGAGATATATATTTTCTCTTAAGAATTGCTTTGATTGCAACCCACAAATTTTGTAATGTTGTCTTATTGTTATATTTCTCCTTAATGAAACTATTTATTGTTTCTATAATTTGTTCTTTGACCTACTCATTCTTTAGGATTAGATTATTTGGTTTCCAATTAACTTTTAATCTATGCTTCCACAGCCCTTCATTTAATATAATTTTTATTGCACTATGATCTGAAAAGGATGCATTTAATATCTCTGCTTTTCTGCATTTTGTTGTGAAGCTTATACAATGTCAGTGATTGTGGAGGTGGCATGACAGCTGATAAAAATTGATACTCTTTTCTATTCCCATTTGGCTTTCTCCAGAGGTCTACCATATCTAATTTTTTTTTCTAAGATTCAAATAATCTTCTTAACATTTTATTTATTTTATGGTTAGGTTTATCTAGTCTTGAGAGGGCAGAGTTAGCAGTCTAGTTTGACTGTCTGTTTCCTCCTGTAATTAAATCAACTTTTCCTTTAAGAATTTATATGCTATGTCATTTAATGCATATATGCTTGATATTACTTCATTGTTTATAGTGACTTTTAGTAATATGTAGTTTCTCTTTCTTATCAGTAGGTCTATTTTTAAGTAGGTCTTTTTTAGTAGGTCTATTTTTGATGCTCTGGGTCAGCCTCCATCGTTAGGTCATAAATCTCTTTCTGACTTCTTAAGTTGTCTTAGGCTGGAAGTATGTCTAACTTTTGACCTTTTGTTGTCTTTGCCTCTCCAGAATTTGATTTGAGGAGTTATTTTAAAGTTTTTTGGAGGGCAGTACTCGGCTGAGTACTTTCTCTACTTAACCATCTTGGTTCTGTCCTATGAAGTCAAGTCAAGATTAATCCTTCATCTCAGACACACTCACTCAACACTCTTCCCAAACCAGCTCCCATGCTCTGCCATGCCAACATGACCTGGCCCACGAGCTTGTACTCTACTCTCAACTCAGCAATTTCTTTGCTACTGTTGTAGTCTCTACCAACATACTTTGCCTCTTTCAGTTTATATTATTAAGTTCCTACTATATGCCAGGCACTGTGCTAAATGCTATACTTCACCATTCTGTTGCACCAAGCAGAGAAACACAACTCTTTCCACAACCTCTCCTTAATTCCTTGTGTGGAGAAAGTAGAGGTAGAGGCAATTCAATGCTTGTTTAGCCTGGGATGGCAGCATGATGAGCTACAACAGTTGTGAGTCAGAGAAGCAAAGAAAAGAAGGAAAGGAGAAGAACAGCAATGGCAGAGAAGTCTGCACCAGGCCTTAAAGAAAGAGGACTGGCATCTATCTAGGGCGAGTTCTGCACAGATGCATGCATGCACACGTGCATGCGCGTGCACACACACACACACACACACACACACACATGCACACACACCTTTTCAGAAGTCACCTGGGACAGGAACTAAGTCCAGTGAAAAATAAATTCCCCAAAATTGAGGAGGCTCAGACAGCTTTGAGGTTTAGCTCTAGGAGGAAGGGGAAAGGATTCAGAAAGTGAGTGATAGGAGAATATAAGGGAGAAAAGATTGAAATTATCCAAGATCTTGGGAGGAAACAAACTCAGCTAAAAACCTTGAGTCCAAGTAGATAAATCAACAAGGAAGTTATTAAAAGAGAAGGGATAATCACCTCTAAGATATTTAAATGAGTCCAAACAACTCTGAATAAATATTGTTGGACAAAAAAATTAATACTGGTTGAGGGTGGAAGATCTTGCAGATTACCAACAGATCATGGAATCACAACAGGATGTTCCCAAATATTTCAAGAGAAATAAGAACTGTGAAAACAGAATGTATGGCTGATGCAGCAAAAATAATTGGCAGAATAGAAAAACCTGTAATTTGCGATGGTCTCTCCAAATAAATAGAAGAAAAAACAACTCATTGGGAATGCAAATATGCAGAAGAAAAAGACAATCTAGAATAAGAGAGGCAAAAAGCAATAATATTGAAAGAGCACATGTTCACTATGTAAACAAAGACACTGCGTCTCAAGACACAGAGACAACTTAAAGATCATAGGTCTCCCTGAAGAATACAAGTCAAAATATTTGTACAGAATTATGCAAGTAATAATATAATGAAATCATCCAGAATTCCAAAACTTCTGAAAGCAGAGAACAGTGTGCAGAAATTCCATAGAATGCTTCCAGAAAAACAAACAAAACACCATGTTGAAAACTACAAGGCACATAGTGTTTTGAGTTAATAATTTCAATGACAAACAAGTCAAGTACCAAGGAGAAATACTTTCAAATATAATTGAAAGGAAATTTGAATAACACAAAACTAATCTGCACCTACAAGAAACTGATAATGTGTTCTGAAGATCAAAGAAGTCCACGATGCAACTCAGGGTGAGCCTAATTATGACAAAGATGGATGTTCAATAAAAGAAAATAATTTAAAACATTCCTATCAAGAAAAAAAAAGATGTGAAGATTATTTGGCTTTGTAAGCACATCAGAAAATAAACACCAAAGAAAGTTCTCTGCTTGTCTCTCTATGTTTCTGTCCCCATCTCTTTCTCTCTTTTCTCTCTCTCATTCTCTGTTTCTCCCCCTACCCTACTCTGTCTCTCTATCTCTCTTCTCTTACTCTCCTCCTCTTCTTCCTCATCTTCCTGTTCCTCCTCCCCCCCCTTTTCCTCTTCCTTCCCCACCTCCCTCTTTCTTCCTCTTCCTGTCACAGCAATCACATCTGACAGCACATTTGGTATCTATACTCAGTCCATCACTTCTTCAAATAAAGAAAAATGATGTATTCCCTCATCTCTCCTCTTTGGTCTATATAATATCTTGGTTTATTCCTCTCTGATCCCACTCCTGATTCTAGATTTTCTTCCTCCCTTCCCTTTCTCAATTCCTTTTATTATGTTGTCTTACACATTAGAATGGCAGCTGATTGAGGGAGCAGAATATCCTTCTTTCTGCCTGTATTTGAATTCCAAGTATTTGGCACAGTGCCTAACACATAGGAACTACTTAATAAGTGTTGACTTGTTGACTTGACTTGTTCCTTAATTTATTGCCTTCTCCTTCCCCTAATGAACTATTCTGCACAAATATATTGAAGGATGTGGTGGGAAAGGGAGGAGGGTCTAGAAGTTAGTCAGCTGAGATTTAAGAATTTTACTTCGTAGGCACAGATTTCAGGCAAACAGACCCTTGTATAGCTACATACCATGTCAGAAATTTTCAAGCAAAGTTTCAATGTACCCACTAGAACAGATGAAAAAAATAGTTTAAGAGGGAGCTAAAAACTGCTCCCTGTAAATATCCAACATGATTCAGAATCAGGTAAACACATTTTTATTCTGATGACTAAAAATTTTTCTTGATTTGTGTCTCATTCTAGTCTAGTATATAATAGACTCAAAGCGATAATTCCAAGGGAGATCATGAACTTCTAAAAACTCAGGTTTGGAGTGGGAGCATTGTTGCTTTTTATACTTGAACATAAGGCAAGTTGAGAAGCCAGAGGCCCTAGTGTGTTTTATAGACTCCCCTTCCTCTTCAAATTGGCATCATGCATGGAGTTTTCTAGCCCCCAAATGCCTTCATTGACCACAATTCCCCAGCAACTCGGCAGGACATCTGCTTAGCCCCATATCATGTGTCAAATTTCATGAAGTTTCATTCAGCCTGCTCCATGCAGCATTCCAAGCCTCCCCAGTGAAAGTGGCAAACCAGCAGTCCTGTCCCATCAGCCTTGGGCGTCCATTATCCTGAAGCCCTTGCTAGTGATCCCTCCCTCAAATATGTTCTTTGTCCTGAACTTGGCTCCTGGGATTCTTTCTTGGTAATAGACTTAAAGGACTGATTGACTAAAGACTCAGGCTTCTCTCCCACCCTCGCTGGTGGCTCCAGTGAAGCTCTGAGCTGGGTTAAGTCATGGGATTTTGTTTTTTATGAAGTGTGGTTATTTTCAGTAAGCTTTTCAATCATGCCTCTGTAATTTGAAAGCACTTTTGTTCAGGATATGTGGCCTGTTTTATGTAGCCTTATTTGTGGTTGGACTGTTTGCTTTTATATATAATTATAAGGCTAATACCACAAGGAAACAAAAATCTAACCCAAGTTTTGTTTTCTTTGCTAAATTAAAAATGAAATCAAATCTATTTAGCTGTTGCTTAAACAAGGCGGAAAAGCTTGTTGAGGGGAAGGGGCAGGCTAACATCCCCAGAGCCTGCTCAAATTCTCCATGTCTACAAAATCAACCCAGAGAGGCTTTAGAAGCTCCAGGCACATATAGCTGCTCCTTGCTAATGGGCCTCAAGTATAACCTAGGTGGTATAGTGATCAGAGAGCCTAATTTGGCATTAGGAAGACCTGAGTTTGAATCTTACAACAGAATTTATTAGCATTGTGACCCTAGGTGAGTCATTTATATCTTTTTAGCCTCAGTTCCTTCACCTGTAAAAAGGCGATAATAGCATGTATCTCAAAGTATTATTGTGAGGTTCAAAAGAGATAACATATGTAATACGTTTTGTAAACCTTAGAGCTCTCAATAACTGTTAGTTATAGGTGCTTCTGAGATGGAAATGAAGCTTTCCTGATTTCATCCAGAGTCTCTTACCTGGGACGGAATGGGAGCTAAGAGATTTTCTATCCTGCACAAAAGCCACACTCTTACTTCTTCCCACTCCCTCTACCCTTGGGAATCATTAACAAGAGTGTACATTAATTCCCTACATTCAAAAGTTGATAGTACATTATTCCGTGTCTGTAACTATGTTTAATCAATCAATCAATCATCAATCAACATTTATTAAATATCTGCTAAGTATCAGGGACTGTGCTAAGTGCTGGGGCTATGGAAAGAGATGAATAATCTAAGAGGAGGGAGAAGATGCAAACAAATTATATAAAATAAACTATATAAAACAGGGTAAATAGGAAACAATTAACAGAGGGAAAGTAGGAGGTGTTGGGGAAGGCTTCCTGTAAAAGGTGAGAGTTACAGGAAGTCAGAGAGGTCAGTATTTGGAGTGGTGGAGGAATAGTGTTCCAGTTATGGTGAACAGCTGGAAAATACCCAGAGTAGAGAAATAGAGTGTCTTTTTGATGGAACAGCCAGGAAGTCAATGTCACTAGGTCAAAGACTACGACCAAGTCGTAAGAAGGCTGTAAAAGTAGGAAAGGATTAGGTTATGATGGGCTTTGAATGCCAAACAAAACATTTTATATTTGATCTTGGAGGCAATGAGAAGGTACTGAAGTTTATTGAGTAGGAGGTGAGGAAGTCAACATAATTAGACTTTCATTTTAGAGAAATCACTTTAGTGACTGAATGGATTGGAGTGGGGAGAGACTTCAGGCAGGTAGACCCACCTGCAACTACTGCAATAATCAAAGCATGAGGTGATTAGGATCTGGACCAGAGAGGTGGCAGTGCCAAAAAGGAAAAGGGGACATGTTTAAGAGATGTTGCTATTCAGTCATTTTTTAGGAATGTCCAATTCTTTGTAACCCCATTTGAGATTTTCTAGGCAGAAATACTGTAGCGATTTGCCATTTCCTTCTCTAGTTCATTTTACGAATGGTGGGACTAAGGCAGAGTTAAGTGACTTGCTCATGGTCATATAGCTAGTAAAGTAAAAGTAGTAGAAGCCAGATTTTAACTCAGAAACTCTTATATTCTGCACCACCACCACATCTCTTGCAAGAGATGTTGCAAAGGTGAAATCAGTGAGCCTTGGCAACATCTTGGATGGGGGCAGGGATGGGGAGGGCATGAAAGATAGTGTGGAATCCAGGATGATTTCTAGTTTGGGAGCCTGAGGGCCTGGGAGGAGGGTGTTGTCCTCTACAGTAATAGGGAAGATAGGGAGGAGGGCACTTAAGGATTTATATCAGCAGTTCTGATTTCTTTTGGTCTTGTTTTTCCTTTCTATTTATGTGGTTATTGTGTAAACCCAGAAGTTCTGGGTTCAAGACCCAAATCTGAAAAGTACAAGTTGTATGGTCCTGTGAAGTCACCTAATTTTTCAGTGTTTTGGGCTATACTTCAGAAGTGGAAGTTGTAGAGAGGTCCAGTTCTTTGCAAAGAACTGATCCCAGTGCAGTTCAGAAGGTGCTGACCTACATTGGTGATGGGAGTTTCCTCATCTGGGAGTTCCTAGGGTTTCTATACCAATGAAATCACAGGTCCCTTCTCCCACCACATTTTATAAATCATTCTCTTGATTCTGCTGACTTTTTCCTTAATCTTACAAGACTTCCCATAATCTTTTGAATTCTTCACATTCAGTTTTTGTTTGATTCATTTTTGCTCTGGACCAATGTTTCCAGATGTAGGCAACTCCTTAGAAGGAAACTCTCACTACTGATGAAAATTTTTCATTAAATTCAGAAGCTTCATTTTGTTCAATTATTCTCCAGATGATAGACATCTGCTTTGTTTCTACAAAATATGCTGCTATATTTTGCATACATATGAGATCTTTCCCTCTATCTTCAAGCTTATTGGGGCATACGATACTTGTAGAGTAGGGACACTCCTAGTATAATTTCAAATTGTTTTCCAGAATAATTCAACCAAATTACAGCTTTCCCCATCTTCTCATAATTCCTCCAACATAGACCATTTTGGTCTTTTGTCAGGTTTTCAAATCCATAGTTCTGGGCTAATATTATTCAAGGTCCTCCTGTACCTTTTCTATGTTCTCTAAAGTGAGCTTCTCTTCGATATTACCGGGGGCTCCTTAAGGAAAAATCAAGTCCTCTTTCCTTTTCCTTTATCAGCATTCCTAGTCTTGGCTTCTTCTACCATTTCCTTTGTACTTTACCCCCAACACAGAAGTCACTAATCAATGAAAATATTTTGGGTGCCACTTTGATGGGAGGTATACTGTCTCCTGCCACACAATCATCAACAAAGTAGCCTTGAAAGAGATTATATCTATCTTTCTTGGATCCAATGACTACTTCCATCTTGGTCCTTTGCCCTATGTCTACCCTATTGGCAACATCCTTCACTATATGGTTAGCTGATTATAGCCCTCAATAACGGGAACATAAGCAGGCTGTTTCTCCTGAACCCATGAATCTTGCCAGTTTGGAGGACAAGCTCTCTCTTCCTTTTTGGGTTTACTTCCTAAGTTACTTTCTTGTCATTACGGGAATCTGGAGGACAGGATCTTTTGGGGAGATTCCATCTCCAAATTTCTTCCTACTTTTCTACCTGATTCCATTTCTCTGCTTCATTTACTTTGCTTTTTCCTATGCTACACTGTTCTTCACACTCCTTTGTCTCTTTAGTTAACTTTACTCCCATACCTTCTAACCCAGATGTCTTTAGACAGGTCTTAGGAAAGTATATTCCATATAAATCCTCATGGATGGGGCTAGAGAGGATTCCCATTTCCTCACCCCCCGATTCCTGTCCTTATCCCAAGGAGTCTGTGAGCCCTTACTCTATACCTATACTGGCTATTTCACTAATAGGGAACAGTCTGGAGCCAAGTATTTTAAATCTCCTCTATAGGTTTTGATTCTCCCTCTGGCTCCCTGGATTGTATCTCCATCACTGGGATCCTTGATCTTTTGGACATAAAGGACATTCTTGTATTCTTATAGATTTGACAAAGGTCTTTATATATTTAAGATATAAGACCATTATCTGAGAAATTATAAAAAAAAAATTTCCCCCAGTTTCTACTTTCCTTCTGATCTTGGATACATTTTATTTGTACAAAACTCTTTTTAATTTAATGTAATCAAAATAATCCATTTTATACCTCACACTGCTCTTTATCTTTTGTTTATTCATAAATTGCTTGCCTATCTGTAAGTCTAACAGACAATATATTTCATGTTCTTCAAATTTTCTTGTAATATTTCTTTACATGTAGGTCATGTATCAATATTTTATAATCACATAAAATACTCTAAATCATTGATTAGAAAAATGCAAGTTAAAACAACTCTAAGAGATTATTTCATATCTATCAGATTGGCTAAAATTATTGAAGGAGAAAGCAACAAGTGTTGGAAGATATGTGGAAAAAATGGGACACAAATTCACTGTTGGTGGAACTGTGAGCTAATTCAACCATTTTGGAGATCAATATGGAATTATGCCCAAAGAGTTATTAATCTGCCTTTTGACCAGCAACACCACTACCAGATCTGTTTCCAAAGATGATTAGAGAAAAAGAAAAAGAACTTTTACGTCCTAAAATATTTATAGCAACTCTGTTTGTGGTGGCAAAGAAATGGGAACTGTGGGGGTATTAGTCAACTGGGGGAAGGCCAAACAAGTTGTGGCATATGATTATGATGGAATTCTACTGTGCTGTAAGAAATGATGAGGTTGTTGATTTTAGAAAAACATGAACAGACTTGTACAAAATTATAAATAGTGAAATGAGAAGAAACAAGAGAATGTTGTATATAGTAATAACAATATTGTTTCAAAGACAACATTGAAAGACTAAGTAATTTTAAATATTATAAATGCTCAAATTAACTACAAAGGACATATGAAGGAAGATGCTATCTCCATCCAAAGAAAAAACTGGTAAATAGATGGATGTATAGAATGATTTTTACATATACATATACATACACACTTATTTGTGTCTAAGAGTAGCCATCTCTAGGGTGGGAGGGGAGTGAAGAAAAGGAATGTTACATGATAACTTTATCATATATTTAAAAGGAGCAGTAAAATGTACATAATAGATTTGTAGTTTCATGTACAATCACCTTTTTTTATTCTACTATGTAATAGAAAATGGTTCAATTTGACTACACATAGGATGTATTTAGGAAACTTGTAGAAGACAAAATTCAACATGAAGGTCAGGGTCAGAGTGTAGCAGTCACTGAATACCTGCACAGGCAGGTTCTAGCAATGTACAAATTCATATGCTGGAAGATTTTTGATCATCAGAGAAGATAATGACCACTCAGAGATAGAAGGCATTTCACTCTGGTTACCAAACAGCACTTATCTCAATGTCTCTTCAATGCCTATATAAGTTTGAAACCTGAACTAATTGTTTGGTTTTTTTCTTGCATGAAAAAAATACAGTGATCATTGATAGACACCCTTGCAGCCTGCTCTGCTTTTCCTGTGTTGGCACAGTGGGACCAATTGTCCCTTTTCCTATGGTTCTCTGGGTCTCATGACCTGAAGTCAAATCCTTCCATGTGATACCCAAAAGTGCCTTGAGGGCAAGCTATGTTAACTCTTTTGCCCTCATAAGAGGAAAACGTAAAATGATGCTTCTACTAACTCTTTCAAATGGTTCTCTTACACTTGATCATAGCTTGCTTTATTCTCTCAGATGGAAAATTCAAGAAGGATATACATTGGCTAACAAGTTTCATCTACTACATGTTAAGTGAAAGGGTTTGTACCCAGTTGTGTCTGGGTTCGCTGACCTCTAACAAAGCAAAGTCAGACTCATCAAAAGTCCATGTCTCTCAATGACTTTCCTCCCTCGTAATTATTAAATTCCTTTTCATGTCAAAGAAATGCAATCCTTATGTATCTGATTCATTTACCCTTCAGTCAGTGAAGTTATTTTGCAAGAGTCATTTCACGTCTTCTCTCTTAGGAAAAGGAAGTTAGGTCGTGCATAGATTGAGTAATGGCCGAGCCCCAACATTTGGGAAAGGTTCAAAGCCCCAAACCAATCAGGCCTCAATGGGCACAAAGCTCCATGAAGTAAGACTCTGTTAATAGTAACTGTTCATTCTTTTAAGATCCCATGATCTTTTGAAGGAGTGATTCAGCAAGAGTAATTGCACTGGCTTTTTCGAAAAAGTCATCTTCAAAGAGGATTTACCAGCACAATTAAACTGAGGTGCACAGGCATTCTGGTAATGAAATATGAGACCAAGCAAAATTTCCTTGGCTCTAAGCTTTCTTACGGATTGAGAATTGGACTCTGGCTGGAATGGGGAGGGTGGATGTCTCTGTCCACAGTTCCTGAGGTTTGTCAGTGTTTCAACATGGCTCAGTTTGTTTTTAGTCCCACTCAAAAGAACCAAATAGATTCGAGTGCCTTTCTTAGGAACTTGGAATGAAATGGGTTTGAGTATAAGCACCTTAAATCTCATACATTTCAGTTTGAAAGTTTTTCCCTTTGGTTTCAAATACAATCTAACTCAGATTTAGTTCTGGTGTATGTCTCGTGAGTTGATTTCTTTCTTCCCCCAAAAAGTATTTCCTGTGAGGACTAAACTAAATGTCTCCACCCACTGTACCCTTCCAATACCATTTTAATCACTCAGGTATCCACCTCCTTACATTTCATTTCTTTGTGGACAAGGATCTCAAGCTTGATAAAATGAGAGGTGAGGACTAGATGACTTCTAAGAGCCCTACCAGCTCTACATCTGTGGCAAAATAGTGTCATCTTGTTATGGGACAAGTCACCAATGAATGTTATAAATATTTGGATTATAAGATTGGCTCACTAGGGCAACATTTTGTGCCTTCAAAGTACAAAGTGAATACTCTAGCAGAATGGAAGACTGAGAGACTATTCATTAACTACATCATGATGGAGTAAGAAAATAGTGACTTTTGGTGAAAAGGTCTTACTGGTGAACCTTAGGTTATCAAGTTTATATCCCCCATGCCAGTTCTACTTGTCACTGCAACGGAACAAGTTTGAAGAATTTAAGTTGCTGATAGCACATTTGTGTTGAGCATATTCATCTAGTAATGGCCAGAGGAAAAAAGTGACAAATAGTGGTCATTGGTGACTCTCCATTGAGGGGGACTGAGAAGGACTGAGGCAGTTATTTGTCAAATTAATAACAACATATATAGGTTTGTTGTATTATAGGGGCATATATCCATGTTCTGACAACAACTTTGTGAAGCCTTCAGAAAAGAAAAACATATTTGGGAAATGAACAGTTTATTACAAAGATGGTGCCTGAGAATGGGATTTCAATTTTAGGATCACTGCTTAAAATTCAGAAATGACAGACTGCTAGGAGACCAAAGATGGAACATATATAATGAGGAATGGTATGAATATATTTATCTGGGATCTTGCAAAACTAATGAAAATAGCTTCAAGCTGAAAAGAAATAGTGACAAAGAAAATTGCCTATGTAATTTACCAAGCTAAATATCAAAAAGAACATTTATAATTAAAGAAGGAAGAATAATAGTAGAGACAACCCACAGGAAAGGAAATATAAGAAAGAAGTCTGTAATAAAATTCATAGCTTCTAATGTTTATAAACACACGTACAAACTATGGATAATAAGAAAGATGAACCAGAGATCCCAGAAGAGCAGCAACAGGTAAAACCCATTGTTGAGGAGACATGCACCATGCAGAATGGTGCAGGAAATAGTCCAATTGAGTACAGTTGTGCTGGGGGGGATGGAGGACTGGCCCTCATCCATGTGGATAGTAGAAAAGGCAGACCCAAGAAAGGAGACCCTGACATGCCCTGACCTAGGAGATAGGCGGTCCAGTGACTGGATGGTCAACTCCTGGGAAGAAATAAGCATTCTTAGATAGGACTATCTCCACCCAAGTTTGGTACTCCAGGGACAAAGCCTGGTTGACCCATACTGGTTATAACTGTCATTGAAGTTTGATGGGATAAGAGCCATGACACAGCCATAAGCTATATTTTATTCAAAAGTTAAAGACAAGTGAAAAGAAAGGAGTAGCAGTGATACAGAGTGGCATTGAATATCAAGAAATTACAATCACATGAGAAAACCTAAGAACCTGAGTAGAGAAACATAATTGAGGAGACTTAGATCCAGAGCAATGGAGGTAGGAATAAATGTAATATTGTCACCACAATATACTAAAGAATATGTGGAAAACAGGGTAGCTACATGGTGCAGTGAATAGAGCACCAGCCCTGGAGTCAGGAAGACCTGAGTTCAAATCCAGTCTCAGACACTTAACACAAAAACTAGCCATGTGACCTTGGTCAAGTCACTTAATTCCAATTGCCCTACCTTTCTCCCCTCCAAAAAGCACACACAAAAAAAGGGATATGTAGAAAATGATAGGAAATAGAGTGGGATTTCAGGAAACTTACTTACTAGCTGAGAGGTATGATGTGATAATGGCAAAGAACATCAGTTATGTGGTCATCTGCTAGAGTTCTCTCACTAACAGAAGCAGAGAAAATAATGATAACTTATGACAATTTCATCCTTCCAAGGAGAGAAAAACTAACAAGGGGCAGTTCCATTCTAGATCCAATTTCCACTTACTAAGAGGAACTGGTTGCTGTGTGGAAGTAGTAAAGAATCTCTTGCTGGTGGGGAGAGAGAAAGGAAATCAATGTGTCTTAGAATTCATTCTAGACAAATAGAAGAATGTCAGAAATAATCTAACATGTACCTTAGCTTTCAACAGAGCAGATTCCAAAATGTTTAGAGGAAGAATAGATACAGTAGAAACCCATGTGCTAAAATTCTACAGAGAAAGTCAAGGAGGGAGCCTTGCCCATTGCATGGAAACTCTTATGACTAGACATTATGAAGAAACAATGAGAGACAATGCCACATAAGAAAAAGTGTGTGTGGGGGGGTGTGTGATAGTTTCCCAAATGGACCAATGTCAAAGGAGAAGAAATTCGTGAATCAACTTAGATTTTTTAAAGGTATGTACAGAAAATAGGAACAAAAGCAGTCAATAGAGACCGAATACAAAAACATGACAGAGTCCTCCAAGAACAGTGTTAGCAATACTCAAGATCGCAGTAAACAGTATCTGACAAGGAAAGTGAAGACTGATAAAATGGGTAGTTTTTGGAGAGAGAGAAATTTAACTGCTCAATTCTTTTTTCTGGTCCTGAAGAATGATCTTGCAAAAATGGCTAAAAAGGATTGCTAACAAAAAGTATGGAAAAAATAAGAAATAATATAGATATAATAATATAATATATTATATTATAACAATATAATATATTATATTATAATATAGATGAATTATAATATAGATGAATTACATCTACGGGCATGAAAAAGTATTGGTGACTATGATTATTGACCCACTATTGGGGATCTTGGTAATGATTATAGAGAATAGAAGTGTAACACATTAATTGAAAAAGGTAAACATTATACTTATTTCCAAAAAAAGGGAAAGAAGATTAAGCTTTAATACTAGAGTCCTGTAAATATATTTCTGGGGAAATATGGCAAAATATTATTAAAAGTATAGTTAGTGAAATCTACAAATCAATGATCACAAAGTACAGGCAGAGCTCATAGCTTTAAACAATAACAGGTCACGCTATATATATATTTATATATTTATATATAGTTTCCTTTTTTTGATAGGCATACCATATTAATAGATGATGGGAATGTTGTTAATATAGTTCATAAATGATATTGTCTCATTAATGTACTGTCCTTTCATATGGACAGTTTTGCACTGGAAGGAGCAGAAAATGTACTTTTATATGAAGAAAAATAAATTGCCAAAACATATAAGATAATGACTATTTCATAGATGATAATTTTGATACCTAAAAAGAATAGTGAAAGTACTTTGACTTGAGAAAATACTGGTAAGAAATATCTGTACAACGAAATAAAATTTTCAGTTTGGATTTGATCAGTTTGGGACAGAAAATGAAACAGAATAAATACATAAATTTGCCTTATAAACAATGTAGAGTGATAAATTATTTGTATGTGAACAGTCTTATAGCTTAAAGGAGGAAAGATAAAAAAACTATTACTTATTAAAATTTGATAATATGTGGGCATTAAGAAACATAGCATAAAGACACAATGTATTAGAGGACTGTTCAGAGAACTGATTATTGGAAAGTTTCAAGATTATGATCTCCTAGAAAGATAAAGAAAAGGGAAAAATATAGAATTGAACAAATTGCTAAAAGAAACTAGAACTAAAATCAAAACAAAACCTCATGACATCTTTTAAATGGGACTGCTAAAATATACATATTTCTCAGCATTATATGGATTTGTAGAAGAATTGACTGCTTATGACACTGCCAAGATATTGCAATTAAATGTAAAAAAGGGAGAAACAATAAACACAGGTCTTTACAGACAAAAACATAATGAAAATAGAAATAAGTTCAGAGAATACAAACAAAAGACACAGACCCAAATATGCACTTAACAATAAATTCTAAATAATAAGTGGGTCAAAGAACAATTCAGAGAAATAATAATTATTTGAGAAAATGGTTATGATGAAACAACATACCAAAATTTGTGGGATGCTGGTTAAAGCAATCTTCGTAATTTTTCCATAATGCTAAAGCATTCACTCACTCATATAGCTTTAAAAAATGCATTCAGAAAATAAAAAGGAGAAAAAATAAACTGAATATTCATTTTTAAATAGAAAGTGAAAAAATAAACACAAAATAGCTATAAAAGGGGAGATATTAAAAATTAAAGGAGAAATAAATACACTGGAAAAAAAACCAAAGAAATGATAAATAAATCTGAAAGTTAGTTCTTTGAAAGGCTAACAAAATTGATTAACTCTTAGCCAACCTGATTAAAAGGAAAAGGACAGAAAATAAAATCAATAAAAGAATAAACAGAATGAAGTAAAATAAATCTGGAAGCAAAAGAAGGATGATCAGAAACTCTTTTCAAAGTTATATATTAACAATACCAAGAAAAGTGAAATAGAAAACTTCAAAACTATATAATAGCCATACGAATAGAAGATCAAATAAAGGTCTTAAATAATCCAATGTCAGAAAAGGAAATAGAACTAGTTGTAAAAGAACTGTGTGGGGATGGTGAGGATGGGGTGGGGAAGGACTCCTGATCCTGATGGATTTAGAGGATTATTCTATCAAACTTTTAAAGAACAATTAGTACCAATGTTATATAAATTACTCTAAGAAAGGAAGAAAAGGAAGGAAGGAAGGAAGGAAGGAAGGAAGAAAGAGAGAAAGAAAGAAAGAAAGAAAGAAAGAAAGAAAGAAAGAAAGAAAGAAAGAAAGAAAAAAGAAAGAAAGAAAGAAAGGAAGGAAGGAAGGAAGGAAGGAATAAAAAAGAAAGGAAGGAAGGAAGAAAGAAAGGAAGAAAGGAAGGAAGGAAGGAAGGAAGGAAGAAAAAAGAAAGGAAGGAAGGAAGAAAGAAAGGAAGAAAGGAAGGAAGAAAGAAAGAAAGGAAAAAAGAAAGAAAGAAAGCTCTCCTGCAGACTCCTTTTATGAGGCAAATATAGTCCTGATTCCTAAACCAAGGAAAGATAAATCAAAGAAGAAGAACAATAGACCAAAATAATTAATGGATATAAATTTTCAAAATCAAAGTAAAATTCTGTCAAAAGGACTACGGCTATTAATCCAAGAATATACATGTCCCAGCATTATATGGATTTGTAGAAAAATTGACCCTGTATTATGGTACCAAGATATTGCAATTAAATGTAAAAAAAGGCAGAAATAGTAAACACAAATCTTTTACAGACTGAAACACCATAAAAATAGAAATAAGTTCTGGGAACACAAATAAAAGACACAGAACAAAATGTGCATTTAGCAATTGAGTCTAAATAATAAGCAAGTCAAAGAACAATTCAGAGAAATGACAATTAATGTGACCTTTGCCTGTTCCACCAGATTCCCTGGTATTGATTTATGAACAGCAAGGTATGGGGCTCTCTCTGAGGAGACATCCATATCTTGTATCTTTATTTTGCAGAGGAGGCAGAAGTTTTTCAGCCTGCACCAAGGCCAAAGAGCCAAGTGGAAAATCTGACTTCTCAAACTTGATGCCAATCAGCTTGTGCCCTGAAGTACAAGCTTTGCTTGGCCATAGGAGCTAAAGACATAGAAAAGAGCCAAGGATCTGAACAACTGACCCCTTTCATGTAAAGCTCTTGACCCATATTCCTCAGGGTTGGCGGTAGGATTTATTGAGTGCTGACGAGGTGCTCTGCACCATACAGAATTCAGGCAAAGATAGAAGTCCGACTCAGGAGGCCAGGACATGAAAACATTAAAAATAAAATTGCTTTGCTTTGCTTACTTCATGTGTCAAGTCTCTACTGCATCTACGTGACAAGAGACAGATGTGTGGATAATTCCCAAAGGTACTTTTTAAAGCACATGAAATGTCACCATCTAATGAAGCATTCAATAAATCTGTCCTAAAGAAGTCATTGTAATGAACTATAGTCACCATGGCATAGTGGGTTCAGAATCAGGAAGATCCAGTCACTCAGTTAGCATTCATTAAATCTCTAGTATGTGCTAGGCAATGGTCTGAAAATACACTAAAAAGGAAAAAAAGTACCTGCTCTCAAGGAGCTCACAGTCTAATGGGAGAGACACTATGCAAACCACTAGGTATAAACAAACTATAGATGGGATAAATTGGGGATAGTCTCAATAGGAAGGCCCTAAGACTAGAGAGGGCTACAGAAGGCTTCTTATAGAAGGTGAGGTTTTGGCTGACACTTGAAAGAATCAAGGGAAGCTAAGGGACAGAGACAAGAAGGAGCAGAGTTTCAAGAACAGAGTGCAGTCAATGAAAGTGCACATTTGGGAGATGGAGTATTATGTAGAAGAGGGACAAGGAGTCCAATATCACCAGAGTGCCTCTGGAGTACCACTGGAGTATGTGGAGGGGAGTAAAATGTAAGAAGACTGAAAGGATAGGAGAGAACCAGGACATAAAGGCCTTTAAAAGTTAAATATAATTTTATATTAGATCTTAGATGTGATAAAGGACCCACCAGAGTTTATTGAATGAGGGAGGAGGGAGGTGTTAAAATGGCCAGACACACTTTAGGGAAATCAATTTGTTTGTTTTTTGAAGTTATTATTTATTTTAACTTTTTTTTAATTGAGTTCCAAAGTCATTACTTCCCTTCAGTTCCTTCTCCAGCCACTGAGAAGGCAAGCTCTATGATATCAATGATACATATGAAATCATGCAAAATATTTTCATATTAGTCATGTTGCAAAAAAAAAAAAACAAAAGCAAGAAAATTGAAGTGAAAAAATCATATTTCAGTTTTAATTCAGATCTTATTAGTTCTCATTCTGGAGGTGCATAGCATTTTTTTTCATAAGTTCTTCAGAATTATTTTAGATTGTTGTCTTCTTCAGAGTAGATAAGTCTTTCCCAGTTGGTCATTGTTGTAATATTGCTGTTACTGTATACAACATCCTTCTGGTTATGCTTACTTTATTTTGCATCAGTTTATATATCTTCTCAGGATTTTCTGAAACCATTCTCTTCGTTTCTTATATTACAATGGTACTACATCACAATCATATATCATAACTTGTTCAGCCATCTGTCAACTAATGGGAATCCCCTCAAATTCTAACTCTTCACCACCACAAGAACAGCTATTATAAATATTTTTGTACATATGTATGAAGCCAAGCACAAGCAGCTCTTCTGAGGACTGCTGCTGTGAACAGCTCTAAAGTTCTGATCACATAGTATAGTGAACTCTCTATTTATTCAGCAGTAAATTGAAACAAAACATTGACAGAAACAAAAATACAGCATTCACAGTGTTATAACATAACAACTTATCACTAAAGTAGCCACATAGTTTTCACCAAAGTGGCCACATAGTTTTAAACAAAAGATATCATTCAATAAGCCCTTAACTCAATCATCCTTAAGGAGCAAGCCTCCTTAAGGGACACAAAGTACAAAGGTCAAAGTTCTCCAGGCCTAGGTCACAGTAAATCATGATCTTCTCAGTCAGCATTAAGTACCCATGAAGAGGTCTTTTTATCTTGACTTGAGGCTGACTCTCAGATTCCATGGTTTCTCTTCCATGGTCCCAGCTCTTGCCTGAATCTACCCAACTGTCACCTGGATTCAAAGGTAGGCAGCTCTCAGATCCTTGTCCAGTTCCTCATCCAGTTCTCATTCCATACTGAAGCTCACAGTGTCCAGTCCACCTCAAGTCCTTCACAGTTTCTGTTTCTGGGAAGAGAAAAACTTAGCAGAGCCAAAACAACATTCATACATATTGCCAGCATGATCATCAATTCACTATCTGCCAGTGAAATCAACACAGACCTATAAACAAGGTCTTAGAACTCAACACAGGGGGCAGAGCCAGGATGATGACATAGAAGCAGCAAGTTTATGTAGCTCCCACATAGCTACCTCAAATAGCCATAAAATATGACTCTAAACAAATTTTAGGGCTCCAAAACTCACAAAAATACAGAAAAACACATCTCCTGCTGAAGGCAGCTCAGCAGGAAGGGCTCATCACAGCATGCTAGGAGCTGAAACCACCCCAGCCTGAAACCACAGCTTGGCCCTGGGGTGGCCAGGACAAGCCATAGCTGGAGCCTTCAGGAGAGTGGATCAGTGGCAGCCATGGCAGTTTCCAGAATTATCAAGCCATAAGACACAAGGACAAAGTGAAAGGCAAGTGGAACTAAGCTAAATTTGGAGGAGAAAAGCAGTCCTGCCAAACTGCTTCCAGGTCAAGAAAGCAGCAGAAGTGGAGGCCCTGCAGCTGCCTCCACATGGCTGCTTCAGAGCTCCCAGCCTGCAGACTGCAAGGGGACCAAGTGATCATTCAGAAGCTAAGTGCTCTTGTGTTGAGCAGCCTGGATTCAGATCATGGTCTTGGGGGCTGGTCGTGGGGTGCATTTTCAGTGAGCCAAAGCTGCAAAAAAATGGTGGCCTCCTAATAACCCTGGCAGCTATGAAAACCCCAGCAATTTGGGACAGAGGTTTCCCCTCTGGAAGCAGAGTTCCACAGAGCTAAAAAGTCAAGTAATGGACTGGCAACGTGAGCAGGCAAAGGAAGCAAAGTAAGAACAGCAACTGAACTTTAGATTTCTTTTTTGGGGACAAAAAGTATCAAAGCATAAAACGGGAGGAAGACAACACAGT
>CM053589.1:152758544-152793798 GCA_028646515.1 Pseudochirops corinnae
TCCAGGCTGCTCAACACGAGAGCTCTTGGCCCGAGAACAATCGCTCAGTCCCCCTGCTGTCTGCAGGCCGTGGGTGGGAAGCTACAATGCGGAGGCGGGTGCAAAACCTCTGCCTTTTGCTTTTCTGCTCTGGAGGCCTTTCGGCCAGACTGCTTATCTCCCCCTTTCGCCATCCCCACTCGCAGCTGGTGCTAATCCGCTCATCTGAGAGGCTCCTCCGCTGCTCCCGTCCAGCCACCCCCAGGGCACAGCCCTGGCTTCAGGCCAGTCTGGTTTCAGTTTGCAGTGCTGATATGGTTCCTCGTAGCTGAGCTGACTTTAGTGGGAAGTATCTTTGTGTGGGTTTTGGAGTTCTAGGATTGGTTTAGAGTCCTATTTGATGGGTATTTTGGGGTGGCTATGTGAGAGCTCAGATATGTTGCTGCTGCTACGCCGCCATCTTGGCTCCACCCCCCCCCCCCCTTCAAGAGTTCTTAGGAAAATGCTGGAAGATGTAAGCCTTAGCTCCCCATGATCCTCGCTATAGCACAACAAAGACCAACAAATGGGGATGGCAAGAGAAGAAGGTTTAGGTTCTGTATGAGTTAAATGGAATTGAATAAACATTAACTTTAGAAAATAGTGTAGAAAAATTTCCTAACAATTATATAGAATAGGTATGGGATCTGTGATTTTATTAACACAGGGAACTCTCAGGAAGGGAAATTTCCTCTACCAATTCAAGTCAGCAATTTGTAATCTGCAAATTACAGTCTTAGAAAGTTACCTAGAAGAAGATGAGGTTATGTGATCTGCCCAGGGCAACACAGCCTATATGTGTCATAAGAGTGACATGAGCCCTGGATTTCCTGACTTTGAAGCCAGCTTCCCATCCACTACACCTACCTGCCTCTCTCCTAACAATTATGTTTGTGCCAGTGTGGATCGCAATGTCTTGTGACATGGTGGGTTTCCCCTTGCTGAGGGTATTTAGGCAAAAGCTGAATGCCCTCTTATTGAGAATGTGGTAGAGGGATTCCTGTATAGATTGGACTAAATGATATTTGAGTACAGTCAGGGCAACAAGCATTTATTAATGTTCCTACCTAAGGCAAGGTATTAAGGGCTAGGATGTGAAGGAAAGCAAAAAATTATCACTGGAGAGAATGGTGCTCAGGACGTAATGAAGTGGTAAGAATTCTCTTGACTCTGGGCATGTTTTCTACTCTTCTTTTTCATGACAATGGTGAAAGTGGATACAATTTCAAAGGCAAGAGATCCTATATCCCTCTTCTTACAAATTCCTGTGATTTGTGCCAAGAGAACTGGAAGGCACACAGCAACAAAAGATAGTGGTCCAGATAGACCTGTGCTGCAAAGATGAGTGGTCCTCTCTGGCTACTCCCAGGATGAATTTGATTCCTTATGCCACAGGCCAAATAAAGGTAAACCACATTTACTATAGTGCAGTATTAAGTTAGAAGAGCACACCCACCCACACTTTTACAAGGGCCTGAGTACTCTCTTCTTTGAAGCCAGGTTTATAGTTTGTCCAAGGTTCATGGCTAGTCTTCTAAAGTTGGGTTGAGGCTCTAAGGACAAGCTGGCATAGAGTTTAGCCCTTTCGGAAAACAGAATAGATCATCTCTTTCTATCATCCTTAGTTAGTACCCAAAGATTAAGCCACATTGACTACATTTGGAACCCTGGAACCCTACCAGGGTTGTGTACTTTGAATTTAAATTGAAATAGAGGTGGTGGCCAGTTAAATTTGGGGAGAGTTAACAATAGACAATTTCCTGTACTTAAAAAAAATGTTTCTAAAAGGGGTCACAGGGGGTTTTGGACATTAAATCCCTCTTACAAAACAGTGTTTTGACAAATCAAGCACAAATGAATCAGAAACATACGGCTTACATTTCCCTTAAAATAGACCAGGATTTAAAAATTAAGGAGGGAAAGGGTTTAGCCAAACACATTTCAGATTTGCCAGACCTGAAATATTTGAAAAATAGCTAAATCTATTTGTGGAACCCAGAGCTTGCAGGGTTCATCCACTGACTGGGCTCAAGTGAACCCGTTTCCTGTAACTCTCCCTCTACAAACGACCCCTATCACCCAATAATCACAATGAAATGATCCACTATCATCAGCAAAATGTTCCATTGCATGAGACACATCTATGCCAAAATCTGAGGGTTTTCAGCCAAACCCAGAGATTTGGTTGGCTGGACATGTCATGGAATGACCACATCAGTCCACAGAGCTATTCATTGAACGTAGAGAGGGCTTTAGCTAGAGAGACTCAAAGCTTTCCTTGTAAGCCCCCAAAGACTTTGGGGTTCAGAGGTAGGATGAAAGCATATCCAGGATCACGGAACCTGTTGTGTCATTTTAGAGGAGATGTGGGGAAACATTGCTGGGCCCATGGGTCCATGCTTGCAAAGTCCTGAGGATAAGTTGCTTTTGACTCGGCAGTTAACTCTCAACCCATACAGCTGTTCAGTGAGTTGTGTGACAGTGACGTAAAGTGAAAGTGAAATGTGGTCTAAGAGAATCACATTCAGTGACAGTGGAACGCAACTCCAGTACAGCATGCACCATGGAGTGAGCGCCAACTGGAAGGACCGCTGTTCTCACCAGGGGGATGTGATGCTATTTAATTTGCAGGAATCAAAGACAAACTTCATGCACATATCATTTTTCCCCCTGGCTCCTCAGCATTTTCTGTATACTTTCTTTCAAGTAAAGGCAATATAGTACAATGGAAAGATCACTGGCCTTGAAATGAGAAGAAAAAGGAATCAAATCCCAGTTCTGCTACTTGCTGTATGATCTTGAGCAAATGACTTCACCTCTTAAGCCTCAGTTTCCCCATTTGTAAAACAAAGAGGTCAGACTAGATGGTGTCTGAGGTCTCCACCATCTTTAAATCTAAGATCATAGGAAACCACTCTTGGCCAAAGAAGAGGGTTTCTGCAGGGGTTGGTGTGCCTTGTTCTTTGCTTATGATTCTTCCCTTCCACAAGTGGTTATTGAGTGCCTGACCTGGGCAGGGGATAGAGAAAAATTAGACACAGCTCTTGACTCTGGGAAAGTGATGCTACTCAAAACTTACCACCTTTTGCGATGCTAAATTAAAGGAATGGACACCACTACTTCTTGGTCTGGGCCTGAGATTTCACTTGCCTAGGGATAGCCTGGTGAATAAGTTCCCTCCTCCAATGCAGGTTGGTGACTTTTCTCCAACTTATGGTCTTGGAAAGTTGAGGGTTGCTGAGAGGTTAATTGAATAGCCCCAGATCACACAGTAGGTGTATGTCAGAATAACTTGAACTAAGATGTTCTTGACCCAAGGTTGTCTCTCTATCCATTTCTCTAGGATGTTCACTTTTCTACCTCCACTTTCATAAGGGCTCAACCATTCTCAGTAGATATGAGAAGGAAGATGTATTTGTCAGGACTGACATCATACCATCCTGGGACATTATAACCCAAAGTGACCTCAATCATCACCTAGACAGCCTATATGTTTTTTACAGATGAAACTGAGACTTACTGCAGTCATGTAACTTGATTAAACTCATGCAAAAAGTTTATAACCTAAGCCCTGAATAAATCTAAAGGGTAATCAAGTCATTTTGTCTGGTATGGAGCACTGCTTAAGCTAGCCCTAGTGAGCCTCAGGTCTTTGTGATAACTAGACTTAATCTCTATAGTTAAGCTACATCTCATACCTGGGATTCTTACTGCTACCTTGAAGAAAACTTAGCTTTTTTTCAAAGTTGAGCTAAAATGCTACCTCACACATGAAAAATGGTAACTAACATTTTATATAGTGTGTGCTATGTGTCAGGCTGTGTGCTAAGTGCTTTATAATTATTATCTCATTTGATTGTCATAACAACCCCGGGAGGTAAGTGCTATATTATCTCCATTTTTCAGATGAGAAAACTGAGGCAAAGAAAGTTTAAGTGACTTTCCCAGGGTTACACAACCAGTCTGAGGTCAGGTTTTAACTGAGGTCTTCTTGACTCCAGGCCTGGCACTCTATCTACTGTACCACCTAGCCACCCATGAGTCCTCTCCTTATTCCCCTAGAGGCTAATGCCATCTTCTGAAGCCCTTCCCATTTATTTTGTACATGCTGCTTTCCTCCAATAGAATGGAAACTCCTTGAAGACAGGGTCTTTTTTGTTCTGGTCAACGTAATCTCAGTGTCTACTAGTGCTTGGAATGTCGTATGAGATTGCTGAATGAGTCAATGAACTCCAACCAATGAAATAGTGCCTGACTTATCTAGATTGGTTGAGCATGGTGCTAAAAAAATGGATACAAAATGAAAAAAAAAATCCATAAACTTGGTGGTCCTAATTCTCCAAAGAACACATTCACTTTGTTTGTGAGCTATAACTGTGCCTTGCTTCAATCCAGAGAACATAGTGAAGAAAAACAACTACCAGAATTCCTGATGAGGCATAGATGGATGAATTTTCCCTTCCTTCAACTCACCAAAATATCTCAAGCTACTTTTCCAACACTTGCAGTTTGGCAAAATGCAAATTACATTTATTTATTTTTTTTGCCAAGTAATTTTCCCTTTCAATTTAAAATTGATGTTTGTTTCCAGGAAAATGTAGTCCATATGTTTGATTCATGGACATTGAAACTCATCAGAAAGCCATTTTTGCCAGAACAAGTTGGTGTCCAAATATGACTTATTTTTTAAGGCTAAATTTTTCTACTTTAAACCAGCAAATCAACTTTTGCCAGCATGAAAGAGGAAACCAAACCAGAGAAGCTGACATTCTGTTCTGAATTTCAGAAGAGTACAGGAGTTGGATTTAGATTGAATCTGCCTTATTCTACCATTAAGTAACCACCACCATTACATATAAAACTGATAGTGATTCTTATTCAATTGCTTTCAGTCCCTATTTAATCTAAAGATTGCTTAAGAGCCAAGCATACTTATATGAGCAAAGTTCATCTTCCAGTCAACATATTTTCCCAGCAAGAGTATTCAGAAGAAGAGATAGTAAATCAGGCCTTGCATGTTGGCTGAGTTTGTAACTTTTAATTATTTTAATTCATGGCTACGTGACCACAGCTCACAAGTGAAATATAAGTGCCTGTCGCAAAGAATTGGTTCAAATCCATGTGTGAGATGAGCCAAGCAGATTGAAGCCAAGGAATAAACATTTGTGTGGGTGTCCTCATATCCATGCACAAACTGCTCACATTGCTAAGAAATTGGTAGCCCCACCTCCTTTGGATGTTTGGGTTCCAAGCAACCCTGAGAAGATGATCCTTTCTGCTTTCAAAAAGAATCTCAAACCCTAATCCAAGCTTTGAAATTTATTTTCAAGGAAATTCATTTGTCAATCTATCATAAGTTTTAGAACCATGAGAATTCTGCAGAACTAGAATCCTGGCCATGAGTCAGGCACCTGCACTGGTTCAAATAGTCTCTACTTCTTGGGCATCTATTGTGCTAGTGTGAGTAAGTTTAGTTGTTAACATAAGGATAATAATATATAACACTAGGGAACTAATTAAGAAGACAATTATTAGAGTGTGGTCATGAAAATATATAAGTTCTTCCATGATGGGTGAGGTGGCATCTTGGAAGCCAAGTTGCATAGGGTAAGGCATATAAGATATATAGGGTTTAAACCTATAATTTAACTATGGCAAAGTTATGTAATGGTTATTACTGATATCTTTGGAGAAAGTCATAGGGGTTATGGAGTTGACTTGAAATCAATTTTAGGGCATTCTGCCCCACAATGAGAAAGAAGAGTTCATATTTACCAGCTTTTAGCCGCCAAAATAGGCAGGTGCTTACAACAGTCAAGAAGACAAGACAATGAGGCTGTGAGAGCCGGAAGGTAGTAACTGTTACCAGGAGTACTAGCAAGGATGTGAGCCTCTCCCTCAGCTCAGGTTCCTCATGGGTAGTATATAAAAACAAAAAGAGACCAGGCTTCTGTTCTGGTGTTCCCTGACTGACACATAATGTGACTGTAGAGCTGATTTTGTTGAAAAGAGAACAAGAAAACCACCTAAAACTTCTATGTGACAGAGTAGTGTAGTTATCTAGATGACTCCTTTTATGTTTTTGAAATGTTATACCCTGTGCTTTAAACGTCTTGAGGTCTTAGACACAGTATAAGCCAAAGAGCTAGGTAGTGATATCTCTGTGATGCAAGGTCAATCAAAGTGGCTTTAATAACAATTAATGACATTTTTCAATACATATATGATCAAGAATATGAACAGGATGTTTTCAAAAACAAGAAACCAAGCTATCCACAAATGTGAAAAAAAATGTTCCAAAGCATTAATAATTAGAGAAATGCAAATTAAAGCAACTCTAATGTTTTTATTTCACATCCATTTGATTGTAAAAGATTAAAAAGTGATAAGAATTAAAGGGGCTATGGGGGGAAAGGCATGCCAATGGACTGTTGGGGAAGCTGTGAATTGATCCAGCCATCCTGGAAAGAAATTTTGAACTATGACCAAAAATGTCACTATACTGTGCATATATCATTTTACCTAGCTAGATACATCACTATTAGGCCTATATCCAAAAGAGGTCAAAGAAACTGGGAAAGGATTTATATGTACAAAAATACCCATAACAGCTCTTTTTGTAATAATGAAGAACTGAAACCTAAGGGGGTGTCTATCTATTGAAAAGAACTAAAGTAATTATGGTATATAAGTATTATGGAATATTATTGTGCAATAAAAATAGTGAAATAGAGAGTTTCGCAGAAATCTGAGTAGATCTTTATGAACTGATGAGTGAAGTGACAAGTAGAAGAACAATTTATACAATAACAATATCATAAAGAAAATTTTAAAAAAACTTCAAGAGACATGAGAACTCAGATCAACACGATGGCTAAGCACGATTCCAGAGAACAGGTGATAAAGCTTGCTATCTGCTTCTTGACAGAGAGGTGATGAACTCTCTAAGTAGAATAAGACATTCATTTCTGAAGGTAACCTGTATGAGAGTTTGTTTTGTTTTTCTGCGTATATTTCTTACAAGGGTTTTCTTTTCTTTTTCCCAATGGAGATTTGGGAATGAGAGCTCAAAGGGGAGATAGGAAAGGAGTAGGAAAAAGTAATGAAAAGAGGATCACTACAGCATCTTGTTAAAAAAGGCCAGGTAGACAGGACAGATATGAAAGCTAGTTATATACATAAAAAGAAAATGAAGCTGAATATAACAGCAATCTTCGATTATATTTACAATCCTCTTTTTCTCTGCTTCTATGCAGGGGCAAATGCCCATCCTATTTGATGTTTTTTAAGTTCAGAGTAAAAGTTAGTAAAAAATTTTAAATGTTAGTAAAAATTAAGTTGATGGCATCTCTGATAATATCTTCTGAGCCCTGGTTGTGTAATTATGTGGCCCCACCCAGTGAGATTAGATCCTGAGATGTTTAATGATATCCCAGTCAGAATGTTGGTCTCAAAAATAAACAAATAAATAAAATTAAAAAAAAAAAAAGAATGTTGGTTTCTACCTATTCCAAGACCTTGACCCTTAGTCATCCCTGTTTGCTTATTCTGAGTCTCTAGGGATTGAACACGGTCTACTTAACTCAGACTCTAGACTGACCCTGTTCCATATGGTTTGACTTGACATCTGGACACCCGCCTCAGAAGTGCCCTTTGGATTCATAGTAGTCACATGCTATCTCTCTTCTTACTAACCAAAAACATTTCTCATCTATCCCAAATGACTGAACGATGCTTTGTACATAATAGATACTTAAACATTTGTTAAACTAAGTTGATGTGGATTAATGTGAGCTTTTGCGTATTTCCCACAATTAGTGGATATCAGTGGGATATGCCTCTAAGAGGCATATGTGTACTATGAATGACTACATGAAGGTATTGTAAAAGGTAAAGTGTATCCAGGTGAAATAATGCTGAAAAAATAGCTGTAAAGAACTAATGGTTGATTTAAAGACAACAAGAATCAGA
The DNA here is from genome assembly GCA_028646515.1 of Pseudochirops corinnae. NCBI lineage: Eukaryota > Metazoa > Chordata > Mammalia > Diprotodontia > Pseudocheiridae > Pseudochirops > Pseudochirops corinnae. Next base: position 152,766,534 of record CM053589.1, read on the forward strand.
GAGAGAATTATAACATCATCTTTAGAGCTATATAGGTTTATGACATGAGTTGGAAGGGAATTTAAGTTGTCCAACTGACATCTGACTAAGGATATGCTGTAAAACCAGTATCAGACATGTGGCCAGCAACATTCTGGAGGGTTGCCTGAACCCAATTAAAATGCAATTGGGAAATATTTAACAAAATAAATTAAAATACAAAATAACATAAGTGATGTTAATTTGTGATTTTCTAAGTCAAAAGCAGCTGTAGGGGAACCATTTCTATTTGAACCAGATGCCACCACTGTACAGCATTTCTGGCAAGTAGTGCCTTCCTTCTCTTCCAGATATCTACTGAGAAACAATGTACTAGCACCTAAAGCAACCTAGCACTCATGAGACAGGAGAAAGGAAAGATAAAATATCCAGTAACAATCTCTTCCTGAAAAGCCTATTCCAAAGACTGGGAAAATAAATTGTAGAGAAAACAGGGCTCCCATTGCACATTCTTCCCTCTCCAATGCATTCTCCACACAATTATTGAAATGATATGCCCAGAACACATCTGACCATGTCACTTTCCAGATTAAAAATCTCTTAATTAATTGATTGGTTAATTAATTAAAAAGCTCCCTGTTGCCTGGAATAAAAGACAAGCAGCCCACCCACACCAAGTAAGAACTAGCTGACCCTGCATCCAACAATCGTCATTGCTTCCACTGACCCCAAACCATCAGAACACATTCAACTCCCAAACAAAGTGTCCACCAGTTTGGGGTTTTAGACTTATTCAGCTTAGCACCTGCTTTTGACTGTTCCCTTATGTTATTATTCTTCATGCATTTTGACTGAAGCCAGCTAGGACCTTGCCTTTGAAAATCCCCGGGTTTTTGCTTTTGGTTTTGGTTTTGGATTTTTTTTAGTGACTCTCTAATTACAAATCAGTAAATAAGGTGCAAGGAGCATCTAGGTGAGTCAGAAGACAGAGAGTTAGACCTGGAGGCAGGAAGACTCATTTTTCTGAGTTCAAATCTGACCTCAGATGCTTACTAGCTGTGGGACCCTGGATAAGTCACTTAACCCAGTTTGCCTCAGTTTCCTCATCTGTAAAATGAGCTAGAGAAGCAAGTGGTAAACCACTCCAGTGTCTTTGCTAAGGAAACCCCAATGAGATCATAAAGAGTCAGGAATGACTGAAAAACAACAAAATGAGATGCAAGAGAGTTGTACCTAAACATTAATATTTTTGTGTCTTACTCTAAGTAACATATCATTCTTTTAACTATATATAAGGGATTAGTAAATGCTTATTTCATCTGTCTAAAAGTTCTTATTTCTTAGGAAAACATGAGTGAGTTAAAATGATGCCATTTTATGATTGCTTTTAGTCTTCAAAGAGGGCAGGTCCAGAAAGTTACCTGTGACAGCAACTGAATGTGCCCCTTCTCCTGTCAACATCTTAATGTGCTTGGGGTCACAGAAAGCCTTCAGCTGCTGGGGCTCAAGCATAGCCTATTTTATAGCCAAGGTCAAGCCATTTGCACACTGAGGACAAAAGAAAGGCACAATAGGATAAAGTAGGCAGATGGATGTGACCATGCACATCTGTCCTATGTGTGTGAGCACTACACACAGATATCCACAGCTCACACTCTGTAGCCTGGAAAGGACTGTTGGTGCTCCTCCCTCTCCCCTTGCAATAACCCTGAAATCTCCAGTTAGAAAGACGGGACATCTCTTTTTTCCTCCATATCTACAGTCATCCACATCTGAGACTTCCCCTGCTTCCACTTTCAACAGTACTACTGGGAGGTGGGGTGGAGGATGGGAGCTGGCTGCCCTGGGTGTGCTTGGAGGAGAGGAGGAGAAAACCAGCACTAGGACCAGCACCAGGCTAGAGAATGGTATTTACAAGAGTTTGCACTAACCTTGGTCTTAAAGCACTTAAGCCTCCTTAAATCATTTAAAGGGCTCTAATGAGAAAGAGGGCTTAGCCTTATTCTACTGGGTCCTTAGAAAGCCAACTGAGAAACAAGGGGTAGAAGCCACAGAGGCAGATTTGGGCTTGACGTAATGGGAAAAGAACCTAACAAAGGAAAAAGCATTAGCAACGGAGGTTGAGGGAGTGGAGGTGAGTGAGGAGGGGAGGAAAGAGACAGGAAAGACCTCCCTCAGGAAATGGTGCCACATGAGCTGAATCTTGAAGGAAGTCAGGCATCTCAAGAGGCAGAAATGAGAAAGGAGAGCATAGGAGGAGGGCACAGCCAGTGCAAAGGCTTGGAGATGGGACGATGGAGCATCATGTGTAAAGAACAGCAAGAAGACCTGGACCTCACTCAGACTGCAGAAGATGAGTTATATGTGAGAAATGTAAAGTGATAGGAAGATGACACCTTGTGTAGAGTTTTATGCATCAAACAGAGAAATAATTTAATATTTCTTCCTAGAAGTCATAGGGAGCCTCTGGAGATTTTTAGGAAGTAGGTGCTTCCCCCCACCCACACCCAGTATATTCACTTACCTGTGTGACCACAAACCATAAGGACAGATCCTAGGACTTTTAGTTCTAGACCTCCCATGGCTAATCCTTTTTTCCCATTTCGTCTTAGTCTTTTTTTTTATTGTAGTGGTTTATTTTTCTACTTTTGATTATCTTATTTCTATAAGCAACTTGATGCAATGTATTTATTCAATGTCAAATAGATATAAACACATTTAAATGTCTATGTCATTGGGAAGGATACCTGAGTAGAGTAGCTCATTATGTCATTATCAACCATTAACACCTGAACTCAATTTGCCATTCTCTAAATTCAGAGTACTCTGTGGGCTCCTGCCCACCCAGCTAATGTCCACCTTCCCTGTGGGGAGTCCTGCCCATACTTTAGGGCTTATCTCAAGGACCACTTACTTTAGATAGCCTTCTTTGCCTACCACACCCTACATCTTATATTTTTTTTCCTTCCCTGAATTCTTGTAGCATTTTGTATCTCTCTTATAGCACTTACAGCTTACATATACATACAATACACATACACAAAAACATACACATACACATGCCTAAACCTATATACATACATACATACATATACATATATATTTATATTTTTAGACTGCAAGCTCTTTTCAGCCAGGGATCATGTCTTGCTCATCTCTGTATTCCCTGAAAGATCAACAATGTTGTGCACACAGTAGATATCCAGTAAATGAATGAACAAATATGCATAATGAGTTTCTTTGTATAAAATTTGGATATTGTTTAAATTATTGCAATGGGGATAGGAGATTGGGATTGGATTTGTGATTTCATTTATATGGAGAACTCTTGGATAAGGAGATTCCCTTTGCCAATGAAGGTTGGCATCTCCTCTGTCACTTGTAGTCTAAGAATGTAGCTCAGAGCACTTGCCCAGAGTCACACAGCCAGAGACAGAATTTGAACCCACATCTTCTTGTCTCTGAGAACAGCTCTCTTAACTATTATGATTCTCATAATAACTTAAGGATCTTCATTTTCCTGAGTGTTGGTAGTAAACAGATAACATAGTTAATGATCTTTGCAATCCAGAAGAATATGCTGTCTCCTTGAATCCCAATGGTGCTCTAGTAAATTTTTAACTACCCACTCTGGGTTGGGGAGTGGGAAAGGATGTAGACAAGATATTAAGCTTCATCTGTATCATTAACATTTTCTGCATCATTTTTTTTTTTTGCTTTTTGGAGGGCAATTGGGATTAAGTGACTTGCCCAAAGTCACACGGCTAGTAAGTGTGTCAAGTGTCTGAGGTCAGATTTGAACTCAGGTCCTCCTGACTCCAGGGCTGGTGCTCTATTCACTGCACCACCTAGCCACCCCTGCATCATTTTCTTAGGTCTACAAATTAACAAAACAATAAATCAAGACCTGCTCACACTGAAAATTTAACAATGAGCTCTCTAAGTTGATTCCAGAACACCTTTGCCTACAACCCACCTGGTGATGACTCCTCTCTCCCCTTGCCTCTTCTTTGACAACAGATGTAAATTCAAGCTTAACATCAAGCCAGCATTCAAAGTGTTAACAGTTAGATTAGGCCCTGGCCCAATGGTTATGTGTGATGCTGGTATAACCTCTGAGTTACCTTCCCAGGGACTCTTCCATGCCAAGATAAGTCAGTCATACTAGGACTTTATCAGAGAACTACTAGAATTACTTTCTTAAAATTAAATTACAGAACCATACTCACCTATGCATATTTGTTTAAAAAAATTTCTATTCCTCCCCCATTGGGGGAGAGGCAGGAGAAAGAGGAGAAAAAATAGCAGTTATGTTTTTTAAAAATGATGTAGTCTCTTAAAAACAGTTCTCTCTATAGCCCAAGAATTTTCTGAGATTAAGAGAAAAGTACTGGAGGCTATGTGACTTTTATGGAGAATTTTAGCCAAAATTCCTTTGTTTGGGGAACTATATCAGAAGCATTGAGGCATATGATGTCTCAGTCAAGAGAGCAGCCCTAAAGGAGATTTTACTATTGAGCGGAAAGCAAAGCGGTCAGCAGATGGAGCGTTGGGGGAAATATTCCTACTTATTTTGTTTAATCATTTCTTATATCTTCTGAATGATCAAATTTCAGGCAATCAACAAGCAATTATTGAGTACCAACTATATGATGGGCACTGTGCCAGCTCCTTGGGACGCAAACATGGTTTCTGCCTTCAAGAAGGTCATATTCTAGTGGGGGGGACAACATGCAAACAGATACGTATAAAGAAGATGAATACAGTGTGAGTGGGAAGTAATCTCAGAAAACAAGTGGGAAATATTGGGCAGGCTGCTACAGAAGGTAGGATTTAAGCAGAGCGTTGAAAGAAACCGGGAGACAGATGTGACGAAGGACAGCAAAAAAGGACCAAACATCTGTGTATTTTTAAATACGTCTCTAAGTACGAAGTCTAGATGCTTACCTGTGTCCAGCATCTACCTTCCTATGTGAATATAGTGGTTTTGGGGAACAGTGTTGGAGAAGGGCATGATTCATTTGAATATTTCTAAGTGAAACAATAATCCAGCCTGTCCTTCAGAGAGAAAGCTCTGTGGCTATGATGTGGTTTTTTTCTAGGCTCTGATTCCTGAGTAGGGATTAATGTGGCTTCAGGACTTGAAGGTTTCTCAGGATTTCCCACGCAGATTTCAGATTGTGGGTTTAGTCAAAGAGTTGATGCAGTCTGAGCTTGGAATAAGCTTGGCATCTGCTGCTGTAGAGAGGGGCTCTGAACTGACATGAGCCAGTTGTGAAAAAGTGAGACAGATGCAAGGCAGACCCTGGGTAGAATTGGAAGGAAGTGAAGGATGCATGCTGTCTACATCCTCCCCACATGTTCCATACATTTTCCCAGACTACCAGGTGCATACCTCGGTCATTCTATCTTTGAAACCTCTCCTGCCTTAATGGAAGGAAGGCACAGAAAGCCTTCTAAGTACCCGTGACCCCATCTTGGCTTGCCCATGTTGGACTCATGCCCCATACTCCTACATTTCTGGTCTTTTTATCAAGGACATGTCACTAGTGTGCCCTGCTTCTTACCCCACTCCACAACTCATTCTTAAAATACAAGTTAGTCCTTTGCCTTCCAAGAGTGATCATTAATGCACTAAATTGACTCATGCTAATTTACCGAGAGAGAAAGCTAGAGTAGACCTTCCCTTCACAAGTAGGTACCATGGACATTTCAGCGGTGGCTTTCTGGAGACAATATCCTAATCTGGTGATTGTACCAAAATGAGGAAATTGGAATCATAGAATGTTAGAATTAGAAGGAACTTGAAGACTAATCCCTTTGTATTAGAGATAAGTAAACTGATGCCAAGAGAATGAAGTAATTTGCCTTTGGTTAATTATCAGCAGACCAGGGAATGGAACCCAGATTTCCCAACTCCCAATTCAATACTCTTTTCATTATATATTATATTACTTAGATGGTTCTCAACCTTCCTAACGCCGTGACCCTTTAATACAGTTCCTCATGTTGTGGTGACCCCCAACATAAAATTATTTTCGTTGCTACTTCATAAATGTAATTTTGCTACTGTTATGAATCATAATGTAAATATCTGATATGCAGGATATATTTTCACTGTTACACATTGAACATAACCCACAGGTGGAGAACCGCTGATTAGAAGGTAAGAATTTCAGGCAAGGCAAAAAGACAGTGTTGGTGCTTTGGAGAAAATTAGTTTATGCATCACACCTCCTATGATATTCTATAGGCAGCCATGGGTTCCTTTCATTCATAAGGACTGACTAAAAAGGTCCTTAATCAGGAGTCTATACACTTGGATAGAATATCTTAGCATATTTGTTTTCACTAGCCTTTGGCTTCCTTTGTAATCCTATGTATTTTATTTAACGCATTTGAAAATGTCGCTCTGAGAAGGGGTCCATTGCTTTCATCAGACTAGCAAAGGGAGCCATGGAACACACAAAAAAAATAACCCAGAAACCAGTCTAGTGTTGGCTTAAAGGGGTGGGATGCCAGAGTTTTGCTTTGTTGCTATTAGGTTTTCAAAGCTACCCCAGCCTTAGTTTTTGGTTTTTTTTTTCTTCTCTGAATGTCAGGTTTTCTGAGTCCTTATGATACCCAATAGAAAGAATGCTGAACTTGGAGTGAGGAGAGTTCTTGTTGAGGCCTTGAGCAAATGGTTGTTGAGATGCTTTTATTATTGAAATTTCCCATTGTTACATTTTACTATATGGAATAAATGCGAAATAATAATAATTTATCCCCTTCTCAGCTACCTGCTAACATCATCTCCAATCAAAATAATACATTTTGGAAAAAGGGAGGGGGTAGTGATAGGCTGTATAACAGAATGAAGGAGGTAATTTATTTTTAACAGGGTCATGATTTAAAACTGTCCTGTAGCTTAAAGGGGCAGGATATACCAAGTGATCTTCAAATATGAGACAAACCTGGAAATGACAAAGGTGTAGCTTTTCCCTCAGCTCTCAAGGCAAACTGAGGAGCAGGATACAGTAGCTTTAGGAAGAGAGAAAATTAATGCACATGACTGAAGTATCTAATAAAAGTAGTAGGAAAGAGACACAGGGAACTTCTGCCTTTTTTCTTATCAAAGAACCTCACCCCCTTCTCTATTGCTCTCAGTGCTGAAAAGAGATCTTCTTTCTGTAGCTCTTTCCTTTTCTCCAAACCTTGTATAACCGTCATCATCCAAAAGCTTCACTCTTTCTTACTACCTGTTACTAAATGAAACTGGAATGCAAACCATAATGACGTGACCCACTACCAGTTTATTTTACATTATCTCAACTGGGCCCTCACTGCAGCAAGGCAATTTTTTTATACCTTTCTAATAAATTTGCTGTCTTATCACAGCAGCAGTTCAAAACCTTTTCATCCCTCCTTGGCTTCCCAATATGCATCCTCCCCCCATCCTCTCAGTTAAGTACCTCACTTCATACTTTATCAAAAAAATCTTGTGTCACTCATAGGGCTTAACCATTACCTCCTATTTTAATCCTGTTTTTTGTTGTTGTTATTTCAGTCATGTTTGACTCTTCACAACCTCATGTGGGGTCTTCTTGGTAGAAATACTGGACTGGTTTGCCATTTCCTTCTCCAGTCCATTTTACAGATGAGGAAACTGAGGCAAACAGGGTTCAGTGACTTGTCCAAGGTCACACAGCTGTTAAGTAGCTGAGGTCACATTTGAACTCAGGGAGATGAGTCTTCCTGACTCCAGGCCCAGTCCTATATTCAGCTGCCCTTAATCCCTGTACCATACAGTAAGATAGCCTTTCTTCCCAAAGTAAATCCCTCTTTTTGGACTTTGTCCCATTCCCTACCAGTAGGAGCTGATGAAATCACCAAGGGAGACTTGTTTTGTCGTTCAGTCAAACCTGACTTTTCGTGACCCTATTTGGGGTTTTCTTGGTAGAAATACTGGAATGGTTTGCCCTTTCCTTCTCTAGCTCATTTTATGGATGAGAAAACTGGAGCAAACAGGATTAAGTGACTTACCCAGGGTCATACAGAAAATATCTGAGACTGGATTTGAATTCAGGTCTTCCTGACTCTGGGCCCAGTGCTCTATCCATTGAGCAATCTAGCTGCCTCTTAGGCAAACAGAAGCAAAAAGACTTGGCTCAATACTTTATGCAGCCCTTATGCACATAGTTGTTTATATATTATCTCCTTCATTCTGTTGTGATCTCCCTGTTCCTCACCTCTTTTACAGCCCAAGAGCTTAGTCCAATGGCTGGTCCATACATAGAAAGTGCATGATAAATACTTATTGACCAACTGACTCTTCTTGTGGACTCCTTTGTTTCTGAGCAGAGATAACTCAGCAGGAGCTCTGCCCATCTCTGTTTTGTGTCTTCCTCATTGGCCAGGACTGATCAAAACTCCTTTTCTCTCCCTCCTTCTATACTTTCCCCTTTACCTTTTTTCTCCCCTGCTTTCTCTTCAGCTTGATTTGAGGCACTGATCTGGAAGGCCTCATGTCATGTGAGATGGCCCCAAAGACTCCTTGCATAGTACACACTTGTAATCTAATTGCATCCAATGTGAATGAGTATTTGTGTGTGGGTATTTTCAGAGTCATTGTTAAGAATTGTTTGGTTTACATGACTACACTTTAACTAGAATTTTCTTCAAAAGTTCATGTGCTTCAAAAGACCTTATTAAATACACCTTCCCCTACACTTTGAAAAGTCCTGTCTTTTCCTGGTTGAGAGTCAGCCTACCATAACATTCCATAGGTTAAAGCATCCATAGGACTCATACTTACTGGAAAGTAGAGTCATTTGATTGCTGAAATTTCTTCCTGGAGCAATGTCCATAAACGTTTCCTTCTCTCTTTGATAACAGATGGTGGGGAATAAAGATAGTGCATTCCATAGAGGTTTAATTGCTCTAGGTCTCAGTGTCCTCATCTGCAAAATGGGCATAATAACATTTGTATCTTAACTGGTTCTCAGGGTTCAGATCAGATACTGTGTGCAAGGAAACATTTAGCCTTTAACAGATTTAAGGACTGGGCCTCGGACTGCATTGGTCTGAAAGTTCCTGGTGAGGATCTCTCTCTCCCTCTCTCTCTCTCTCTCTCTCTCTCTCTCTCTCTCTCTTTCTCTTTCTCTCTCCTTCCTCTCTCCTTCCCTCTTCTCCTTTCTTCCCTCCCTCTCTCCTCCTCCTCCTCTCTCTCTCTCACTCTCTCTAAATATATATATATATGTGTATGTATATATGTATGTATGTATGTATGTATACATCCCTTGCAGAGGCAGAAATCTGGTACCTTCTCTGAAACCTACAGTCTTAGGGAGTTATCTAGAAATGACAAACATGTTATGAACTTCTGATGAGGAAACATCTTTTTTTTTTTTCAATGCAGATTAGCAACTGTTCTGTGTCTTAGACTTCTCTGGGGAATTGAGAGGTTAAGTAGTTTGCCCAGAGTCACAGAGCCAGTATGTCAGAATCAGGACTAGGACCCAAGTCTCCCTTGTTCCAAGGTGTGTCGTCTCTCTACTCTTCCACACTTGCCTGTCCCATTAAGTCCCATAAAAGACTAAATAAATTCTCAAAGGAGCCATGGCTGTTTCTAAGGAAAGTCCAATGCTAGTACATCTCATTCTTAGAGATTTCATGGCTTGCATTTTGAAGGAACAGGAGGGAACTAGTAACAAAAAGAGATGGGATTCATCCTGGACTTGTTTGGTTTTCCTCTGGAGCCTAATTGTCCAAACCAGTAGGGCCTCCCATATCTCACTATCTCCTGTGAAAAATGTTTGGCTTGGGTTCTGCAGACCTAAGCAAAGTGGCTTCATTCTGCTTTGGTAGCAATGTCCTGGGAGTGAAACTGCAGAAACTCTTGGGCCCTTCAGGCAAAAAGCAGAATGCAGCCAAGTTAGCTGGCTGTGGCTTTGAGTCTGATGCTCAGGAGATAAGTGGCTTGCTGAGTCACTACTATTTCATGGACCCCTTGCTTATTCTCTTTGCTCAGGATTCTGACATATCCATGTGTCTGCTAGCTCCCTGCCTTAGCTGCCACCCTGCCAAGGGTTTGTGGTTACCTTCTGAGAACTGGAGCCTCACTCATCCATCCTTTTAGTAAGTTGTTACAACAACAGCACACCCAGATCAGTAGATACTAAGTTACTTTCTTATATCCAATGAGGATAATATAGTACAAACCATTTAAAGAGAAAAGCAGTACAAGGTGGTAGAAAGAACACTGATATTGAAGTCCAGTGACCTGGGTTCAAGTCTTATCTGTCACACTTAATAGCTATGATTCAATGTAGGCAAATCACTCCACTGAACCTCAGTTTACCCATCCATGAAAAGGGAATAAATTTCAATAGTTTTGCATTCTTATTGAGTTGATTGTTCCCACCAACAAGACGGATCCCAGCCTATCCCTGTTTGTTCATTCTGTGCCATTCTTATGCATAACCTCCTATAAATCTGCCCTGGAAGTTTCACCAGATATGCTGGGAGCTTTTCTGGAATTCCCTTGATATTGTGAGGATATCAGTGGAGGATACAGGCTGTCTGTTAGTTATTCCTATACTTCGTGTGGGTCCATCTTCTTATTCTTTCACTCATTTCAGTATAATGGCAGCCTTTACGCCTTTCCTTTTGGGTAATTCCCAGTTTACTTGTTTGTTTTACTTCATAGGGGGATCATGAGGTAAATGTTTTGTGCAAGTATATTTATACACATGGATGCAAAAAGGGATTTCAGAGCTCAGGTAACACTCTTTCCCGGCCAGCAGCCATAGGGATCTTTTAACAAATGGCTGATTAGAAATAGTGGCTGGTTGACTCTCATTCAATATAAATATGGATGCTTATTAAAGTCATAACAAGGGGAAAAAGCACTCATCAGGCCCAAGTTTTAGAAGCAGCTTTCAAAAAAAAAATATAAATATATATAGATATATATAGCCTGGATACCCCAGATCGATTCTCCTGATTCTATTTCTTTCCCAGGGTTGTCTAGAGACTCCTTCCTGGAAACACCAGTTTAGTAAAGGCTTCCAGTAATGCTTCTCTTTGCTCAGACCTGGACTCCATCAATTCTTCCTTATTCTCCTCCCTTCTTGTACTACCCCATTCCACTGTTTACCAGCTCCTTTATACATGGTGTTGTCTTTTCCCATTAGAATTTACCTTCCTTGAGGGTAGAGAATGCCTTCATTGCTTACATTTGTAACACCAACATTTAGGTTAGTACATGACCCCTAGTGAATGTGTAATAAATTCTGGTTGTCTCTATCTCTTTCTCTCTGTCTCTTTTTGTGTCTCCGTTTCTGTATGTGTGTGTGTGTTTCTCTATCTCTGTCTCTCCTTCTGTCTCTCTCTGTGTTTCTCTGTCTCTTTCTCTCCCTCTCTGTCCCTCTCTGTATTTCTCTGTCCCTGTCTTTCTGTCTCTGTCCCTCATTCTCTCTGTCTCTGTGTTTCCCTGTCTCTGTCTCTCTCTTTCTGTCTGGTGGCTTAAAAGGCAAGGCTGGTATTCTGCGGAGAGGAGAGGGATTGTCTGTTTCCAGGATGCTTGGGTTCAGTGTTCTGGGACTAAAGGAGGTTTTCATGGTGGTAGGGGCAGTGATGGTGGCTTGATTACTTGGCACATGTTGCCTCTCTTTTTTCTCCATCAAGGTCAATTGTTGATTCAGCAAGGCTGGATTGCCTAACAAAGTTATCTCTCTGATTATATCCATCTTAAAGTTTTACAGGATTTTAAGTGCACAAATTGGGATCACTGAAAAGCATGTATGACTTTCCAAATAAGATGTAGCCAAATCTCCATTTCAGTTTTGAGCAGGAAAAAATAGTTGAAGAGAAAATGAACCTTCAGATAGCTTGGCATGATACCCCAGTACGCTAAAATTATCCTGAGAGTATTTTTATAAGAAACTGATGGGAAACTCCTTGTTTGAAAGAAGCCTTTTAGTGATTGGAATTTGTCTTGCTGACCCAATAGCTTTTTTGAAATAAACAATCACTAAAAGCATCAGGATCTTCAATTCTTTCTATCTCTAAGTTGTGTGTCTGCAAATGTTGTCCGATGTAGAAAGGCATTATGAAAGTCTGTCAATCAGTGAATAACCATTTATTAACCATATGCCAGGCTCTGTGCTAAGTACTATAGATCCAAAGAAAGGCAAGAAACAGTGCCTGCTCCCAAGGAGTTCACAGTCTAATGGGGAGACAAGATGCAAAGTTATTTACAAACAAAATATAGACAGAAAAGATTGGAGATAATCAACAGAGGGGAGACACTAAAATGAGGGGGGACTGGGAAAGCTTCTGGGAGAAAGTGAGATTTTTAAGTGGCTCTTGAAAGAAGCCAGGAGGTGGAGATGAGGAGGGAGGGTATTCCAGGCTTGGAGAACAGCCAGTGAAAACACGCAAAATAGGAAGAGAGAGTGCCTTGTGAAAGAATCAAGGTATAAGAAGACTGAAAAGATGGGGTAGGGTAGCAGATCATAAATGGCTTTGAAAGGCTGTCTCTGTCTCTCTGTCTCTGTCTCTGTCTCTGTCTCTGTCTCTGTCTCTGTCTCTCTCTCTCTCTCTCTCTCTCTCTCTCTCTTTCTCTCTGTCCCTGTGTCTCTGTCTCTCTTTGTCTTTCTCTGTCTCTCAGCCTTTCCCCTTCTCATATGTTCATCACCTATATTGTCAATAATGATTCTCGTTAAACTATTTCATAAAGGTGAGAAAGTACATTTGTAGGTTGGCATTTGCTAATACTTCCCCTGTTGCCTTGATATGTGCCCTGCCACCTACATATAAGCAAACATTGGCCACTAATTACTTTCACATTCAGAATGTGGGCTCATGAAATGTTTTTTTTCCTCTATGGGGATTATTAGGGACTCAGAACTATGCCAATTCTGTATCCATGGTATGGCATAGCTGATAGAGTGTTAGGTTTAGGTAAAGTGGAAGTTGGTTCAAATTCTATCCCAGACACTAGTAGCTATGGAACTCTGGTCAAGTCACTTAAACTTGCTGAGATTTGTGTTCACAGAATTTGAGAGCTAGAAAGGCATTTAGCAGCCATCTAGTGTATATCTCAGACATGAGAGGAATCTCCACTATAAAATACCAGAAAAGTCCCTATCTTGCCTCTACATGAAGACTTCCAAGTAGAGGGAACCTATCTGCTTGATGTAGACAGTTATACCTTTTTGTTTTGTCTTGCTGGTTTTGTTTTGTTGAGGCAATAAGGATTAAGTGACTTGCCTAGGGTTACATAGCTAATAAGTGTCTGAGGTTGGATTTGAATTCAGGTCTTCCTGACTCCAGGGCTAGTGCTCAGTCCACTGCATCACCCAGCTGCCTCTTTTAAGGACAGTTGTGGTTTTTTTGTTTATTTTGGTTTTTGGTTTTTTTTACAGCTCTAACAGGATCAGAAAATTTGATGAACTTGCCATCTATAGCCTTATCCAAGTAACTGATAAAATATTAAGTAGCACAAGCCCAGGCATAGATCCATGGGTTACTCCTCCTGCTACCTTCATTTTGAAATTCATGGTTCAACTAGTCTAATCTTCATCTCTCTAGCTTCTCATAAAAGGATTTTTCCCAATTTTTTTTTTTACTAAAATCCAAGTAAAATATATCCATAGCATTCTTCTCACCTACTGTTTTAGTAATCCTATCTGAAATAAACAAATCAGATTACTCTTATGTGACCCAATCTAATCACCACTTCCCTTTATAGATGATCAGTGAATATCTAATGATCAGTTGAGGATTTTCCCACAAATTGGAATCAAGTTCACTGTCTGTAATTTGAAGACTGCCTTCTCTGTTCTTCATTTATAAAATGGGGGTGATAATAATACTTACCTTGAAGGGTTATTATGGGAATCACATGAGATAATGTAGATAAAGTACTTTGCCAACCTTAGTGATCTACAGATGTAAGCTGCCTATATCTGCCAGGCTTTAACCATCTCTGTTCTCAAAATGTAAAGATCACCCTAAAAGAGTTGGCAGTCAGAACAAGAACGCCACAGCCTCTAGCAATCAACAAAATCGCGGATTAGCTGCTCCCTCCTCCTGGTCCTAGAACCGTCTCTACATCCTCTCTACATGGACCCCATAGAAGCAGGCTTTGGAAATTTCTACTTGGATTTCCCTTCTTTACTCAGACATCTGCTCTCAATCTGATCCATGGCCCATTTTCCTTCTCTCTCCCTTCCTCCTTCTCTCTCTGTCTCTCTGTCTCTATCTCTGTCTCTCTCTCTCTCTTTCTGTCTCTGTCTCTCTGTCTCTGTCTCCGTCTCTCTCCCCCTTCCTCTCCCTCTCTCTCCTCATTCTGTTTCACTTGCTCCAAAACTCCTCCAGCTCTGTCACAAACACACCCTTGGATGGGCTTTTTGCACCACCCTGCCAACAATAGTTACAAAAGTTCTGCCTCTGTGCTCTTTTATGAGGGGATGGAGAGGGGTATTGTAGCTGGGCAAATGACATCTTCCCCAAACCAGTTTTTGCTTTACCCAGCATTCTCAAGCCTAACAAAAATATTTAAGCTGAAAAGTCTTCAATCTTTCCCATTCATTCTATATTCTTCTTTGTGACTTCATCCGTTCCCATGGGTTTAATTGTCATCTTTAGGCCCATGACTCACAGATCTATATTTTCAGCCCCAGTTTTGCTCCTATATGTCAACCCACCTCGCCAATTGTCTTTTGGACATTTCAAAGTGGATGTCCCATAGGCACCTTAAACCCAATATGTCTGAAGTAGATAAACCCCAAACCTGTTGTAACACCATGCACTAGCAGATTCCCAAAAGAATGTTAGTCACTTATCCAGATTCACAATTACTAAGTATCATTAATCACTAAATACAATCATTATAAAATTACATAAGCCCTGCACCCACAGTATCCAGTAAACTTTATGTTTCATCACTTATCCAGGGGAAGGCCTTTTCTTCATCTTGACTAGGGGTGGTCTCTCAGATTCCCTAGATCCCCTTCCATGGTCCCAGCTCCTACCTGAATCCACCAAACAGTCACCTGGATTCAGAGGAAGACAGCTTCCAAGTTCTCATCCAGTCCTCCAGGCAGTTCTTGTTACACACTGAAGCTCACAGGGTCCAGCACATCTCAAACCCTTCACCAGTTCTGTTGCTGGGAACTCAAGGATCCACCAAGACACAAACAAACAAAGGTTTATCCCAGCCATGCTTCTTCAGTCCTCCAGCAGTTTGCCTAGCCCTAGGATGCAGAAGGAATCTCAGCCTTCCAGGCAGCAGCAACTTCAGGCTTCACCAGATTCTGGTCTCAAGAAAATTCCAACTGAGTTCTCAGTCAGCTTCTAGATGCTGGGAGAGAAACTCTCTCTCTCTCTCTCTCTCTCTCTCTCTCTCTCTCTCTCTCTCGGGTGAGAAGTGCCAGTGTGCCAGAGCTTGTGGGGGCTGTAGAAAGGGTGCCCTCCTCAAAGCTCTGATAACATTTGTGAAAACCCCAACAATTTGGGACACAGCTCTGTCCACCCTGGAAGCAAAGTTCTACCATGGCAAAAAGCTCAAAAGTGAAGTAATTGGCTGGCAAGATGAGCAAGCAGAGGAAGTGCAAGCAGACCATAGAATCCTTTTTTGGTGGCAAAAAGGATGAAAACATGGAACAAGAAGAAAACAAAGTCAAAACTGCATCAAAAGCTTCCAAAAAAAATATGAAGTGGTTACAGGCCATGGAGGAGCTCAGGAAGGATTTTGAAAACCAAGTAAGAGAAGTGGAGGAAAAATTGGGAAGAGAAATGAGAATGATGCAAAAAAAAAATCATGAAAAGCAAATCAACAGCCTGCTAGAGGAGATGCCAAATAACACCTTAAAAAAATAGACTAACTCAAATGGCAAAAGAGGTCCAAAAAGCCAATGAGGAGAAGAATGCCTTAAAAAGCCAAATTGCCCAGATGGAAAAGGAATTTCAAAAACTCACCAAAGAGAATAATTCTTTCAAAATTAGATTGGAGAAAATGGAAGCTAATGACTTTATGAGAAATCAAGAATCTATAAAACAGATCCAAACAAATGAAAAAAACAGAAGGCAATGTGAAAGATCTCATTGGAAAAACCCCTGACCTGGAAAATAGATCCAGGAGAGATAATTTAAAAATTATGGGACTACCTGAAAGCCATGTTCAAAAAAAGAGCCTAGAAATCATCCTTAAGAAATTCTCAAGAAAAATTGCCCTGATATTCTAGAACCAGAGGGCAAAATAGAAATTGAAAGAATTCACTGATTGCCTCTTGAAAAAAGATCTCAAAAAGAAAACTCCAAGGAATATTATAGCCAAATTCCAGAGCTCCCAGGTCAAGGAGAAAATATTACAAGCTATCAGGAAGAAACAATTTGAGTACTGTGGAAACACAATCAGGATAACACAAGATCTAACAGCTTCTACACTAAGGGATTGAAGGGCTTGGATTATGATATTCTGGAGGTCAAAGGAGCTAGGACTAAAATCAAGAATCACCTACCCAGCAAAACTGAGTATAATGCTTTGGGGGAAAATATGGTCATTCAATGAAATAGAGAACTTTCAAATGTTCTTGATGAAAAAAACAGAGCTAAACAGAAAATTTGACTTTTAAAAACAAGAAGCAATAAAAGCATGAGAAGTTAAGCAGGAAAAAGAAACCGTAAGGAACTTATCAACATTGAACTATTTACATTCCTATGTGGAAAAATGATAATTGTAATTCATGAGACTTTTCTCAGTATGAGAATAGTTGAAAGGAATATATGTGTGTATAGGAAGGTATATGTATGTATAAATACATATGTGAATATGTGTATATGTGTCTACATGTATACATAGACAGAGGGCACAGGATTAATTGAATAGGAAGAGATGATATCTGAAAAATAAAATTAAGAGGTAAGAGAGGAATATAACGGGAGAAGAAGAAAGGGAGAAGTAGAGTAGGGTAGATTATCTCATATAAAAGAGGCAAGAGAAAACTGTTACAATGGAGGGGAAGAGCAGGAAGGTGAAAGGGAATAGGTCAACTTTTCTCTCATTGAATTTGGCTTAAGGAGGGAATAATATACACAATCAATTGGGAATCTTACCCTACAGGATAGCAAAGGGAAAGGAGATAAAAGGGGGGATGATAGAAGGGAGGGCAGATTGGGGAACAGCATAGTTAGAAGCAAACACTTTTGAAAAGGGACAGGGTCAAAGGAGAAAACAGAGTAAGTGGGGAACGGGATAGGATGGAAGGGAAATATAGTTAGTCTTTCACAATACAACTACCATGGAAACATTTTACATAACTACGCATGTACAACCTGTATTGAATTGCATGTCCTCCCAGTGGGTGTGGGTGAGGAGGGAAGAAGGGAAAGAATCTGGAAATCATAGTTTTAAAAACAAATGTTAAAAACTTGTTTTATATATACAACTGGGAAATAAGATGTAGAGGTACTGGGGTACCGAAATCCACCTTTCTCTACTAGAAATTTGGGATCTTGGGGGAGTATATAAGAGAGAACAGACTGGGAGAAGGGGTATTTAGTAGGCTCACTATCTTGGCGTAGGGGGTAGGGTAAAAATGGGGAGAAAAATGTATAACTCAAAATCTTGTGGAAATGAACGTTGAAAACTAAAGATAAATAAATAAAAGATTAATTTTTAAAAAAATCTTTGTCTTGGTTTCTTGATATATAATGTGAGGGAATTGTACCAAACAAGCCATTCTCTCCATCTAGACCCTTTGATTTTCCTACCTCTCCATTTATTCCTTTTGTCTCCTCTACAATTTTGTCATTCTCACGCCATATCTCTTCATGTTGCTTCCCTCGAGTCTGTTCTCAGCCCTCTGCCTTTCTTTCTCTTATAGTCTTGCCCTCCTTCACCTTAACAACCTGAACTATACACTTGTTATACTATAAACTTGATTCACAAATACACACGCATGCACACATACAAACATTCATACATATGAATTAGACCCAAGATTTCATTGCTACAAGGAATTGCACTATTAGGAAACTCTCTCTACTAATGTAGATTGACACTTTGTCTGCAACTTTTGCCTAGAGCAATGAATAGAAGGTTATTTGCCCAGAGCCATTTCAGTAAGTGTCAGAGGCAAAACTTGAATCCAGGCCTTCCTGGCACTAAAGCTAGCTCTCTCTAAGCTACACTGTGCTGCCTCTCATATTTATCTATCCATATCTCCATCTCAATCCATATCATCATATATATCTGGGGCTATTTCTATTTCTTTGTCTATAACTACTGACTTTATATCGACATCTACATCCATATACATGTATTTATATCTATATCTGTATTTGTATCTGTATCTGTATCTATATCTATACCTATACCTATATCTATATCTACACACACAAACATATATATGCATGTGTTTATTCCCATATCTGAATCTATATCTACATCTATAGCATTATCTTTGCCCATATATGTTAATATGTATACATATATGTTTATTTTTGTGTCTATGTCTGTATCTGTATCATCTATGTTTTTATCTATGGTTATGTCTTTGTCAATGACTGTTGCTAAATCTATATCTATTTCTACAACTTTATCTTAATCTTTATTGAAGTCTGTTTCTATTACTATATCTCTATCTATAGCTTTATCTTTTTTTTGGAGGGGGGAAGGCAAGGAAGTTGGGGTTAAGTGACTTGCCCAAGGTTACACAGCTAGATAAGTGTCAAGCGTCTGAGACCAGATTTGAACTCAGGTCCTCCTGACTTCTGAGGCTTGTGCTCTATTCACTGTGCCACCTGTCCCTAGAGCTTTATCTTAATGTATGACTGTATCCATCCACAGGCTTGACCTCCTTTTGAAGAGAAGAAGACCTAAACATACAGGTCATCTAAACTTGAATGGTCTTCTAGCACCTATCAATCTTGATATGCCCCAAACCAACCTAATCTTTCCCTCCATACCTGTTACAATTTTTGATTTTACCATTTCTACCTATAGTACTATTTATGTTGTATTCCACATTTGTTATCTCAAAATTATCTTTGACTATTTCCTCTCCTACAGTTCTCATTGCCATTTACTGAGTCCTGTTAATTTTACTTTTGTAATATCTCTGCCTAATCTAATCCTCTTTTTTCCTACTTCTACCACCACCATAATATACAGCTTTAATACCACTTGCCTAGACCATTACATCCTTCAAAATAGATTCTCATCTCCAGTCTATCTTCCTCTCTTTCTTCCAGTCCATCTTTCATACATATTCATCCAAAATATACTTTATAGGGATAGATCTGTTCAATCTAGTTCCATCTTTAAAAAAAAATCTTCAGTGATTCTTATTACCTCTGAAGCAAAGCTCAAACTTCTATACCTAGCATGCAAGGCCTTCTCTCTTTAGCACTAGTCTTCTCATATTGTTTGGCTTTATTTAGTCTATGCTCCTACCAAATTAGACTTTCTAATGCTTTATATATTCACTTTAATCTCCTACTTCCTTGTTTTTATTCATGTTGCATCCTTTGCCTAGAATATACTCCTTCCCCCTCTTACTGGATTCCTAATCATTCTTTAAAGCCACCTCCTCCATGAAGACTTTTCTCATCCTCCTTCCCCTATCAGAATTCAATAGAATTTTTTTCCTATTCTCTAATGACTTAACATGTAATACCATGCATTATAATTGACTTATATGTGTATTATGTCTTTATCAGATTATAAACTTCACAAGGTCAGAGACTGTCTTATCTAAACTTTGTTTCTTCCCCATTTTCTAGAAGAGTGCTCTGCACATAATGTTTAATAAATATTCACTGTCTCGATGAATAAATGAGTGAATACATCCATGTAACCTAAAGTAGTTATTAACTGGGCTGTAGCTACCAGAGAGTTGCTCAGGTACAAGGAGAATTGAGTTCAATCACTCTCACAAATATTTGCCATGGTACCTTACACAAACCCTAAAGAAAATTCTCTTGCAAAATTCTGAGAGCTTCCAGGTCCATGGGGAGTCTGAGAGACATGACCTCAGAATGAAATCCACACTGTTTCATGGCCCCTGTGGGACAAGCCCTGAGCAGCTGGACTCACCAGGCCAGGGCTACTCCCAAAGCTGACCATGTCATCATAAATGTCATTGTTGCCATCTTCTTTAGCCTCTTGTGGATGACAAGTGAGCTTGCCTGGTTTGGGGTTTGGGTTAGGTTTGAAAACTCTTCCAGAAGTTTGGAGACAAGGTGACACATTGAATCTCTCATCTTTGTAGCTGGGATGAAGAAATCTCATGACACTTCCTTGCTGAGTCTGAGAGTCAGGAAGTTTGCCAAGACGGTGTTATATGGTATCCTAGATGAGTGAAAGAATGGAGAAATGGAGGCCAATGCTGCTTAAGGTTATAGATACAGAGGCTGAAGGGGTCTTAGAGGTCATATAAGCCAATATTACAGATGGAGAAAATGAAAGTTATAGTAGCAAATTGACTTGCCCCAAGATCACACAGTTAGGCAGAAGAGAACAACGCAGTTGGAAACCAAGTATTAGTTCTTCACACCTAGTCAATCACAAGCAGGCAGTTAGCTAGGAAGCTTGATTTTATCCTTCCCAAAATTTGAATTAGTTAGTTAGGGGCTATCCTCTAACCAGCATCCCATCAGTATTTCCAGGCAAGATGGTCATATGGCAAATAGACATGACTATAGCTTCCTTCCTGAAGTAAGTAGGCAGCCACACATTAGCATACAGCACCCTACCCCCATAACTCCTCATTCTCTCTCACCATCTCATACCTAATCAGTTGCTAAGTTCTGCTGTTTCTACCTTTACCATGTCTCCTATACACTACCTTGTCTGCTCTGACACTGCCACCACTCTGGCCCAGGCCCTCCTCACTCCTCACTTGGACTATTGCAGTAGCCTGCTGGCTTATCTCTGAGTCATAAGTCTCTCTCACAAGTTCATTCTGCTTTTGGCTAGCTTCCTAAAGTCCAAATTTGACTACCACACTCTCCACCATCCATTTAACCAACTCTAGAGGCTCCCTATATACTCCAGAATCAAATATAAAATATTTTATTTGATTTTTAAAGTCCTCTATCACCTGATCCTTTCCTACCTTTCCATTCTTCTTGTCTTCCTGGACCCTATACTCTCCTGTCCATCATCCTTCTTTCTGTGGACTTCGCAGTCCAGTGACACTGACCTCTTTTCTCTTCCTTGAACTAGACACTCCATTTCCTGAATCTGGTCATTGTCCTCCATGCCTGGAACTTTCTCCCTCATCATGTCTACCTTCTAACTTTCCTGGCTTCCTTCAAATGTCAGCTAAAATCCCACCTTCCCCAAAAGAGCTTTACTGATCTGCCTTAACATTAGCCTTCCCTCAACAGATCATCTCCGATTTACCTGGCATGTATCTTGCTTTCATGTTGTCTCATGTGTTAGAGTGTAAGCTCCTTGAGAACAAGGACCATCTTTTACCTCTTTGTATCATCAGTACTTAGCACAATGCCTGGAACATAGTAGGTATTTAATAAAATGCTTGTTGATCACAGGGCTTCAGGAAATTGTTTTAATGACTCTTGTCTCACACAAAAAAAATCTGTCCCAGACTGAACCTAGGACCCCTGGTTGCACTGAAATAATCACCACATGATGCTGAGTCCCAAATGCCACTTCTCATACCATGGTTCTCCCTTCTATACTCCTTATGCTTTCTCTCCACTACATCCTCCTCTCCACTCCTCTTCCTTCCAATCTCTCCTGATATATTCCCAAGTCAACTGCTGTCCCTTTGGCAGCTAAGTGGAGGGGGCAGGAGGAAGTAGCAATATCCCAGGCTCCATCCCATACTGTCGAGTGTGCCCTAGCAGTGGTAACAGTTGACTTAGGATCAGGGAACTGGCAGCTCTCTCAGAAAACAGGATCATGGTAAGAACCAAGTCAATCAGATCCACATCTATACTTCCTAAAGTTTCAGGACCTCTAAGTAACCATTGTATTTTTGGCATTATTGAAGTCCTGTTCTCTTGAAGGCAGTCATAATTGCGAATATGGCTCATATTTTTAAAGAAATAATACTCCTAGTCCAAAAATAACTTACCAAGTTTCACAAAAATATTTATTCTGTAACCAAAATTCAAATAACACAACAGCCTTCTCATTATCCCATACCACTGAAGTTTATAATAATAATAGCTCGATGATTTTATTTTTAAAAAAAATAATACTGTGTTAACATATTTCTCCAGTCCAAAAAAAGAAAACACAGCCTCATTAAAAAATAACAACTTCAAAAATTTCAGTCTTTTATCCAGAGCCAGGGAGAAAGTCAGAAGGTGATTTTTCTGCTGTGGTCAACACTATTTCTGGGGTCGTGGATTATGGGCTGTTCAAGGTCTTTCCAGCAACCAGTGGACTTGTCTCTGTCACTGACTTTTTCAAATAAAAAAAAAATAGAAATTCAGTGATAAATGTCAATTTATAGCTCAGAACAGACTCAATATAAGGGCTGGAACTCATGAGTCTTATGTGCTGCGCTTGGCTTTTTTACTCATTTTACTATATAAAATGATCCTGGGCAAATCACTTTACCTCCCTGGTTTTCAATTTCTTTATCTGTCAAATTAGTTGGGGTTTGACCAGATGTTCAATAGCCTTCCAAACCTAGCAGTCTGAGTTTATTTGTCTTGTCTTTGTGATATTCCAGAGCAAAGGATTGTCAAGGAAGCTTGTGGTTCCCAAAAAAGAAATATTGGATCTGGAATTGAAGGACCTGAATTCTAATTTTAGCTAGACTATTCCTATGTGACCTTGGGCAAAGAGCCTACCTGCATTGGACTTCTGTGTCCTCATCTGTAAAATGATGGTGTTGAACCAGCTGACCTCCTAGGATCTTTCCAATCTATGATCCTATGCCCCAAAACTAATAGGATCATGTATGTAGAGCTATGAGGGACTTTGAAGGTTCTCTAGTCCAACCATCTCATTTTACAGATGATGAAACTGCCAGAGTTGAAGTGACTTGCCCAAGGTCATACAGAAGAAGCATAATTTGAACCCAGATCTTTTGAGGAACTAAAGCACTGTACCTGGAGTCAGAAATTCCAGAATTCAAATAATTCCTCAGACCTTTACTAGCTATATGACCCTAGACAAGTCACAACCTCTCCTCCTTCATTTACCTCACCTATAAAATTAGGGTATTGAACTCAATCAGGGTCTTAATGGTCCCTTCCATCTTTAAACCTATGACTCCATGAGTAGTAACTGTGTCTCCACACAGTTCTTTTTAACTTTTTAAAATTTTTTTTTAATTTTTTGGTTTACATCATTGATTTCCACAAGATTTTGATTTACAAATTTTCTCCCCGTATTTCCCCCACCACCACCTCAAAATAGCCATCCTGTCGTATACTGCCTCTCCCAATCTGCTCTTTCCTATATCCTCCCCCATCACCCCTCTGATTTTCTGGTAGGGTAAGATGGATGTCCCTATCCCACTCCACACAGTTCAAATCACTGAAATAGACACATTAGAGAAATCACAAAGGATTAGAAGAAGGTGCCTATCTACCCTTTCGGAAACCCACAGTTTAAAAGGGTGGAAAAAGCAAACAGGACAAAGCTGTAAGAATGTGTATAAATATGATGTATGAGTAGTAAGTGCCAAATATCTTTGCATTTGGAAAATATCTCGATAAACATCTGACTTTTCAGTGTTTACTCAGCTGTTTAGCGTCATGTAGACAGAGCCAGAAACAAGTACAAGTTGTAATTTGTGCAGATCTGCTTATCAATAACTCAGCAGCATAGAGTCCTTGGAGGCATAACAACAGCCCAGAGAGGTAGGTAATGCCAAGGGCTGTTATAACCCCCATTTTTCAGATTAAGAAATTGAAATTCAGAGAGTTGAGGCAACTTTCCCCATTGTGATAGTAAATATCAGAGTCATGATTCGAATATAGGTCTCTTTCTTCTCTCCAAGTCCAGTGCTCCCTCCTCCCCTGCTGGTTCTCAATAAATATGCTTGGTGATGCTTCTGGGAATGAAGCGCTAGATTCCACTTATTGTTTAAATGGGAGTGGCTTCTCAGAGGAGGTGAGTTCTGAGCCAGATTTTGAAGGGAGAGGAGACAAAAGATAAGGATGCTGCTCAGAGGAGGAGAGAAGATGATCATTTCGTGAAGAACGGCAAATGGGAAAGCTTGGAGGTGGGAGCAGACCATGAGTGGCCTTGATGCTCTTCAAATTCTGAAGCATTTCACAGCTATGATTCCTAATGGACATTGTCCAGATGGCAGGATGTGTTTGAAATACACATTACTCAAAAGTAATCCCAGAAGAATAATCAGATAATAAAACGGAAGTGAGGAGGAGGTAAATGCTGGAAGGGTTTGACCTCCTGGCGATCGTTCAAGAACCCATTTATGAATGAGATATTCTCTTCAAATCCTATCTGCAGATGATTCATTGCAGATTTTTCTGGCATATTAGTAGCCATAACAAAAATCTTTAGACATACCTTTTCTGAGAGTCTTCTATAAGCTACAGCAATGTATTACAGTTGAAAGAATACCAGATAACAACAGGAAAAATAAGTAACATTTTTCTAGTACTTATTATGTGTGGGGCACTATGTTAAGTGATTTACAATTATTATCTCATTTGTTTCTCACAACAACCCTGGGGGGCAAGTGCTATTATTATTCCCATTTTACAATTGAGTAAACTGAGGCAAACAGAAGCTAATAAGGTTGCCTAGTGACACAGAGTCAATGAGCTCTTCTGACTTATTAAACTTGAACGCAGATCATCCTGACTCCAGACCCAGTGCTCTATCCACTGAGCTACCCAGATGACCTGGATTTGAAATGAATTGTATTATTCAAAAACCAGGTAACTTTAGGCACGCTTCTGAAATTCAGTTTTCTCATCTGTAAAATTGGTTTAATGACACCTGTGCTATCGATTTCATCTTATTCTGTCCATAACTCTCTTGTGAATCATGCTAAATGTGCAGTATCCAGTATTCCCAGGCAATCTGCCACCCAAGTACCAAATAGACCCAATCCTGCTTAGGCAGACTAAATCAGACAGGTAGGTGATGCGATAGAAAAATAAGACACAGTGTGAGATGATAGATAGAGGTCCCTCTTTATCAATAAGAAGGCCTGGTTTCATGTTCTGCCTCTAACACATACTAGCTCTGTGACTACAGGCAAGTCACTTACATTTCCAGGGCCTCAGACAACCCTACACAACAAGTTGATGATTTACATCATTTGAGGGTGTTTCTACATTAGGTATTTCCTTATACCTTTGAGATCTTAGGTCTGAACCAGAAAAACAAAATAATTCAACAATTAAGGAAACTAATCTAGGTGAAACAGAAGTCCCTAAGTACAGGAAAAATGTATGTCTCTCACAAACCCATTACCATGACAGTAGGTATATTTGTACTTGCAGACCCTGGGGATGCTACTTCTTGGCAAACATGATAATGTCATACATGGCAGGCAAGAGGTTCTGAAATCAGAATCAGAGATTTTTAAAGTTGGAGGAGACATCAAAGACCAGGGAGTTCATCACTTACAGAATAAATCTAAACCCTTTTGCATGTGACAGCCCTTAAATTATGTGAGTACAGTTAGCCTGTCTACCACTTCCACTACCCAAGTCTCCAGGCTAAATATCTTTAATTCCTTCAAATGATCCTCATGTTGAATAGAGCTGAGGTCCCTTACCATACTGCTTGTCCCTTTTGAATATTTCCAGCTTATCCATGTTGGGTGCCCTGAACCAAACGGGAAATCACAGATGTGGTCTAACAAGGATAGAGAGGTCAAGAGAATTCTAGTAGCTACCAGGAGAGTTCTAGTGAATACAAAAGTGAATTCTCCTTTATAATTCTTTCTTAAAAGTCCAAAGAGCCCCTTGGAACCTGTGAGGACGACTAGGACCAGTTGGCTACCTTTAGGAGTCTCCTACATAGACTGATAGGCAATGTAGTCATAAATGGGCACCTCCCAAGGGATCAAAGAAGCAGTAAATTCTCTGATGGTTATTACTGGAATCTCATGGTGGTTCCGGAATTTCTTGTAGTAACTCAAGGGTTAGAACAAAGTCCATTGAGATCATGGGAATTAGAACTAGAAGTAACCTTTGTAATTGTCTATTCTGACAACTCCACTTTTATAAATGAGGAAGTTTGGGCTTCAGGAGCTAAAATGACAAGTAGTAGTAAGGTAACATTAGAACCTAGGTCATGTGGTTCTAAATTCAATTTTCTTTCCATTGTATGATGTTTCCTCTCCATTCCTCCAGGGGAATTTCTACTATAAGAAATGAATTACAGTGAGAATGTTATAAAGTGACTCTATGGAGAGTTAAAGTCATCAGTCCGTGATGTCAAACGGTAGTACATCTCTTGCTGATTGAAATGTTGTGGCTGAAACATTGATTTTTGATTCACAGTCAGGGTCTTTTTCCTTTAAAGAGAATGTCCTTCATTTAATTCTACTTAACTAGTCGTAGTATTTTGAGCACATTACTGTGTTTGCTTTTATCCCTTCCAGAAAAAGAAATTTAAAGAATAAATAACATTTTATTGCAGAAAACAGCACTTAATCATTAGTGCAAATATCTTGGCCTCCAGTACAGACTTGGGGATTCCTGGTTTGTATTAGCAACCATAGGGACAGACCTTCATCTTCATGAGTAATTCCCAGTGAAAGACCCACTTAGTGTCAATGTAAAGACAGAGCCCGCTGGCCAACACACTGATAAGCACATGTATCTGTGTGTATGTAGACATGCTCTTGGAGGTGACATGGTCCCAGCAGACTAATTTGACACTAAAAGCTGTTTTCAAGCTAATTGGAGTTCCAGATCTATGGAATAATGAATTGCTACCAATTGTGAGCACTTGAAATTACTTTCTACACTTTCACATATACTTCTCATTCAACTAATCTGTCCTCATGTTGAATTTTCTTTCTTTTTTTTTTTAAATTTTATTATAGTTTGCATCATTCATTTCCACAAGATTTTGAGTTACATATTTTCTTCCCCTCTTTCCCCCACCCACCACCCCAAAACAGCCATCCCAGTGCGTCCCCCCTCCCCCCGTCTATTCTCTCCTATGTCACTTTTCGGTAGGGCAAGATGGAACTCCCAACCACCGTGCCTGTGTATCTCAAGTTCCAGTTGGATGTAGTCAATAATAATAATAATAATAATTGCATATATATATACGTAGATACATATTCATAACATTTGATTATGGAACTCC
>CM053589.1:152794298-152823496 GCA_028646515.1 Pseudochirops corinnae
CCTCTTCCTATCTTGCCCCCCCCATCCACTTTCCACCCTGTCCCTCTCCCTCTACAGAAATGTGAATATTCATCAGCCCTCCCCCCCACGCTGCCCTCTGCTCCATCACCTCACTTCTCATCATGTTGAATTTTCAAGAAAAAAAAAATGTCATAGACATGGTATGATGAAAGAGCACTAGATTTGGTGTCCAATGATGTGGGTAGAAATTCTAGTTCTGCCAGTGTGACATTGACAGGTCATTATACCCCTCCTAGACTCATTTTTCTCATCTTTAAAATAGGGGAGGGCAGTTGGACTAGATGACTTTTTAGATTCCCTCCAGCTTTACATCTACAATACTTTGTCTTTGCTGTTCAGTCATGTCCGACTCTTTGTGACCCTGTATGGGATTTTCTTGGCAAAGATAGTGGGATGGTTTGCCATTTCCTTCTCTAGTGTATTAAGGCAGACACAGAGACTAAGTGACTTATCCAGGGTCACATAGCTAGTGAGTGAGGATTTGTTGAATCTGAACTCAGGTCTTCATGAAGCCGGACCCTGTACTCTATCCATTGAGACATCTAGCTGCCTCTTAGGTGATCTATTAGGGCAGGGATATTTTCATTTTGGGCTTTGTAAACCCCTAGCCTGCCAAAGAAGTATCTGTTGAATGGTGAATACTTAACAAATGTTTGTTGATATTGAAAGTTACTCAAGCTGGATTGCCTCACCATCAATAGGCTGTTGCCTGGTTTGGATAATAATAGGACTGAGTGGAAGGGACCTAACTTGAGAAGTCATCTTGTCCATCATTTTATAAACGAGGAAACCAAGACCCCAGAGAAGCTGAGTGGCTTGCCTCAGATCACTTGGATACTAGGTAGCAGAACTAGAACTGGACATTTTCACTGTAGCACACTCTTCTGGATTCTTTTAAGGATCAGAGAGGAACTGCATGCAGTGGAATCTGGTACTTTGTAACAGCTACTTAAGATAATGGGGAATAGCAGTTTCTTTGTTCATAAATAGGCTCATGAGATTTTAGAACTGAAAAAGACCCTTAAAATCCAGTTGAACCCTTTCATTTTATAGACATGGAAACCACAGCCCAAAGATGTTTCCCCAGTCTTAGTAGCTTATTTATAAAGTTAAAAAGCACTAAAAAGAATGTTTCTCATTGAGTTTCTCCTGCCTCCATTTATAATGAATAGTATCAAAACCATTTATGATTAATAGGATTAAAACAAAAGACTGCTCTTTACATCCTATTATCACTCATTATGTAAACTTTGGACTTTGGTAGCAACAGAGGATCCTTCCGTCTGTCCCTCCACTCCTACTCATCTTGTTTGATGCTTGGCCATACTTTCCCATAAATCCTCCATAGAAAACCACCTCTCTTAGTGACACCCAAGTTCAGGGGAATGTTTAGATTTATTCAAAGCCACAGCTTGAGACTGCACCCCACCCCCATTCAAATTACACATGATTTCAAAAGCAAATGACATTTAATTTAAAAATAGAAATGAAAATAATAGATAGAAACTGGTAGCAATCATTCCTTGTACCCATATACATATTGCCCACATTTCTCACCCTTCTGGAGAATGCTAGTCAATTCTTCATTTAATCTCTCTGAAAAAGTGGGGCAACACTTCAAAATCACAGTCCTTTGTTAGAACCAGTCTGAAGGGAGAAGGATGTAATTTTTGAGCTGAATGGTACTTTATAGATTTATTGGTAGTGTATGTCTAAACAACTTCTCCTTAAATCCCAGAATGGCAGGCTAGAGAGGAATAAAATCCTTTGGCCTATGAGTGGTGACCATTGAAATCTCTCACAACAGCTCTTACAGACCTCAGCCTGGAAGACAGGACGCTTGAGTTAAGGATGCCAAGGCCAGGTCTATACTTTTGTACATGGCTGCCTCTTCTTCTCTTCCCTTCTTTAGCAACCATGTCTCTGTATCATCACTCCCTGCACCCTTTCCATCAGTGTCTCCATGTTCCACTCTAGACACTCCTGTAAGAATCTTGAAGTACTTTATAAACCTTCAGTCCCACAGAATCTGTTCAGTCAATCAAAGTACACATAGGGTGTCATCAGCACACACAGACAACCTTCTGGGAAATGTGATCTAGAGAGTGTCTCCCAAGGAGGAAGGATCTTTTAGTCTCAAGAATTTTGGAAAATGGAGTCCATGGAAACGTCCTCCACACAACAAACACTTATCAAATGTCTATTGTGTGCATGGGACTTTTTCAGTAACGACAAGGCAAAAATATGGAGTATTATATGGAGTATTTAAATATGGAGTACTTAAATATGGAATACTTAAATATGGAGTACTTAAAGCATTGGAGGTTTTCCTCATACTTTTAGCATCTCAGGGATATTGATGAGTTACCTAGCCTGACCATTGACCATCTACATTCTCCATTTTCTCATCTGCTCAAACACTCCTTTAATAATGTTATTTATGGCATCTCTCCACATGCAGTTGTTGGTAACTCCTGTAGCCTGATTATGCGTGCCCACTAAGTTCTTCTTTCTTGCCTCATTTGTATTGCCTGTCAGTTTAACTAATCCCAACATCATGGCCTTCAGTATTTGTAGCCATATATTGCCATTGGCAGGTGGCGGAATATTTATAGCAGAAACTATATTAAAGGACTTGCTTCCTTCTCCATAATGTGTTACCCTAATAGAGACATACTTTTTGGAAATCTAAGTGATGCTTTTCATTGAATTTACAGGAGGCTGGCTCCCCTGATTCTCCCCTGAATTGTCTATAGGCCAAATGAATGATACACAGAAGTTTCCATAGAGGGCTTTTCTCCTTTGCTCTGAGATTGGCTTAGGGTCTTCCTGCCACTGCCTAACTCACAATGGTGGAAAAAATAGCCAGACAGCACAAAGATTTTTTTTAAATTACTAAATGACATTTTAACATTTGAGTTTAATTGCATTTTCTACCCTGTGGTACAACAACAACAAAACCAGCCACAGAGACCTATAAATGCAATAAGAGGCCTTTTGTAAAATCCTTTGAAACAACTGTTGGTGTTTGAAATGTGTTTCCTCCTTAAAACATGAAGATTATAAACTAGTCCATTTGGAATCAGCAAAGGACCAGGGATTTTTAGGTCTGGGTTTAAGAGTGTGTGTGTGTGTGTGTGTGTGTGTGTGTGTGTGTGTGTGTGCAGACGTGTATACATGCACAGGAACATTCTTTTGGGTTCACAGAAGAATGACATCTTTGAACTGGAGGGGGCCTTACAGACACATTCATAGCATATCGAAAGGCCAATCTGGAGCAGAAGCCCATGGCATGCTCTATTCTCTGTCTATCTAGATAGATCATTTCTCCTCCTTCCATTTATCTCTCACTAGCTACTTTCTATATTGCAAAATGTTCATATTAAATAGGGACAGATTTCCTAGTTTAAGAGTGTGGCTTGTCTTTGACTCAAAATTCAAAGAGATGAACAGAATTCTCCTTCTCTGTGTCTCTGTCTCAGTTCATGGAGGAAAGTTCATGGAGCTGATGTTGCTTTGCATTAAACCAAAGTCTCTCTGCCTCTCTGTTGGTATCTCTCCATCTCTTTGTCTGTCTGCCTCCAAGGCCCTGCAAGAGATCTATATGATGGTAAATACCTGGCGCAATTGTGAAGTAGGAAGATTTGCTCCCCTGTCACTGCTTCCCTCACCTGTACAGCATTCCTACTCATCCCGTCTCTCCAGAGTTAACTAACAGATAAGGTTTAGCGTAGGCAGAGAGGCAAAGGAGATACAGAGGTGGCCTTTGAGTTAGGAAAACCTGCTGTCATTTAATTACAGTCACCATGCCCCAGGTTGCTGAGACTGGAAGTTAGAGCTCAGATACCTATCTATGTCAGCAGCAAGAGTTTCCTCCTTGAAAGATTCCTACATCAAAGAAATTAGTTCTTGTCTAAAAGGAGCAAGGTGACTTGGTATTCGCTTTTGACAGGATACTCTTAAAGATTCAAAGGCATGAAGTTAAGCAACAGAAACAAAGAATATTTCAGCACACACCCTTCTCTTTACTGATAGGGAAACTCAGCCTCAGAGAGGGGAACTTTCCAAGGTTACACACACATACATACACACACACACACACACACACACATACACACACATACACACACACACACACAAATCAGTGATACAGCTAGGATGTAAACCTAGTTGGGGCCGATTCCAGGTCTTGTGAAACCTTCCTAGAGTCCCATATCACTCTTAAAGATTACTCTTCAATGATGCAGTTGTATGAAAAGTGTATGCCATATATGGTCACTGGAGCAGGTAGGGTGTTGGAATCAGAGGAAATAGCAAAGTAGCTGAAAGGAAAAGAATCCCCTACAGAGAGAGAAACTATCAGAAAGGGTTTAAAAAAAAAAGAGCCTACTTGGTATTGATTGAGCTGTACTCGATGAAGTTGTGAAATGTCCATTAGAAATATCTCAACAAGGTTTGTGTGATAGTCTCTCAACCAACTGTAATAACTCTATGGTTCTTTATAGCCTAATACTGTTCTTTTCTCATGTGGAATTAAAACTGCCTTCCCATACCTGATTCATGTTTGCACTGTGAGTATCATTCCTTCCCATCAAAGGAGGACACCTTCAAAAAGAGACAAAAAGAGAATTATTCCTCTGGACTATGGGGACTTGGAGTCTCAAGTCCCTTTTGAAGAGATAGGAGCAATTAAAGGACAAGGATTGGCTAAGGTAGCCAACCTTTGCCAATCCCAGTAGTCCTTAGGCTATCAGTGTTTGGCTAGTCCTGATGCTTCATCTATCTTCAGCTATGTCTCCTCTTGTTTTATTTTTCTAATTTTTTTGGAGGGGGAAAGGCAATCGGGGCTTAAGTGACTTGCCTAAGGTCACACAGCTAGTTAAGTGTCAAGTGTCTGAAACCAAGTTTGAACTCAGATCCTTCTGACTTCAAGACTGGTGCTCTATTCACTGCACCATCTAGCCGCCCCAAAGCCTCCTCTTTTAGGAAGCCTTCCTTGATCCTCCCTACAAAATTCCTTCCCCTAGTTATGGTTTCTTTTCTCTTATGAACTCCCATACATAGCATTTTATTCATATTATACTCTCCCTTGTGTTATATTATTTGGAGATTTGTACTAAATCTGCCTTGAGGCCAATGATTGTGTCTCAATATCCCAAACATTCAATGCAATACTTAGGGTATGGTGGCTTTTTACTGATGTTACCGAAATGAATTGAATTGAATTGAATTGAATGGGGAGTCACATTTTTCCCTTCTCTGTAGACGTTTCCAAGTTCATGCATTTCTTTTGGGGTCACTCGGTTGGAATTGAGAAAGAACATGCCAGTATTCTCTGACTCCTGATACAATCTGAAACTGAATGCTTATAGGCCTAGAGAGATGACTTTTATCCCCATCCCATGAAACTGTTTCTGGAAAGAAACATTTTATTTGGCCCTTTGGAATACATCAAATGGCACAAATTATCCAAATATTTCCCCAGGAGCAAAATACCCTAAGACTTCACTTTAAAGGCCTTTATTCCCTCTAGGTTATCCACAAATTACTCAAATCCAGCTCTATAAATGGTGATTATTTAAATAGGTCTTGGTTCAAATTCCAGTGTTTGCCTGTGCCAATCGTCTTCAACACAATGGTGAATGCCTTGTTACTGGTCCTCCCCCCATCCCCATATGTGTTGACATCCTGTCCATAAAAGGATACTTTCCTGGAAGCAGGGAAATTGACAGATTTGAACACTTAGTCGTGATCTTTTTCTTTTTTTTTTTCCCCATGCAATCCAAGCATCTGACTTCTATTCTTGACTCACAGCTGTGAGCAAGTGCGAGAAAACAAGCAGAAAATTGGAGAGGTTTTTTTTTTTTTCTCTAAAGAAGGGTTTTTTTTGGCACTCAATGACTATTAAAGCCATTTTGCTAAGGAGCTTCTGAATGTGTCATTCTTTTTTCTTTATTAAAAGATTCTTTAAAGGACTGTCCCTTAAGTGAACAATATTCATCATTAACTTTATATATAATCTCCTTTCAACCAAATAGGGTGACTTTCTTTCTTAGAATAAATAATCATGTTTTTATTATTTTATCATGTTAATTGAATCCAAACATTTGTCACCTACAAAAAGTTCAGGTTTTAGAGTTTTTGTAATGAATTTTTGGCTTTGTATTCACAATAGCAAATTTATTCACACATACACATAAAAACATGCATACACATAAATATTTAGATAAAATATCTATATCTACATACATATCTACATATATATATTATATATATATAAATTTTTATGTCTCCTTAATGAACTAGTAAACAAGGGAAGAGAGTGTTTTTCTGAAGATAAAAAGTGTATGACACACACACATAACATGGGTTTAAAGAAGTAAAAAAAAAATGTAGCCAGTCATCCAGTTTGGTCAGTACCATGCCAAGCAGCCATTTGGACTGGATTTTGAATGATTTTTTTTTTAATTAATTCCCTGAACTGAACAGATGTTTTGGCATCATATAGATACAATCAAAGGGTTGGCATCTCAAATTACAAAAGAAAAAAAAAAGAGCTAGGTTTTGTGCATGCATCTTCTTCAGATCTTGGGTTACACTCTTCTCTTTGTACATGGGAAGCCATTAACAGAGCAGAGAAGAGGACACTCTATGGATGCCCCAGGAACTCACAGATCCTCTGGGATATGGAAACTAAGTGCTTGTGGTTACTATTTCCTGGTTTTGAAAAAAAGCCTTTCCTACCTATAGATTATGTTATTTTAATGCCAGCTCTTAGATAGGAGAATATGTGCAATGTTAAACAGAGAGACTCCAGCTTCTACAAAGAAGACAAGCACATTTCATGATGTCAGTAACTTGAGTTTATAAGGTTTACTGGCCTTCTACTGGCCTTCTAGGAGAATGTCTATGACTGTATATTCTGGCCCAAGACTATTCTGTCCCTATGCCCTCTGCAAACAATATTCCTTCCAGGAACTACATGACTTGGGTAGCAGATAACGGGGCATGCATATGGGCAGAGTGAAACTATTTTTCCTATGTAGGGACAGGACTGGCGTCTTCCATAAGCTCATCAACTTTCCCTCAAAATCAGCCTCCCTTCTTAACTGTTTTTATTAGATTGAGGGTACAATCATATTCTCAAATAACCAGGTCCCAAAACCAAAGTACCATTGATTCTTCCCTCATCCAATCAGTTTGCCAACTCGTGACAATTCTCCCTCTTTCTCATGGCTGTTGCTCCTCCAAGGCATTACACTGATTATAATTCCATAATTAGAAAAGCATTCCAAAATGAAAATATTCTTATGAAGGCTATCAAAATGAATAAATTCACACTGAGACCCATGAAAGATAACTACATCTCAAGAGCTGGCTATAAGAGCTATCACTAAGAACACTAGTGACTAGATAAATGAGGACTAAAGACTGGGAGACTTACTTTTAAGAAGAATGAAAAGCAAAGAAAAATTTTTCAAGGATCTCTATAAAATATGAGATATATGTGTCTTTGACACAAGCAAATTCTATGTCTGTACATTTAAAATTATGGTTTGATTTCCCTTCTAGAAGACAACGTATAGTGGAATCAATGAATAGCACTCCACTCTCCAGGCTGTCAAGGACAATTGTGCTTTTTAGAAAAATGGAAGGAGAGTTCTGAAGTCAAAACAAATAATAAAAAGGAAAAAGAGGCAGTGAAGAGGAAGAGAGGAATATTAACTTGTATAAGAAAGGTGAAAGAACAGGACATGAAAGAAAAAAGTACTACTAAAAATATGAGGATGAATAATGCATATGGTTCTTCCCATAGAGAAGAGAGTTGTACTCATGGGGAAGAGCATCTTCTTGTGCTTTGAGAAATGATAATGTAGATTCATAAGTAGAACCAAAAGAGAGAACATGGAAACATCAGAGGAAGAAGAGGCAAGTAACTGTAATTGGTGACTCCCAACTATAATTGGTAACATGCAGGTTACTGAGACAGGCAAGTCTTTATTGACCTGCCATTAAGTGCAGAAAGCCGCCCAAGACTTCTCAAATCATGACCTACATCTAGTGATTCACCTGGGACCAAGGACATTGGGAAATCACATATTTCTAGTGATTAGAAAGTTCTGGACACAAAACTGAGGACCACAGGAGGTGAATGTAGTATTTTCATCACTGCTACCTACTGAAGATAAGAGTTCTGGAAGAAAAAAACAGATTCAGAAAATAAGCCTACAGTAAAGAAGACAGAATTGGATTTCTATTTCTAAACTCCAACTTAAAATATTATCAATAGCTCTTGGCCAGGGATTAAAAAACTGACAGATTATTAAAAATGGGGTTTTATTTGGAGTTTTGAAAATCTGACTTTAATGTGAAAAGAGAGGAAGAAAGAAAACTACTTATATATAGCTAATAATTACAACATAGGGAGAGGACTAAACATAGACCAGAGGAAATAACCAAGAAGGAACCAGGAAGAAAATCAATGAGTGTAGCTGCACGATTTTGGTAATGGAGATGAATGTGGTGGGTGTAATTAGGCTACAAAATATGATCACAATGACTTGAATAGAAGAAGGAGGTGTAAGAGATATCATCCAGGTAAGGTATAATCTGAAAAGAAAATGAATGACTCATTATTAAGAGTGAAGGATAACAGATAGAATGCATGAGTGAGTGAGTGAGTGTGAGTGAATGAATGAATGAATGAAAAGTATTCATTAAATACTATGTGTCATTACACTAAGTGTTGAGGATACAAATACAAAAGTAGAGAGGACCTGCCCTCAAGGAGCTTACATTATAATGTAGTTCACAAAGGGAAATGGTGGCCAGGGAGAGGCACTTTGCTCCTGATAGTTATAGAAATGATCAATGGAATAATGGCAGAGTTGATTTGGTAGTGGTTCATATTTCTAGAATTGGAGAAGGGTAGATCAGATTGAGGGAAAGGATATACTTAGAGGCAACGTAATTGGCCTGTATGAGCAGGACATGGCCCAAGAGTAGAGGGAAAAGTGGCTTGGTTCCATGGCCTCTGAGGTTCCTTCTAGCTCTAAAGCTATGGTCCTATAATCTTATGAGGCAGAGCATGGTGATTAGGGCTTTCCCAAAATAGTGGAATGGGTGAAGCAGTCATCAGTCAGGAGAGGGAATCATCAGAGTAGAAGTTCTTCCAGGAAAGCAAGGATGTTTCCATGACTGAGAATGAGGTAGCCAGAAAGTAGAAAGTGAAGATGAACATACCTAATGATGTGTTGTTACTCACATATCATTAACGTGAAAAGATCTTAGAGGAGGGCTTGTCCTTAACCTGGTGCTTTAAAAAAATTGATAAATTTATTTCAATATGATGTTTCTTTGGTAATCTGTGCTTTGTTTAATTTTATTTTACACTGAAAAGTATAAAATGAAAAGTCCATAGACTTCACAAAACTGTCAAAGGGATCCGTTACACACAGAAAAGGTTAAAGATCGTGGTCTAAAAGAAGGCCTCCATCAAGATGCATGGGTAATCTCTGGAGGATTTATGGGAAGACGTGAACAAGAGATGCAAAGGATAAGATTTGAATGAGATGTCATCTGCTTCATTGGAGGGAGTATCATTAATGATATCAAAGAACCAGTATGCTGTATAGTTAGTATATGACTAACAAGCAAGGAACATTAGAAATGTTTGTGAAGAAAGCAACTTTTGACCCTATAGGTATTGCTGACACACAAAAGGATAAGACTTATGACTTGAATATGGCTCTGGGAAGATTGTGCCTTAATCAAACTGAACAAAATAGTTAAAATGGAGTGTTTAAAGGGGCAAAATAACAATAACTGTTAAAAAAAGATGTACTCGTTTAGTAAGGAAAATCCATGGACCACGATGGAGAGGAGGCATAGTGAACAGTATTTAGGTTTAAAAAAAAATAGAAAATTGGAACAGAAATTGATTATGGAAATACTCCACAGAAATCTGTAGGAAAAAAAAAGATGAATTCAGAAAATATTACCAATCTAGCATGGAAGCATTATATCCTAGAGTCATAGGTCTTAAATTATCTGGGTATCTGTAGAACTCCCTCACTTCCAAATCAGCTGATGAATTTTTTACTTGCCTTAATGATAATTTTGTTTTTCATAATGTGGAGGAAATTACAAGGGGAAAAAGTTATTTGAATCTGATTCTAACAAAAAATAAAGAACCAGTAGCTGAAGTAGATATGATTGGAGCACTAGAAGAAAACAAAAATCCTCTTAGAATTCATGATGAGGAAATAGAGAAAGGTCAAACAGAGTTTAATATGAACTTTAGATTGGGAACGAGATTATTGAGAGGTAGGAAACCAAGGACTCATACTATACATGCATATATGCATCCTTACATATATACATACATACACATGTTTATTTACACACATGTTTGTATGCATATGCATGCATGTATGTGTTATATTTATTGTTTAGATTATAACAAAGGTAACCTAAAGCTCTGAAATTCTAAGATTAGAGGATAATGAGCTGAAAGCAAGGCATTTAACAAATTTTACTGTGCTGTTCTCTCTTAATTGTAGGTGCCACCCCAGGGCCAGGCAATCTTGGTTGTTGAGAGTTCAGTATGTCTAGCTGGTCACAGTAACAGGACCCCAAATTACTGCCACCCCCCCCCTGCCCCTCTCTTCTTTTCCTTATGCTTCTTGCTCTGGGAATAGTAATCATATCAACCTTACAATTGCTTCTGGAAATGATGTGTCAATTGCTTGCCCAATGGTACCATTCACCATCTGACTTTACAAATCAAAACACTCTTCCCTGGCCTCCATCCCCAGTAAGTCTTGTCTCCCTCTCTTAGAATATAAACTTCTTGAGGGCAGGAATTATCACTCCTTTGCATTTGCATTGCTTAATAGTGCCTGGCACATAGAAAACACTTAATAAATGGGGTTTTAAAAATCATTTAGTCATTCATTCCAGTTTATAAAGGCATATCCTCAGAGAAGATTCTTTAATTCATTTATGAATTCATTTAAAATTAGAAATACTAACCCATCATATTTTAATGTATATACCATATTTTGATCAAAGATAATTCTACTTTCCAAAATAAGAAATTACTGAAGAAATTTCTTAAACATTTTTGCAAATTATTTTAACAGCTGGCTTCATAAAAGATAGCTGAATTCTCCTATCTGCTTCTTCATTCAATCTGTTGTGATAAGTTATTTTGTTTGAATTATATGGAGAAAATCTGACCTCACACAGATGGGTAGTTGGAAAAGGGAGGTATATTTTAATAGGCGAGTAACATCTTAATATCATTATGGAAATAGTTTTTGCCTTGTGGATCCCCCTGTAGGGGTCTTGGGGACTACCAGGAGTCTTCAGAACACACTTTGGGAACCTTTACTGTAGGGGATTACAATCTCTTATTACAGAGAGAATTTTAGTAAGATAGTATAAAAAACAGTGGCCAGAAAAGAGGTATAAGACTATCGGGGAGACAAATGGGTTACGGTTCCTGACCATCTTCCTCTTTTGTCTCCATATTTGTGTATAACTGGTTGCCAACCTTTTGGAAAAGGTAGTTGGTGTCATGAACAGTGACTGTTGGTCTTGGGTTGCCCACATGGATCTCATAATTATTCTTGTACTACTACAGAATCGAGATACAGATATTACCAATGAGGGAACTGTACAATGATAAACTATGTCCTAGGTTTATCTTAGAGCTGCATACTTGACTATTATATATTAATTTTTTTTTTACCCCCAGAGAAGTTAATCCTGGAGGTACTGGGACTTAATGCTTCTGTCCTGAGTTTATCAAACAAGGAAACATTATGTTACTTTCCCCCAGATCCCTATTATCTGAGACCATATTCTGATCCTAGAAATAGAGAAGGAGCAGTTGGGGTCGTTGCATTTGATATGGTGGGTTATTCAGCACTGCTTCCCCAGTGTAGCTCCAAAGGATTTTTACCAAGTTCTTTGACAGGTCTCTAAGGATATTAGAGCTGCCACTAGAGGGCTCAGCAAGTTTAACGCTCTGAGCTGACCTTCGAGATGGTAATAAAGGCCACAGTGAGTGAATTCTCTCAGCCTTGAGAAACCCAAAATCTAAGAAGGTCAAAGCAGAGAGTGATCAGCACCATCTTCTAGTCCAACTCTCTACAGATGAAGAAATTGAGGTCACTCCTTCCCCAAGAAGAAATCAAGGAAAGTGACTTGTCCAAGGTTATATAGCAAATTAGTAGCAGATACTGGAAAGACCCAGGTGTCCTAACTCCCAGGTTCTTTCTATTATTTTATGCTTCATGCTTAAAGTCACAGGGACTCTGTGGCAGCAGTTTACTAGGTACTCACAGAATCATAGAATGTCAGAGATAGAAAGAAGCCTTTCAGAAAGGTAGCTTATGTCATGAATAGTAACTATTAGCCTTGGGTTGTCTGGGTGGGTCTAGAGTTGGTCTTATACCATTTCAGAATCTAGATTCAGAAATTACCAATGAGGGAATTGTACAATGAAACCTACTATTTATTTATTCTGTCCATTATGATAGATTAGGAAATTGAGATCAAGAAAAGTAAATTGATTTGCCTGAAATCACACAACTAGTCTCTGACAAAAACCAGGGCCTGTACCCTGGTCCAATGCTCTTTTCCTCTATACTTTAGGACAAGAAACAGAATAATGGACTAGAGATCCAGACACTCTGGGTGGGGGCTGGAAGTGTTTGGAAGTCAAAGTAGGAAGGAATGTTAATAAGAGAAACCTGTGTGAATGTGGTATTTTAGAATATGGGTCCAAGCAACCATTTAACTGACTGAGGAAATGAGGGCAGACAGAAGAGATGTTAAGTGGATGATGGGAGCAGCCAGGTGGGAATAGAGATAAGGAGAGAGAGGAGGAAGGCACCAGGGTTTAGAGTGGAGGTGCTCCGGTGATGGCCCTCTTCCAATCCTGGCTAGAGTCCATGGCCTCCCTTCCCTTGTATATCACTTCAGGAATATGCCTATGAATTTTTATCATCTGGAGTCAGTGCTTCTTTTGGCTGCCCTAATGCTGGCTCTGTCAGCACAAGGCAATGAGGTTGTGATATTGTCTGAGTTAGGATTTACTCTTCCCAAGAGTCCTGCAATCCAGTCAGAGTTATTGAAGATGGAAAAGAATCCGGTTTTCCAGGGTGAAAGCTAGGGAGATCTGGAGATTTTCCTGTATCCTGCAAATCTCCAATCACACTCCAGTTAGTGAGAGTCTGGCAAACCCCGGACTATCCTATGCTTCCTTCTCTACTGACTTCATTTGAAATGGACACTAACCTAGTCTTAAATTTGGCAGGACACAGAAGGACTACTTTTGATTCAGCCATACATGCACTAGTGCCTAGCATCAAATGTTATTATTAGGTACCCCTCCTTTTAGTCAAGACCTGGTTGTTTGTCATTATCTGATGGAATAAGGTGGAAATAGGGATAGGATGGAATATAATGGGATGGGATGGGATGGGATGGGATGGGATGGGATGGGATGGGATGGGATGGGATGGGAAGGGATGGGAAGGGATGGGAAGGGTAGGATGGGATGGTAGGGGATGAGATAGAATGGGATGGGAGGGGAGAAATGGGAGGGAATGGGAGGGGAGAGGATGAGAGGGAATGGGATGGTAAATCATAAGCTAAAAACCATAAAATGCTCAACCTTGAAGGGACCTTTGAAATCATTTAATCTAATAGCTTGGCCAGGATCTACCCAGTTCAGTTGTCCCAAACCTCAGCATCTTCTAAGTATTAGAAGCCCTACTCCCTGCACCCAAGTGAATTGCAAAGCTTCATTGTCTGACTTGCAGTTTTCTTACATAACAAACATTTCACTTTCACTACAAATTAAGACCATTTTTATTTTTTATTATTAAATAGATTAGAAAAAAAGTTAGTCACCATTCTGAATTGAATTCTATCTCTCTACACATGTATTTCTCTGTACACATGGTGTTCCAGGGTCTAAGTGTTATTGCAGCTCATATGTGTGTGTATACTTACTCCACAGGAATCACATTATTTGTGCTATATATGTGTCATGTGTTGTGGGTGTATCATACATATATGGTGTG
The DNA here is from genome assembly GCA_028646515.1 of Pseudochirops corinnae. NCBI lineage: Eukaryota > Metazoa > Chordata > Mammalia > Diprotodontia > Pseudocheiridae > Pseudochirops > Pseudochirops corinnae. Next base: position 152,808,419 of record CM053589.1, read on the forward strand.
TGCAGTGTGTATGTGTGTGTGTCATATCTTTATAATCCCTATATCTCTCTAACCCCATATGCACACATTTGTAGAGTGTCCCCAAGATTTTATGGCACTAATGCTTTAAGTATCCTCAATATTTAACGCCTCAAATCCAAGTGCCAATTGTCTTGCCTTGTAGCTCCACTTGCTTTGTGCTTCTCCCCTTTATAACTTTGCTCATCTCTCCCTCCCTCTCCATTGAAAATTGGAACTGTACCTATATTTCAAGGTACTACTCAAATTCCTCCTCTTTTAGGGAGCCTCCCTCTACTATCTCCAAGCCCAAGGGATCCAGTAACACTTAGAGGTTACTGATTTGTATTATCAGTTATCAAGGCCTCCTGTAGAAGCTGAAATCTGAGCTGAGTCCTGAAGAAAACCAGGCTATTGGGTTTTATAGCACCAAGCTGGGAGGAACCAATCAAAGGAGGGTGAGGGTGGGGGGGGAGGGGCGAGGTATTTCCAAGGTGTAAAGTCCAGGGGTCAAGTCTGGGGATAGAATGAACTTCCAGGGTAAATAGGTTTCTGAAGTCTTGTAGAGAAAGAGCAGGAGAGTTGGGGTCCAGTCTGAAGAGAGAGATGACAGAGAGAGACACCTGGAAGTCAGGTATTTCTGACTTTGAGGATAATTCTCTACCTAGCACTATGTTAGTCTTGAAACATTACAGCATACAAAAAGGTTTTCAATCTGTTGCTATGAACATGGGTTTGTATATCCCTATAGAAGCTGCCCATAGGAATTTTCTTGAATAATACTAACAGCTAATATGTACAGAGCACTTGAGATTTGCAAAGCACTTTACTCATATTACTTGATAATTTATGGCTTTATGAGATCCTGTGAGGGAGGAGCTATCAAAATTCCCATTTTACAGATAAATAAACTCAATCTGAGAGAGGTTAACTGACATGATGTGGCTGTTAAGTGTTAAAAGCAGGATTTTAATTCAGGTCCTTTTTGACTCCAACTCTAGATCTCTATTCCATAATACCTTGCTCCACAGGAAATGTTGATCAAGGTGGAAAGGTAGATGTCCCACCATACCCATTTCTCTGACCCTTCCTCTCCTTGACAGAATCATAGAATTTTAGAGTAAGAAGGAGCCTCAGAGGTCATTGATTGAATCACATTACAAATACTCCTTGAAGCAATACCCCTATTCATCCAATATCCATCTGTCTGAAGACATCCAGTGACCATGACCTTACCCTCCCCGGACCCCCTCATAGCCTGAGAGGCAGCTAGTAAGCCTGGCCCAGTGAATAAATAGTAAGGTAAATTCTTCAGACTCAAAATGCAGTTTTTACAGGGATATCATCGGGAGAGTCAGACCTACTTGTAGAATGCTTTCCATCAGTTTTAAGAATCAAAGGCATTGGTCACCCACTAAACAAAGAGAAGTTTCCTCGCTGATCATTTTTTCCAAGTATCTGTAGATCCAATGTGTTCAATGGCTTCCCAGTGAGCTGTGATGGTCTCATTGCCTCAGGCTGACCGACTTCATTGTAATACTCCTGCATCTGGCATACCCTTTCCTCAATGCTGTGCTATGAACTGCCCTACTTCTCTTGGGTAGGGGTTTCTACACTCTGCTTCATCCAGAGACCTTCAGCCAGCAGCCCAGGAAACAGTTGCTTCATCTCTGATCCTTGCACAGTAAAGTTTTGTTACAAAGTCCCACTTTTCTATCTATCTGTGCTACTAGGAACGGAGAGTTGGCTTCTGACAATAACTCAGCAGATCCAATTGGTATAGAGATATTAGATGATGAAGATGATATAATTTCCTAGTTCCTGAAACACTCCTATTATGAGACACTTCCTTATAATTCTAAGGAAGAAGGGGAAGTTATGTGCAGTCATAGTATATCTGTGGGCTCTCCTTTTCTATGGGGACCCATTTCCTTTCAGCAGAAGAGAGCCCTCTTTGGCTATATTTCAGTCAAGAGTCTTTTTTTTCCTCAGTATCTTCCTTCAGACTGAATTTCTTGCACTTCCAGAAAGTCTCTTGGGTTTAAAGTTTTGCTAGACATCTCATTCATGACGAGAACCCCATTGAGGTGCTGGGTCTTGTCTCTATTGGCCAATGGAAAAAAAAAGTGGAACCAAATTTCAGAGGCCTGTCCAATAAGGCCTGGAGTTATGACTCCCAGTCCTGTACTCTGCGTGCACAGCTACACTTAGGAACATTTCTTGTGACTCCAGCCAATCTGGATTCTAACCACCTGGGATCTCTCATCCTGGAGATGCTGTGGTCTCATCAGCAGAAGGGTTGGACAGTATTAGTCAGAGCTAAGTGTTCAGTGGTGGAAGTCATGGCTGTGGGTTGATTCCTTCATCTGGTTTTAATCAACCTCCCTTTTTGGTAAATGTTCTTATTTTCATGGAATATTCTCCCAACTGCCAAATGTTTGCTGCAGGCTTGCCTACCTTCCTTCTCATTCTCTAGCATAGGATGCTCAGAGGATGCATCTTAAAATGGACAGTTAAATAGGCAAACCATTATCTTAATTTGGTGTTGTTTCCTCATGCCTGACAGCAAGATTTCCCACTCCCCACCCCCAACCCCTATTCAGAGAAGGCAGATGTGTGTCTGTAATCTCTCCCAAATCCAGAGAGCCCAAGACTCTTTCACTCATGCTGGGAAATTCAAACTGTGTAAAACCTATCTGATCAATATCAGCAGAGTGCTATTCAGACCTGAGCCTGCCAGGGTGATAATATCTGGCAAAGAGGTTTGCCTGGAGAATGGCCCAGTGTTCTTCCAAGGTATCACATTCCGATGCCATTTGGGGGAGACTTTCGGGAAAGGGGGGGATGGCCTTGATCCTTCATTCCACAGTTTCTTAAGTTGCCGTCAATGTGAGTTGAAGGAAATCTGTTCCTCATCTATCAAGATAAGTTAGCAGCAAGAGCAGATTTCTGAGTAGTTACATATGTCAATAACTGAGCAATTGAGGTGGCAAGGGGCTGATATTTCTTTAATGAGACTGGGTTTTGTTGTATGTCTGTTTGTTGTTTTTCATTAAAAAAATATTTTGGCCAGAGCTGTTAATGACATTATGATGTGTTTGAAAATGAAAGATATCAAAATATCACCTCTTTTATTTTGATGAGGGGTTGGCATATATGAGAGCCTTTCAAAAAGCCAGGTTTACTGTGGTCAGTTTCCAAAAAGGAAAATGCAGCCAAGGGTGTGTAAATGAAGTCAATAGGCAGTGCCTGCCTGAGAAGTAGGGTGGGCATCACTGGGCAGTATGGGTGAAGACAGAGAACAAGAAAGGACTGACTCAGGCTTTCTGACCAAGGCAGAAAAAGTACCAGGGGAGTGAAATTCCTAGACTCTCCAATATGCACCTCAGATTATTTCAGTTAGAAGTGTGATGGGCAGGACACTGGATTAGGAGTCAAACAACATGGACCATAGCCTCCCACTGACTATCTCTGCGGACTTAGGTAAATTATTTCATCAATGAGTCTCAGTTTGCTCTTCTGTAAAATGGTAATAATAATCTCTGCCCTGTTTTACAACTTTCAAAGTGCTTTCATATAAACCTTTAAGGAATAAATCAGAGACTCAAGAGATCTCTATCTGGGCAAAAATGCAAATGCTCATTTGCCCTAGCTGAGTAGAAAAAGCTTGCCACCAGGGATTAAGAAATACCGATTTCCAGGCATGGAGTCATGAGTGAGTATCAAGTGAGGACATTCAAAACACTTCGAAAATTATAAAGCACTATACATGTGGATGGTCTAGTTCTTATTGTCCATTGAATCTCTCCTTTCTCTCTCTCTCTTCCCGGAGTTCAAGGAATATACAATCAATGTGGTCTCATTACAGTGACATTTCAGGTATGGACCAAGAAAAAGTGATGCCATGTCAAAGTGATGGGAGAATTTTTTGTTACCCAACTTGACTATAGATATCATGTATTTACAGTAATTTATCTTTTATATAGCACTTTGTCAAGATCTTTACTTACAACAACCTTCTTGGTAGATAGTGGAAGTATTATTAATCCCACTTCAAAGATTAGAAAACTGATGTTCAAAGCAGTTAAGAGGTTAACATAACTAGGAAGTTTTTGAACTAAGACTCAAACCCAGGTCTCCTGATTCCAACTTCAATGCCTTTTCCCACTATAGTCAATCATGTTGACACTTCAATAGAATCAATAATAAAGTCACTCAATGCAGTTGCTTCTTCAAAGCTTATGCTGTTTAACATGCTCAGTCAACTAACATTTTATTGGGCATTTATTTTGTGCAAGAAATTGCGTCCTTGGCACTGTATGCAACATGATTTTCTATAGTGATGCTTCTCTAGAAAATGGTCCAGAAAATAAAACAGTTTGACTATAATATAAAAGGCATTAAAGGGAATAACTTGGAATCAGACTGGAAATTTAATCTAGAGACAGATTAGAAAGGGCTAAAATTTAGCCACTAAATTCTAAATAGAGTCATTTATATTTTCTCCTAGACACAATAGGGAGCCATGAAGGTTTCTAGAGCAGAGGAGTGACATGATCAGACCTGTGCTTTAGGAATATCAAGTTGGGCTAGTAGAGGATGGATTCAAGAGATAGAGTTAGGAACTAGAGAGTTGCCTGATTCATTGAAAAGGTAAATACTTTCATATATTCACATAGCCAGTATGTGTCAGAGATAGGACAAGTTCAGGTTTTCCTGAATTTAGTATATCTGAAATTAAAGTCATTGAAATAATTTCTTTCCAAAACCAGCTCTACTATCTGAATTCCCCCCTATTAACTGTATCAGCATTTCCCAATCACACAGACTTAAACTTTATAGTCATTTTGTCAACATTTCTACCTCCCCATTTCTAATAAATAATCCATATATATGTATGTATATATAATATTTATGTCTAAATGTATACACACACATACATATATATACACCCACATACACATGCATATACACATGCACACACATATACACACATACACATACATATACATATACACACATACACATACATGTACATATACAGTTATCTCTTCCACAATGCAGGGGTTAGGGGTACAGTTTGAAAAATTCACATAAAATTTTTTGATCCTTCCTTCATATCAGAGAGTAAGTCAAAATTAGTATAGTATTAAAAGATAAAATATGTTGATAGTGTACAATACATATATTTTATGCATTTCTGAGTTTCTAAACTTTTTCTATGTCATCTGCTGGCTTCTCCGAAACTCAAAAAAAAAAAATTCCCATTTAATTTCTTTGACCAACACACAATATATGGAAACCGCAATGAGGAAAGTCGTGATTTGGAAGGGATAACTATGTATATAGACATATTAATGTGTATATGTATATATGTGTGTGCATACACACACAGATGTTCTTCTTTATAATCACTCACTTCTATCCCTTCTTTTCTATATCTGCAGCTACCAACCTGGTTCAGATCACTTATTATCTCCAATTTGGATTGTACTTGTTTAATAACTAAGTCCCTTCCTTCTAGTCTTTTTCTCCTCTAGCTTATCCCAAATATTTCTGCAAAAGTAATTTTCGTGACACAGCACTTTGTTCACGTCACCATCCTCTGGATCCATGAAATCTTTATTCCATTTCAAATATTCTCATGATTACTTGTTGCCTATGAGAAAAAACCCAAACTTTGTCTTCTAAAATCTGATCCAAAAATTCTTGCAAAATGAGTGTGGGCAGGATGATTTCCAAGGTCTTTTCCATCTCTAATATTCTACCTTCCCAGGCCTATCTCTCAATATTCCCTGCATGAACCCTCATCTGTGTTTTCCAGTAGAATGTAAAGTCCTTGAGGAAAGACAAGATTTTTGTGTCTCTGAGCCCCAACACATAAAAAAGTACTTGACACATAGTAGATGCTTACTTGGTTGAATTGAATTTCCTCTGTTGGGTCCTCTGTACTCTGGTCTCTTCCTTCCTACTACCGTCATCTTCCAGAGGTACCCTCCAATCTTTTCTTCTTTCCTAAATGTGACCTATCTTTCCAGGCTGAAGTCTCCCCTCCTCCAAAAAGTCTTCCTCGTCTACTCTGATCTTTCCATCTTGGGAACGTTAGCACTTAACATCTTAATGCAATGCCTCATGCTGGTGCCTCATATAATTTTTTGTTTTGTTTTGTTTTTTTGATATTCAAATGTTGATGTCTTGTATCCTCACTTATAAGCTTCTTGAGGGTAGGTAGCCTCTGTATTACTGACAGGCCAAACACAGTAACTTACACACAGAAGGTGATTTGTTGATTTGTTAGATTTTTGTCATAATATTGCAAGGCTGGATAAGTGAAGGAAAAAATGTTGGCTGGGCAATTTTCCTTAAGATATAAAAAAGATTAGGAATAGGAATAACCAATGAAATCCCTTGGGAGGAAACTTTATTTTAGCATAGGAATCCTTAACGTCGGACATAAACTTTTTTTTCTTATATATGTCGATAACTGTATTTCAATGTAATTGGTTTCCTTTGTAATCCTACATATTCATTTTATTCATTCAAAAACATGACTCTGAGAAGAGATTCATAGGTTCCATCAGCCTGTCAGAGGAGTCCATGACCAAAAAGAAAAAGAAAAAATGTTAAAATAATTGCTTTACTACTAAGTATAAGGTGACTTTGGAATGCTAAGATTCTCCAAGCAAAAGTTACTGAACCAGCCCCTCCTTTGATGGAGAAGGCAAGGAATTCTCTAATCCTTTCAATGTTTTAATTCTTTAATTAAGTATGGTGGCATCATCCCTAATGAACTTTACTTATGACTATTCCTTTACCCCTGGGGCCAAAGTCAAGGCAGAACTTGAGAACAGAATTATCTTGAGTGGTTCTTTGCCCTTCTCTCACCCTCTGTACCAACCCTGGGTACTAAAACAAGTAGTCCTCCCAAGGAAATAAAGGGAACAAAATCCATTGACCTTTGACAAGATGGTTCTTTTCTATTTCTAGCTTTCTAATCACAGCCAAAGGCAGACCCCACTGGGACATCTTAGCTACCTCTCTCCCTGAGTTAGGGAAGGTTCAGTCGTACCAAGTTCACAGGGAATGTGACTCTAGAGAGCAGGACCCTTTCTCAAATCTGGAATAAATAGCAGGAAGAAAAAGGTCCTTTGTGTAATGGGTAATCACAATCAACTTATGAAAGAGACAAGAAGGGGCAGTTAGGCGGCACAGTGAAGAGAGCACCAGCCCTGGAGTCAGAAGGACCTGAGTTCAAATCTGACCTCAGACACTTAACACTTACTAGCCATGTGACCTTGGGCAAGTCACTTAACCCTAATTGACCTGCCTTTCCCCCTCCAAAAAGAAAAAAAAAAAGAAAGAGACAAGAAGCATTGAGTACTATTTTATGTAAAAATTTGTTTTATCGATGTTTTACATAAAACATTTTCCCCAGTCTTCTCGCTATAGTAAATGAGCACTGGACATCAAACAAGTTACTTAATTTCTACTTGCCTCAGTTTCCTCATCTGTAATGGGAATGACAATAAAAGCACTCAGCTCCCAGAGTTGTTACGAGAATCAAATAAGATAATATTGGGAAAGCACTTTGGAAATCTTAATTTACTACATAAATGCTAGAAATCATCATTATCACTATGACAACCATCATCTAACTATCTCTATCTGCTTCAATGGAGAGAGTGTCCATACTGACTTTCTTTTCTCATCAGACTATGGTTTGCACTCCTCCATCTTGCTCCAGAAAATTCTTCGTCCTGGATGACTTCTACACTGGGCTTCACATCTCTGTAGTACCCTCAGTTCCTGCAGCCCCTCCCTCTGAACCTCTATTTGTTGAGAGTCCCCAAGACAGCCATCTCTTCATTTTCTATCAGTCTATATCACTTTGGATTTCTCCATCATGCCCCATGCTGGATTCCTTCTTTCTTGCCTTCCATCAGCTTCCTTTTATATCTCGTCTTTCCCATTGGAATGTAAGCTCCTTGAGGACATGCATTGTCCTTCTTCTTGTTTCTATTTGTATTCCCTCAGTTTAGCACAGTGTCTGGTACATAATAAGTACTCAATTAATATGTATTAACTACAGTGTCTGGTACATAATAAGTACTCAATTAATATGTATTAACTATGGACTTGTTGACTGACCCAATTACACATTCTTGGATTATTAAAGAATCACAAACTAAATGAAATTCATTGTGACATGATGTGAGGTGAGGGCATACATTTCTTTTTTGCCATATTGTTAACCAATTTTCTCAATAATATTTGCTAAGTACTGAATCATTTCCCCATTTTTAATGTCTCCAGGGCTATCACACTATTTGTGCAGGTTTTGGGTTCTCTTCTAGGATTTCTATACTAATCTATCATTTCTCTTGTTTTTGCCAAACCCCAGACAGTTTTATAATATATTTTAAAATCTAGAGAGTCATGCTCACCTTAATCTACCTTCCCATGCTTTTAAATTTAAATTTTGGTATTCCCATCCATTTGATTTTCCAATAAAATGTCATCATTGTTTTATCTAGTTCTATAAAGAAATCAATTGATATTGAATTAAATAAGTAGATTAATTTAGGGAGTGTTGCTATTTTTACAATATTGGTATGACCTATCCATGAAGAATTTCAGATTGGAGAAAAACATTTATAGCAAAATAACAGATTAAAAATTTTATATCTAATATAGATATAATATATATATAGATAATAATATAGATATAGATACAGATATAATATATATATTATATTTTATATATAAATTATATTTTATTATATATATATTATATATATAAATTATATTTTATATAAAAATATATATAATATAATATAATAATATAGATATAAATATTCAAAAGCAATATTTGCTCATCATTGAATAAACAGCCAAAAAGAAATAGAATCGTCAAATGGCTGATGGTATCACATGATCATGAGGTTAGAGTTAGAAAGGCTCTCAGAGGCAAATTAGTCTGACTTCCTTATTTTATATTAAGAAAATGAGGTCCTTAAACAAAAGAATCATCTAATCAAAGTAAATGATTTGTATACAGAAATAGTCAATATATATATGGCACTTGAAAATTTGCAGAGCACTTGATTTTTTATCTCATTTGCTTCCCATAAAACCTGGGAGATTATTATTATTATTGTTATTATCATCTCTATTTTACAGATGAACAAACTGAGGCTGAAAGAAGTTAAGTGACTTGTCTAGGGTCATACAACAAGTAAGTGCTTGAGGCAGGATTTGAATTCAAGTCTTACTGATTCCATGTCCAACCTTCTATTCCCTACACACCACCTACTTAAACAATCAGTTGAAAAAATATCCAACCCAACTAAGGACCAGAGATGCGCAATTAGAAATATTTTTAGGAGATATTTTTCACAACCACCAAGTTGTCAAAAATGAATAAAAGCAATAAAACTGGAGGGACTAAAAAGAAATGGGTATAGATGAATAATATGCTCACTGCTGGTAGAAATACAAATTACCAGAACCTTTTCAGAAGGCAGTCTGAAAGCCCACAAGAGGAATGAGAAAAAATATTCTCTTTGACCCAATAATCCTTAGGAGAGTAGTCACAAATCCAAAGAAATATAGCTGTTCCAATATATGCATAGCAACATAATTTTAATCACAAAGAATTGGAAATAATCTAAATGTCCAGCAGTGGTGAATAACTGAGAAGTTATGACATGGGAATGGAATGGAAAGCTACAATGCTGTTAATAATGACAAATATGTGGAAAATAAATAAATTCAGAAATTACTATGAAGTAATGCAAAAAGAAAAAAGAAAAAGATGCCCCATTGGCCAGGGTAATGTAAAAGGAAAAATGCATACACAAATTCAGAGATGAAGGAATAGAGACTATAAGGGGACACAAGAGAATAAATAAATTGGTATGAATATATTACATGCAGAAATGTATTTTAGTGGAAATGATTGTAAATGAATTTCTATTTGATTCTATAGTGATTTTAAAATTAAGTATAAATTCTGAATTTAAAAAAAGGATCATTTCAGACATGTGGAGTTCCAGACATCCCTCAGCCTCAAAATGTCTCGTTGGCGAATGTTGATGCTAGGTTTGGAGCTCAGGAGAGACACTAGGGCTAGATAGGAAGTTTTAGTATTGTTACTGTTGTTCAGTTATGTTCGTGACCCAGTTAGGGGTTTTGTTGGCAGAGATATTGGGGTGGTTTCCCATTTCCTTCTCCAGCTCATTTTACAGATGAGCCAATGGAGGCAAAAAGAACTAAGTGACTTAATTCCTAAGTGATTCGATGTCATATAGCTGGTGGCTGTCTGGAGCCAGATTTGAACTCGAGAAGATGAATCTTCCTGACTCCAGGCCCAGGACACTATCCAATACGACACCTAGCTGCCCTAAAGTTTTAATAGTCATTTGTAAAAAGAAAATTGAAAAAAATAAAAAATTTTTTAAGAGATACATGACATTGTTTTAGACATAGAAGAAACTTTAGTGGTCAGGAGGTTCAACTTCTTCATTTTACAGATGAGGAAACTGAGGCCCAGAGAGGTTAAGTGATTTATCAAGGATCTCCCAGTAAATGTCGAGACAGAATTTGAACCCAGACCTTCCTGATACCAAATCCAGAACTATAACCACTATATCACACCACCTTCAAAGAGCTTTCAGTCTAGTTGGTGAAATAAGACATGTATCTCTATTTTTAAAACATTAAAAGATAGTATATAAATAAGATCCAAATAAGAGAGGCTGACAATAAGTACTATAGGGATTCAAAGTAAGGCCAAATAAGTTGGAATTGGGTTGTTCTTATAGAAGCTTCCTTGCCCTGCGCCAGCCCCACCTCCAAACCTCCAAATGAGGACTTGATGTAGTCCTGAAAGAAGAGGAGGAAAGCCCTTAAGCAAAGGCAAAAAACAAACAAAAACCACCAAAATCTCGGGATTGTCACCATAATTGTCTCCTATTATTGTTGCTGTTATGTGTCAGTTTCAGTCATGTCTGACTCTTCCTGACCTCATCTGGGGTTTTTTTTGGCAAGGACGTTTTGCCAGTTCCTGCTTCAGCACATTTTACAGATGTGAAAACTGAGGCAAACCAGATTAGGTGACTTGCCCAGGGTCATGCAGTTAGTATGGGTGTGAGGCTGGATTTGAACTCAGGTCTTCCTGACTCCAGGTCCAGAGCTCCATCCACTGAGCCATCTAGCCGCCTCCCGTCATCTCCTAGTTGCTCAATGAAAGGGTCTGTTGCTCAGTCTTTATCCTCCTTGCTCTTTCTGCAGCATTTCACAGTGGCGCTGGCCAAATTCTCCTTCTAAAAATACTCTCTTGCCTGGGCTTCCAACACACTTTCTCCTGGTTCCGCTCCTATCTGCCTGAGCCCTTCATTATCTCCTGGTTGATTTTTCTCCATCTCCTAAGTGTACTTTTCCCTTAAGTCTATGTCCCAAGCTTGCTTCTTTACTCTCTCCACATTCTTTCCAAGAGTGACCTCACCCTTTCCCAAGGGTTCAATTATCACCTTGACAGGGCTAACTCTCCGATCTCTCAGTATGGCCCTCATCTCCCTTCTGAGTTCCAGCCGCACAGCTCATCTGCCTAATAAACATCAGCTGGATGTCTTTCTGGTATCTCAGAGTCTACATTTCTAAAACTAAATTTATTATCTTCCCCACAAACCTGCCATTCTTCCCAACTCCCCCATCTCTTTTGAAGGCACCACCGTCTCTCTTGTGAGACTCCCTAGCTTGAAGTATTCCAAGTAAACTTTAACTCTTCTCTCTTTCTACACACTCATTCAAGTCTCTCCTTTTGCTGACCTACGTCCTAATACGTCTCTGGGGCAGCTAGGTTGTAGAGTGGATAGAGTGCTTGATCTGGAGTCAGGAATATTCATCTTCATGTTGTTCTTTCTCCTTTGTTCTCAAAGAGGACCTCTGACATCAGAAGGGTGATGTCCTTGACTTGCAGGTGAATTGGATTTCAGTGAGGCAGAACTGTGCAAAGTTATCAGTCTCACTATCTCCTCCAGAGTCATATGAGTCTAGTGGGAAACAGGTCAGGATGACTACAAACGACCCTAGGTGCAATGGAAGGCCTTCATCTTTTTAAGCTAAGGTCTTTTGCCAGTCCCAGTTTGTCTGAGGCAACACCCAGTCAGTGATTTAAGGCTAGGTAAGAAATGAGCCAAAAGATGGCCTAATTTGCCCATTCAGTTTTTTTTTTTTTTAAATCAAAATGGCTTAAAATCTCTAGGGAAGACCCTCAGGGTTTCTGGACAGAACTGAGCTCAAATCTGGCCTCAGACCATTTCTAGCTGTATGATCCTGAGCAAGTCACTTAACCCTGTTTGCCTCAGTTTCCTCATTTGTAAAATGAACTGGAGAAGAAAATGGCAAAATGCTCTGGTTTCTTTTCCAAGAATACCCCAAACAGGATCACAAAGAGTCAGACATAAGTGAAACAACTGAACAAAAGAAAGGACAGATACCTAGATCCCCCTTAATGCTCATACCTTCATCTGTTCTCTATCTCCAATTTAACCTGTCTATAGCTTGTGTGTGGAGAGTTGTTTTCATACTTCATGAGCTCCTTTAGAGCAGGGACTGACTTTTGTCTTTAATTGTTCCTCCAACACTTAGCATGAGCCTGGGTCATAACAGTCACTTAATAAATACTTGACCGACCAAATGCTCAAAAGGAGCTTCAGTTGCTCCCTATTACCTCCAAGATGATATAAAAAAGTCCTCAACTTGACAATTAAAGTCCTTTGTAATATAGCTCCAACATATTTTTACGGACTGATTTCATATTATTTCCCTTCATACATTCTCCGCTCTAGCTAAAATGAACTGTCCTCCAACCTTGTCCCACTGCGTTCCCATTTTTGGGTAATCAGGCAAAAACAGTCTCCAAGCCCAGCATTCATTCCCTCTTCATTTTTCCCTTTTAAAATTGTCCTGTTTCTCCCAAGTCCCACTCGTACATCATCATCTATGAAGCCATCCATTATCTCCTCCATCCCCAGATGAAAGTGTTCTCTCCTAATATAATGAAAAAAAAAATACTAAATAGAGGAGCTCTGCTCAAATTCTGACTCTGCCACTCCTGACTGGCATGACTGGTGAGTCATTTAACTTGCCCAAGTCTTAGTTTCTTCATCTGTAAAAAGAGAAGGTTGAAGCAAATGATATCTGAAGGACCTTCCAACTTGTAGGGAAAAGGGGTAAACATTTGTATAGTGTCTGCTATGAGCAAAACATGATGCTAAATGTTGTTGTTTTGCAATGATTATCTCATTTGATCCTTATGACAATCCAGGGAAGTAGGTGCAATAATTATCTCCATTTTGCAATGAGAAAACCAAGGTAGAGTGGTTTGTCCAGGGTCACACAGCTAGTAAGGATCTGAGGCTAGATTTGAACTCAGGTCTTTCTGCCCCAGGATCCTATCCACTGTGCCACCAGCTGCTTCCCTCCAGTATACAATGTTCAGATTTTCCTAGAGCACTTTGGTATTCCCCTTCACCCCATGCCATTTGGGCATGAGATGCCCTACTCCTCCTGCACCAATATAATTGGATCCTCCTTGAAAGTGGGATCTATCTCATTTACCATCATTGTGTCTCCAGCTCCTAGTGTGCTAGTGTGCCTATACGTACTTAAACATTTGTTTTAACTTTAATGAATGGAATCATTACCATCACCATCCATGAAAACAACACCAGCAAGCCAGAGAAGCAGGAAGTGCTTCCAATTCTCAGATTCCCAGCTTCCTTTTCTGTAAAATGAGGTACATACAGTGAAACACAGAATTCTGGGATGGTAGATCTGCCAGAGGATTCTGAGGCCCTCCATTTCAACTGGCACCCAGAGAAGTACCAAAGACAAAGGAGGTGGGGTGGAGTGGAGTGGGGGAGAGATCATCTGGTCATTGATTGAAGAAATCCAATTGGGTCTGGGGGGAAATTCACTACATCCTGAGGCAGCCCCTTCTCCCTTGATATAGCTCTAATTATTGCAATGTTTTTTTTTTTCTTTATATCAGGTTTAAATCTGCCCCTTTCACTGACTGTTGTCAGATCAGTTCCTTGGAGCTAAGTAGAACATGTATAATTTGTCTTCCTCATGAGAGCCAGTCAAATAATTAAAGAAAGCTAGCATGTCCCCATAAAGGCTTGATTTCTCAAGGCTAAACATCAGTTTTCTCAATTGATCCTCATAAAGCATGATATTGAAACCATAGTTCTTACTTACCTTACTCTGGACCCTCCATAAAATCAGAGTCCTAACTTGTGCTCCCTGGAGCACACAACACAATACTCTGGATATATTCTGACCAGGGCAGATTAATGCAAGGATATAACCTTCCTAGCCCTGGGAGATACATTGCCTGTCTTAATGCAGTCTTAAATCATAATAGCTTTTTTAGCTGCCATATCACACTGTTGAATAATGTTGACCTTGCAGTCCACTAAAACCCACAGATATTTGTCATAAAACTACTACCTAGCCATGCTTCCTTTATCTTATCAAGTTAATTTAAAAAATTATTTTTCTTGTTAGCTATTGCTTTTATGTCACTTAGATTCTCTCTCCCCCCCACATGGTTTCCAGAAAGCCATTACATATTTTCAAAATGTTTTAAAGAAATAGAAACAGAGAGAAGAAAAAATAGTAAAAAATGATCAGCTCATTGAAAAATGTTGATGTTTTATATCTAATATTTCATACCTGTAGACTTCAAAGGAACAGAGGAAATTATATTCTCATATGTCTTGGAGGGGGCATCAAGCTTGTTCTTTACAATTTTACAACATTCAGTTTTGATTGTTTTGTGTTGGTGGGTCAATAAACATTTACTATGTGCTACTAAGTATGGAGAGCTAAACCCTGGGAATACAAATACGGAAAAGGAAGACAGTCTCTGCCTTCAAGGGACTTAAAATCTAATGAGGAAAGACAAGGAGCAAAAGGAATGTGGAAGGTGAAAGGTGGGGACAGAGGGAAAGCACTTGGCTTGGTAGCTCAGTGGAAAATGCTAAAGGAGTGCAGCTGGGTGGGAAATGAAGA
>CM053589.1:152823996-152869182 GCA_028646515.1 Pseudochirops corinnae
ATTGACTACATCCAACTGGAACTTGAGATACACAGGCACTGCGTTTGGGAGATCCATCCTGCCCTACTGAAAAGTGACATAGGAGAGAATAGACCGGGGGAGGTGGGACACACTGGGATGGCTCTTTTGGGGTGGTGGGTGGGGGAAAAAGGGGGAGAAAATATGTAACCCAAAATCTTGTGGAAATGAATGATGCAAACTATAATAAAATTAAAAAAAAAAAAACCTGAATACCTTGACCGACAAAATGAGTCAGCACAATTTCAGAGGGCCCGTGATGACGCACGCTACCCGCTCACTTGCCATTCCAAGCTCGGGCTAGCCTGATCAGACACAGTCAGACACACTGCAACTTGACTCTACTTAGTGATCTAACTTTGGTCCTCTTTGAGAGCAAAGGACAAAGAAAAAAAAAGAAATTGGAGGAGGTTCCCAAGGGATATACTTGATTTAAACAGAAGGTTTATAATCACAACTTGTAGAACTATAGAAATGATGGAATTGAAGGCTGTGTGGAGATGCCTCTTGGACAAAGAGAAGCACAGGATTGCTGTTTTACTTTTTGACAGTCACAGAACTCGTATAGAGCCTGGTCTTGAGAATTTTCCACTTCTCAGGGAAAGTCCAGGGAAACTTCCTGCCTCTGCTCTACAGAGAGAAGAACATATGGGACTAATGTCAGAAATCCTACTCCCCTTGCTTTGATTCTGTCCCTTGTGCTCCAAGAGTGAGGATGGGCCTCAGGGACACCAGGATTGGTTCTGAAATTGGCCTTGAGTTGGCTAAACTTTAGCTTCATGAGGAGTGGGGCTCCCACATAGTCTAAGTTCTTTCCTGCCTACCATGATTATAAAAACAATAAATGGGACCTGTAACCTTTGGGCCTATAATGATTCTTCAGATATAAGGAGAACATCCTTCTAGAAATGCTCTCATGTCCTCATTTCACTGTGATGCTTAGGACCTTTGTATTTACACATACAATCCAACCTCTTTATGAAGGAAAAAATCAAATTTTATTCTATATTCTCACTACTGGGCAGTCTGTTTCTTCCCCTATGATGCAGAATGTATATCAGAGTATCATTCTCTACCTTAATGACCTTCCATGGTAACCTCCCATAGAAGACAGCTTTGGTCAATGATAGTCTGTAACATCAGACCCAGTTGTATACAGACTACAGAAGCATTTGCATAAAAGAGGGAAGGGGGCCTAAAAATGTCCTGCTAGATAATCTACAGGACTGTCCCATAGACAGGTTAGCATCTATATTGTACCCACTACATCCCAGGCACTGCCGTAGGTGATTAACAAATATTATCTGGGAGATGGGTACTATGGGAGATACTAACCCCATTTGAGGGAACTGAGGCAAATAGGGATTAAGTGACTTGCCCAAGCTCACAAAACCTCCTACCCTAAGCCTATATCTAAGTCTTTCACAACTAGAATTAGAGCCCCTATGAGGATACCTCCAAGAAAAACTCCAAAGGGAATGTATCTGCTTCTTCAGGTCTCCGACAGGGGTCTCCATCTTTGGTATAACAAAAGAGGCACAGCAGGTTACAGTGGGAAAAAGCTCCAAAATTAGAGGCAGAGGACCTCAGTTCTATCCTGGTTCTACCACATACTTGCTGTGTGACTTTGGCCAAGACATCTAACCTCCTTAGGTTTTGGTTTCCTCTTATGTAAAACTAGGAGGAGGGAGAGGCTAAGAGTCAGAAGACCCCTGAGTTCCTGCCCAGCCCTAAACCCAGTGATCCTAGGATCTCATGAAAGGAAGAGAAATCTTGCATCTCAGCATTGATTTTTGGATACTAAATCCCTTTCAGGTATGAAATACAGGTACCTGCAAATGCTTCTTTCATTCCTTCCCATTACGATGCTAAGGTAAGGATCCAGTCTTAGATTTTTACCACATTGCCAGTCTTTCCCCCTTGGTCTATAGGTCTCTGTCAGTTGGACTATGCTGACTATGGACTATCAACTGGGAAGGAGGCGTCTCATACGTGGCAGCTTTTTTCTGCCTCCTCTCCACACCCTTAGCTGTTTTTTCTGAAAACTGGTTTCCTTGTTGGCATTCCCTAATTGACTGCCATATTGTTGTTTAACTGCTGCCATAGCAACCACCCAGGTTTTTTGCTCTTCTTTGCTAGACACGTCTTCCATGGTATGTCTATAATCAGTCACATATCTAGCTAGAAATCTGCAAAGCTAGCAGCTGCCTGCCTTTTAAGTCTAGCTTTGCTGACCTTGCAAAAGGACCTGATAGCCTACTGAATTAGGCAGCCAAATAGTTTATTATAAAACAGTACATCTCAGCGAAGAGGAGGACTCAAAAGCATTTTGGAGCATTCCAGACAAAATACAAGTCTTATGGACCCAGGGCTCAAAGTCTCCATCAGCAAACCCACCAGGCAATATTCTCTCCTGTCTGTATTTCATGTATCATTCAGCCTACAGTCAATTGTTAGGGGGTGGAGGTGTGGTATGATGGAAATGGGATAGACTGGGCTTGGCATTGGAAGACCTGACTTCAAATCTGACCTCTGCTACTTATTAGTTATAAGCTTTAAGAAAGCAGTGACTTTCCTAAAGAACAGACTTGATTGACCCTGCCACTCCCCTAGTCAATAAATTTCATTGGATTCCTATTACCTTTATAAGCTTCTGGTTGGCCTTTAAAATTCTCCACCACTTGCCTTCATCTTCCCTTTCTCTCCATATACTCCACAGTTCAGTGCTATTGATCCCTTTGCTGCTCTTTACACATAACACTCCATCTCCCATTTCTATGTCTTTGTACTAACTGCCACTCATGCCTGGAATACTTTCCCCCCTCATCTTCATTTCTTGGAATCACTGGTTTACTTCAGGGCTCAGCCTGAGGGCCTCCTACAGTACAAATTTCCCTTGACACATTCACTATGCCATAAAGCTCACATGAGCCTTCACCACTTCTACCACTTCATACCACCAACTCTAGCTTAATCTCATTGTTCAATAAAGCTAAATGATCCCAGAAGGTCAGGCCTACCTCTGCTGTTAGAGAGTAACTGTTTTTTCCAAAGGAATATAGATTTAACAGAGTTAGGATTAGAAACAGAATAGAATTAGAGTTAGAAATAGAATGAGGGTTAGAATTAGAAATTATGGTTACAATTGGAAATTGAAGACCTTTAATGAAATTTATTCACCAATATCTTGTACCTTTTTTCATCTAATAGGTTCTCCATTATATTTATTATGTTCAGCTGGTCTTCTACATGTTCGTCCTCAAAGTATAGTGGGACCACTGATGTTCTAGTCTGGCTCCCCTTCTTTCCCCGTCCCAGGAATAGTTTAGAGGCAAGAAGAAAACTCAATTCCAAGATTTGGAAACATTATATACACATATGTATATGAATGCTAGTGCTGCTGTTTTGACTTTCTGATTCTAGTTCCCATGTACATTTGGCCCTTGAGACTTTCCTAACCCTGCTTGTGGACCTGAACTGATTTCCAGATTTGATCCATTACCTGTCTGATCTATGGTGCTTGTGCATCTGAACCTTCCTGACCTATCTACCTATATTCCATTGTTTTTCGAAGTCATGCTATTTTCCAGTGTCCTCCTTGCCAAACTGAAGCCCTGATCTTGGCCCTTCTAGCTAGTCCTACCTTACTGACATCCATTCCCTGAATTGTTTAGCAGCCCTTGGTTTTTAGGTCCATGAAAGTATATTTGAAGGTTAAAATAAAATAGTTACAAAAATCTAATCTAATCCAAAGCAATCATTTCAAATGCAGACCTTTTGTATATGTAATAAAATCATATTCATAGCAAGTCATAATTCAGCCACATTTGGAGATCAGCTTGGGCCTATAGCCCTCAGTTTTAGAGTCACAAATTAACCAGCTATAGTCAGCCTCGGGGTTCTACAGAATTTGTGGAAACAATTTTTTTTGGCAAAGGCCTTTGAAAGCCCTCATAGAAACTCTCAAAAAGTACATTTGCAGGTTCTCTATGGGAGAACACAAAGAAAAGTTGACAGACTCCCCAGCTGCAGTCAATGTCAAGGTCCAGTGGCCATCTTTATTTAGGCAGTTCAATTGGGTGACCATTAGAAATTATCCAATCCATTCCACTTGACACAAAGAGAGGTCTATCCTGTTCTCAAATTCACAAATCAAGTTTGCCAGAATGCAGAGAACCTTGGGAAGACTCATATGAACTGATACAAAGCTAAATAAGCAGAACCAAGAGAACAATTTAGATAATGATCACAATAATTCAAAGAAAGATATCATAACTCTAATCGATTCAGTGGCTAATCTTGACTGCAGAGGACTGGTGATGAAATATACTTCCTTCCTCTCTTTCAAGACTCAGTCGACAATGAGTACAGATCAAGCAATATGTTGTCAGACATGACCACTGTATTGATGAGCTCTCTTTGACTATACATCTTCATTACAAGAGAGAGTTAGAGGAGGTGGAGTTATTGGGAAAGGACAACAATGTTTTAGAAAACCATTGATTGAAAAAGCAATGAAGTTTCTATCCATGAAGAAGAGGAGAGGTAAAAAAGGAAGCTCTTTCACTCCAGTCTAAATACTTGGGAATTCCTGACACTCTAACCCTAACAGGGTTGATTTTTAAAGGGCCATGAAAGATAAATACAAAAGGGTATGAAATCAATTTTGCCAACAGCTTGAGCAAGGAGTAATTGTGGTTGTAATTGTCACAGTGGCACCTAGCTTCTCCTTCAAGGAACCCCTACAGATTTTACCCAGCACAATGGGGAAGCCAGGATCAGGCTCAGACTCTGGCTTTCATCTAGCTATCTATCACCATTACATTGTTCATTGTGAGGGCGAAAAAGGGCAAAGCTTTCAGTTTAGGTTTGATGGAAGTCCTGTGACCCCAGGGTTTTTGTTATTTCTTTCCCCCTCTTTAACTTAAAGCCTAATTAACCGTAGAGAAGTCAAAGGTCTGTAACTCGTAACACATCAATTGAATTTCACTGATTTTTTTAGGTCTTAAGGAACTAGGGAATATTAATGCCATAAAGTGGCCAGATTGTTCTACAGCAAACTTTTCAAAATCATATTTCCAAAATGGGACCTTTTTTTAAGGCAATTCAGCTATATTGGCTGAGCCCCAGCCTCCAAAGAAAAAGAAACAAGCATTTCAAAGAAAACGTGGGCTGAGGATTCCTGAAATTCTTTCTTTCCAATCAGCTCTTTCTACCTAATCACATTATCCAAAGAAATAAGTAGAAGGTATATTCAATTATGCAATTTTAAAACAAACAAACCTGAAGCATAAACCAATAGATTACATGTTTTGCAGCAGATGTAGCAGTGGGAATATTAGCAGAGAGGAACTCAACTCCCCACTTAAAGAAATAAGGCTCATCTATTTTGTGTGTGTGTGTGTGTGTGTGTGTCTTTGTGTGTAATGTGTATATGTGTATATATGTGTATAATGTGTATGTATGTATATATGTTTATACACGTAAAACTTATACAAATACATACATGCATTACAAATACACATGCATATATACATACTTATATATACATATATACATGCTCACATATGTACATGTAAATATGTAGAACTCTATATCTATATAAAGAGAACCATCCCTTATAACACAGAATAAAAAGGAAAAAGAAAACATTTCAAGAAAACTAAGGAACTCATTGAATCAGTCTAACACTATACACAGTGTTCTACATCCTGTCCTCCTCCACTACAAAAATGGATATGAGGGAATATCTTCTTGTATTTCTTCTTTGCTGACAATTTTCATCTTTATAATTCTGCAGCATTGAGTTTTGATTGTTTGTTGTACTTTCCATTTATAGTTTTGTTGTCATCATGTGTATTGTTTTTTAAGGTTCTGCTTGCTTCACATTGCATCAGTTAACACATGTCTTCTTGTGTTTCTCTATATTCATCATTTCTTTTTTTAAATTTTTTAAATTGATTTGTTTATTTACTTTTAGTTTATAAGATTCAGTTCCAGAATCCCTTGAGTTTCAAATTTTCTTCCCTCCCTCTCCCTCCCCCCATGGCGGCATGTAATCAAGTATAGGATCTGCAAATATTCATCATTTTGAAGAGGGCGGTAATATTCCAGTCCATTCACATATCAAAACTTCCTTTTAGCCATTCCCCAGTTGATGGGAATCTACTTTGTTACTACAAACACTTGTATGAGATAAATACCATTGTTAACCCCATTTTAGAGTTGAGGAAACTGAGACAAAGAAAAATCCAGTGATTTGCCTAGGGTCACATGGCTCGTATGTATCTGAGGTCAGATTTTAACTCAGGTCTTCTTGACCTAAAACTGTAGCCACTTAAGATCCAAATGCTTCACAGCCTTGAGAGATAGATGATAGATAGAGACAGAGATAAATACACACATGTGTACGTGTGTGTGCATGCATATTTGTCTATACACTCAGTGTGTAGCAGAAAAATGATCCCAGGACCACACCATACAACAATCCTCAGCTCCCATTCAACATCCTGAGGCTCATGAGAATTGTTTCCTTAGAGTATCTACTTTAGGAAGGATTCAGAAATCAAAACATTGATTAAAAGACTAGAAAACAGGTGCTGTGTTCAGATAGAGGAGTTGGGTTATTTCTCTTTGAAAAGACTTGGGAGGGGGAAGGGTAGGAGAAAGTCCAACTCACAAAATTCTTTTTGAATTTGTTCTATGTAGACACAGCTCCCAGTCTAAACTTGACCAAATATAGATGGTCTGTGGGAAGGGGAGAAAAGTGGTCAGTGTGGTTGATCATTACGTAGCACCACCACCATAAATTATATTAACTGGTTCTGCTATACTATGGTCCTTTTGGTTCCATGTTGACACAGGCATAACTCCAATTTCCTGGATAATGCTGGCCAGAGTTTTGTAGGCCCAATATAACTGAGGAATTGTCTGAGTTCTCCACCTTGAATATGGAGAAACAACCCAAGTGTTGTGAGGTAGTGGAACAGGTTGGGGATTTGAGGATTATCCTTTCCAGGAAATCCCTACCATGGACAACCATCATTCTTGGGGCTTGGACATAGCCTTGCCTAGGGGCTAGGATATTGACTTGATTGCCTCTAGAAGTACCATCTAACTCTGCAATTCTATGAAGGCATAGAGTATCTGATGTTTCTTTAGGTACATATCCTCTAGAATGAAGAACATTCAATAAGTGGGTCTTTGTTTATCAATTAAGGATTTGGAAAATAACTCACTGCATCTTTAAACATCCGGCTAGTCTCACCCCATCAACTTCCAGCAACCACATGTTTCCAGATGTCATCAGAAGTGTCTTAGGCATGTTCTACAGGTCCATTACAATGAAGCAGATACATTTTCAATAAATGCACGTGCTCTGGCTGCCCTCTGGGGTAAATATTTTCAGAATTATTTGTGTTCATGTCTAATATCTAGAGCAGGCTCAGAAGGAATGTTTGATGAATCATTAAGAGTTGAGCCAACTAAACCTGGTTGCAAGATATTTTGAAAACCAACTTAAACCTCATCGCAATTCTCAAGCTGTCCCCAAGGCTTAAAAATCTCTAAGAAATCTGTTAAATCCCTAGGTTTACCCTTCTACTTCCTGTAAATCTTGCCCCCTACCCATCTACCTTCTCTCCTCCTTCTTTCCCCCAATGCCTAACAGTTCCTGCAGGGGCTGAAATGAGAGCTGAAAAAACCCAGCCAAATATATGCTTCTTCATGAGAACTGTAACCTGTTTCCCAAATGCTCTGGGTTCAACAACACCCCCAAATATGCTGTGCCAAGCTCTCCTTAATTTTGGAGCCCCTTGGTGTATTTCAGGGGAAATCTACTCCATATGTTTCTGATCCATTTACATTCAGCTCATCAGAATGTTGGTTTTTTAAAAGTTCTTGGATGTGCAAGATGCTTTTGGAGTCATTTATTTTTTACAAGACTTCCATGCCTTTAGTTTCAATAGAGAGAGGAAGTTGAGCTTTGTCAAGTGTAAATCAATGCGAGTCTCACAAGGCTCAAGTTCGGTTTTTAACTTTGAAGCCACAAAGCTTGAGTGGAATCTTAGCCTAACAAAAAGTACTCTGCATCCACCCCCTGGAAGAATTCACACGGCTAAGGGATTGTGGGAAAAATGGGAACTTTCTGTTTGGGCTAGCTGCAAATATTCAGTCTCAAAGGATTTCTGAAGGTTCAGGTGGGAAAAAGAAACTCCTCTCAACTTAGTGTGACTCATTCATAGCTTAAGAAAAGAGTCTAGGAATGCAGCAGACCTACTTGGATTCGCCACGCTGAAAGTATCTCACCAATCACAGTGCATCATCCCAGGGCATCAGGGCATTAGACCTCTAATATTCAGGAGTGAATTGGTGAGTTGGTCTGTGAATTAGAGGGAACAAACAAGAATAAGGGGAAAAATGTGGGAGGTAGATGGGAGTTGGGAAAAGAATCTAGCTATTCCCTGAAGGGAAAAGGAAGAACCAATATCCATGTCCTCAATATAAAACTGTAGAGTTGGGATTTGGGACAAGTTTAAATCACTGTAATACAATGAGGTTCAGCCCAAGCAAGGGGACAGAATATATCTCAAGATCCCAGAATATTAGAGTAGGAAGGGATGAGCAGCTGGGATTCTTAGCCTTTTTTCCCCTTTTTTTGTCATGGAAACTTTGGTGATCTAGAAAAGCCTATGGACCCCTTCTCAGAATAATGTTTTCAAAATGCATAAAGTAATATACATAAGATTATAAAGGAAATCAATTATATCAAAATAGAGTTATCAGAAAATAATTTTTAAGTAATTAGAATCTTTCTATCACATCCCTGAAAACGAATTCCTGTTACGATATAGGTGGCCATTCAATTTTTACTTGAAGACCTCCATTGAGTGGGATGCCCACTACTTTCCAAAGCAGCTCCTTGCACTTTGGGAGAATTCTTGCTATAAGGGACCTTTTCTTCCTCACACAGAACCCAAATTTGCCTCTTTGTAACTTCCACCCAGTTCTGGCTCTGCCTTCTGGGGTCAAAGGGAACAAGACCAATTCCTTTTCTCTATAGTGGGCCTTCAAATGCATGAATGAGGCTGTGATGTTCCTCTAAGATACTTCATATTTTTTAATCTGTCTTCATATGGCAGGACTTAATTCCTCTTCAACATCCTGGTTGTAATCTGGAAGCTCTCCAGATTAGCAACATCCTTCTTGAATTATGATACCAAGAATTATACTCCAGATATGGTCTGACAAGGGCGGAACATCAGGGTGTCATTCCCAGAAGCTATGCTGCCTTAATATCTTTCTGTAGTTTTACACTAGCAAAGTGAAGGGGAGAATGAAAGCAATTATCCAGATAATTTAGGCCAAAAAGCCCTCAGGAATCTGTTTTAGGCACAAGTGTTTCATTGACTTGGATCTAGCCATCAGTGTCCCAGTTCTGCCCATGTCTCTTTCATAGTAGAAACATGGCCTTGAGTCAAACCTGAGTGCATGACGCAATGAATAAAGGGTGGATTGCAGGTTCCACCCCAACACAAGCCAGGGGAGGTTGGAGAAGTAAAGCAATTGTCCAAATAATAGAGACTTCTTACATCATTCTGGTGAACAAAAAGTATCAGGGGTCTGTGTGACCCAACCAGTACTTGATAATTGCTCATTTTTCCTCTTCCTGAGAGAGTCAACCGAGAGCAATTAAAAAAAATAGGACTTCAGTCAGGAGGCCTGGGTTCAAATCCCAAGTGTGCCATTTACATAAATCTAGGGACAGGTTTCTATGGTG
This sequence comes from Pseudochirops corinnae, assembly GCA_028646515.1. Lineage (NCBI taxonomy): Eukaryota > Metazoa > Chordata > Mammalia > Diprotodontia > Pseudocheiridae > Pseudochirops > Pseudochirops corinnae. The sequence continues at coordinate 152,833,793 of CM053589.1, forward strand.
AAAAGAGCACAGTATGGAGAGTCAGGAGATTGGGGTTTAAATTTAAACTCCGTTACTTACAATCTCTCTGATTTTAGGAAAATTACAATTCATTTCTCTGAGTTTCCATTTCCTTTTTTAAAGGAGTCAGCTGAATTCTAAGGACACTTCCACTTCTAATTCCTATGAACTTCTTCTCTGAGCCTGTTTCCTCATCTGTGTAGGGAGAATGATACTTGACCAACTTATCCTTTCAGCCTAATTTTACTCCCCTTTCTACACTCTCCAGTCCAGTCAAATTGTCTTTTCCCAACTCCTTCCATGATACCTCATCTCCTCTCTCCATGCCTTTGCACTGGTCATACCAAGAACACACCATGTCCTCCTCACTCCCTTGCCCTGCCCAGAAGACTTTACTCACTTCAAGACAGATCAAACACCACCTCCTTCTCAAATCCTTTTCTAATTCGCATACACTGTCCATGACTTCTGTCTACCTGTATTATATTTAATTATGTTGTATTTGTGTCATAATTTATTCTTAATATATTTATTTTGTGTGTACTTTCATGTCTCTAAAAAATACAATGTAAGTTTCTTGAGATCTGTTGCTATTCTGTTGGGGGTTTTTTCTGTTATATTCCTAGCACGTAGGAATTGCTGGCACATAGTAGGTGCTTAATAAATATTTGTTGACTGATTGAAGATCAGATGTGGTTATAGCAAGCAAAACTTTTAGCTGTAAGGCATTGCATGAATATAAATTATCCTTATTCCTGTTGCCAGAGCAATGTCTGGAACTAGAAAAGGGATTTGGAAATACTCAGCTAATCTTGAGAGCATTGCCAACAATATTATTTTACCCAAATCAAGCTCTCTTGACTTTTCTTTTTTTGTTTTTTGCTGTTCTAGGTAACATTCCATGCATCCACTTCATTAAAGTATGATGAGCAGGCAAGGGTCACAACAGCCTGCCATAGATGGATGGTCTATGGCCACAGTTTGGCAAGAGATCATTTGACATAAGTCCAAGAAGAAAATTTCAATCTCAAACCATATGCATTTTTAATTGCTCTATTAGCACAAAATAAAAATGCATATAAACTTTAGTGCTTTTAATATTACACTTAGGACTGTTTACTCATTGAAGGTAAAGTGCTTTTAGAAGGAAAGCATACTTCCTCACCCAGGCTGCTTCCCATAATTAGTTGGAGTATGACTGTTTAAATTGTAGCTGGACTGAAATGTTTTGATTCAGTGGGGCACCAGTCGACCTGTAACAGAGTACCCATTCAGAGCCACCTCTTAACTATAACAGACCATTTTGTATTGCTTGCACCAGGCATACATAAACTAGGTTTACAAAGAGTTATAAAAAAGGGGTGTGTGTATGTGTGTTTTTTCTTATTCCATTTCCCCCTCTCCAACTCCCCCTTCCCCATCCCTGCATCCTTGTGACTTGACCACAAGGCAATGCAGTCAAGCTTTTCTTGGATCATGGGAATCAAAATCAATGAATATCAGTCATAGAATATGAATCTCGCCTTTGCGACTGTGTGTGCTGGAATAAGGACACTGGTTGTGTAAGAGTGGAGGCACTTTAGAAGTAGTTTGTTGCTCTGTTACAGGGACACAATGCTGGGGTTGTGTGGGAACCCACTAGACTGCTCTGAGACCAAAAAGGGAAAAAACCTTACTAAGGAGAGAGAAACCCAGAGGAATCTGAGTCTCTAGGGTGTCACTGGACAATGGGAAAGCAAAGAGAGCCAAGTGGTAATTATTTCTCATTTTCATAATCCATTCCAGAAATAAGCTGGCTTTAATAAGTAGAGATGTAATAAGCATCACTGAAAAATCAGCAAGGCCCAGGGAGGTATATGGCATTTGCAAGATACTCCCTGTGTGTCAAGGGGTTCAGTAATTAATAATAATAACAAACAACCTTCATATAAATCTTGGAAATTTGCGAGGCACTTTACAAACATCTGATATGAGTTTCACAACCACCGTGTGAAGTCATTGGTGCTACAGGCATTATTGTGTTCATTTCACAGATTGGGGAAAGGTAAAGGCTCTGTCAATGATCACACCTATCAAAGGCAGGCTTCCAGTCTAGATCTGAGTCCATCATTTTCATGTGTTACACCAGGCAGTATAATAAGAGGACAGCTCACTGGCTGAACCACCCCAACACGAAGAACCATCTTGGATGAATACCTTCCCCCACCCCACTCCCGCTGTAGTTTCTCCCCATTTCTTAAAATTGGACTAAAAACACTTGCTTTTTGAATGGGATTCTTGAAATTATCATTTATAAAACCCACAGATGAAAGTCCTATCCATCCCATGCCCTTAATTATTTGGATGCTGGAATGGTATGACGTTCACAAAACATCTGGATGACTGACTGAAGGTTTCACTTGTCCTCCAGATGTGCTGGTGTGTATAGACACAGCCAAAGATACAATGTGAGCATGAAATCTTATTATTTTTGCAACTTCCAGCGAGAAGCAATTAGTTGCCTTTAGCATGTAGCGGGGTTTAGTACTTTAAAAAGAAGCATGTGAGTGACTGGAAAGAGGAGCTGGCCAGCTCCATGGCCAACTTTCTACTCTGTCTCACATCTCACCAGTGGCAAACACCACAAGGAAGTCGCCAGCCTCAGTCTTGGCCACCAAGGTCAAGGGCCCTCAGACCCTTTCCCTGCCTCAGAAGCTATTTCCCTCCATGGATGCCTCCACCCTATTTCTCATTTCTATGGAATTTGGCCCCTAGACTTTGGCATAATCAAAGCCTAACCCCAGAGAAGTCATCCCAGGATAGTCAAGGGATCTGAAGTGTTCTGGAATCAGACCTTGGGAGTTTGGAGAAGGGCCACCTACATGATCAGTCAGGACAGGGTGTGTTAACAAAATCAGCCGGTTCTCTGCACTCATTCCAAACTCCCTCATTCCAGATTCCCTGAGATCTGGGACACAACACCTCAGTGAAACATAATTGAAATTGTCAATGTTACTCCAACATGGTCCATCTGGCCTACAGCTCAGTCCCAGCCTTAATGACAATGTGTTGTTAATAGAGAAATCCATAAATATAGACTGCCATGACCCCTGTGATTGGCACTTGACTTTTTAATTAAGTCTAAGAGGTGCCTTTGGCTTGGAAAAAATCCAACCTTCCATACCTCAGATTACTTACACTTCCCTTTGTTGTTGAAGCTGCCTTGTAAAAGGTTCCATTTCTGCCCCTCTCACACCAAAAACAAGGCAGGAAACATCAGGCTGCACCATCATGGGAGAAATAAGCCTCCTTAAAAGTAGCAGCATGGACAACACGAACAAAAAATCCTGGCATTCAGGAAATGAGGGTTCTCTTCATGGTTTGGACATTGGATTCCTGTCATAGATCATAGAATGCCAGGATTTGCTGATGGAAAGGACCTGAGCCATCATCTCAGTCCAATTCCCCTGTGCTACTGTTAATGAAACTGAGTTCCCCCAAAAGGGAATTAGTTTTCCCAAGATCATCCAGCTAAGTAGACAGCAGAGCCAGGCTATAGAACCAGATCTTCTGATTCTCAATCAGTAGGAGAGCCAATGATGAACCTAATTGATTGTTCATTTTGCTTCCCCCAATAAAAGCCTCCTCTAGTACTTTGCCACAGTATATCATTGACCCAATGGTTCTCCAAGGTTGTGATGTAGCAGCTTTTACAAGCTGTACAGCCTTAGAGACCAAGCAACTCACTGGGCATCTGGCACCCAAAGGCCAACCTAAATAAGGTCACAAATGTCATAGACCTCCCCAAATCTGGCTATTTTAGGGAATGAATGGTGGGGAAAGCAGGATGGCACAGCAGTCAATCAGTTAAGAAATATTATTAAATGGCAACTACATGTCAGATACTCTGCTAAGTGCTGAGATATGGAGAAAGAGAGTCCCTGCCTTCCAGGAGTTCATAGTCTGATGAGGAGACAATGTGCAAACAGTTATGTACAAACTATAAACAGGATAAATTGGAGATAACCAACAGAGGGAAGGCACTAAAAGTAAATTGGACTGGGAAAGGCTTTCTATAAAGACAGTAGGCTATTGTAATAGTCCAGACATGAGGTGATGAGGGGCAGCTAAAGGGCCCTCATCTAAGGGAAAGAAGAGTTGAGGTTTACATGGTTGAGGGAATACCTAGCAATACTTGAGACCAAGCACCATGAAATTTGTCTCCTCCTCAGTGAGGATGCAGAACATATCAAGGACTCAAGTACTTAGTTCAATCAATCCATCAATGAGCACTTATTATGCACGAGGCACTGTGCCTAATACTGAGGATACAAACCAATACCACCCTCAAAGAGTTTGCTACAAATTGGCAAAGACATTGTGTGCATGTGGTACTCCATAAATTTTTTCTAAAGAGGTAATTTCAGAAGGACACTAGCAGCAGTTAGTAGGGACTTGTGTAGGGGGTGACATATAAGTTTAAATCTGAAAGGAACTAGAGATTCTAAGGAGAAGAAATGAGGTAGCAGTGCATTCTAAGTATGGAGAACAGCCTAGACAAAGATGCAGAGAGAGGAGATGGAACACCAAGTGTGAGGAATATCAAGAAAGCCAATTTAGCTGGAATGAAGAATGAAAGTGGGGTAGGATATATAACAAGCCAAAGAAGGTAAATTGGAACCAGGTTGTAAAGTTGAACTGAATGGATTTGCCAACATAGATTTTCTGTCTCAGCCCATGAAGTTGGAATGGCAGCTCATTCTATCCAATAGTCCTTAACCACGACTTGAACCAGGAAAATAATTTCACAGCTCTAGTTTGCCTGCAGAGGCATAGCTCAAATCCAGAGTCCTGAAAGAGGGTTCATTGGGTGAAACATTAGCACAGGTGACTTACTAAAAGGACAAAGTCAAAATATCTATAGCTCAGGCATGGCTGAGTCTCTCAGGCAAAATTAAGCAAATAATGGACTGTCCTTTGGCTGAGGTACCCTCCGAGTTTTGGACAAGTTGTTAGGCTCCTATTTCCTATCTCCATGATCTTTTGTGCTACCCATAACACAAAATATACACATCCTAGACAGATAGATAATACATTCAGTAAGTAATTACTACATGCCAGTCCTACACTAAGCTCTGAGGGAACAAATACAAGTTAGACAGTCTCTTCCCTCAAAAAAGCTTACATTCTTTTGGAGGAAGACAACACAGAAAGGGGATCTGGAGAGGAGGGGATAGGATGTACATTTGATGGCATAGCTGGAGATGTCCTAGACGTGTTAAAGATAAAGCCAAGAAGGCCTATCAAAGCTTATGGTGGCTCCAAGGGCCCTGAGTCCCATTCTCAGTTGGGAACTAGAGGTGAGGAGTAAAGGTGAGGGCCTGAATGGAGTAGAGTACAAATGATGTGGCTGGAGATGTCCTGAAAAATATCCTGAGTATATAGGAGACAATAGGATCATAGATTTAATGCTGAAATGGACCATGAAGATTAACCAATACCTTCATTTTACAGATGAGAAAACTGAGGCCTAAGAGGTTAAGTGATTTGCCCAAAGTCACTCTTTTGGTAAGTGGAAGAGTCATAAAAGGTTTGATAGCCTTGATTAAGTAAGCAGTCAGTAAGAACTCATTGGGCCCTTATAAATGTGTCTAGTCCTGTTCTAGGTATTATGGTGAAATAGAAGTACAAGATATGACCCCCTGGCCTCAACACCTTATTTTCTAGTTACAGGAGAAGAAACTGAAAAGGGGGAGAAGTGTAACAGCCTTGGGAATGCTGGGGAACAATACAAAATGGCGCATCATTAAGTACTATGTCATGTGACATGGCCTCAAATGATTCTTAGATTTCTGAAAAAGGAGACAACAGGGACCTGATATACCAATGGAATTAAGCATCACTACTGATGTAGCACGCTTTGTCCAACATGGCATCCCCTCTTCCTGTCTGATCCACTGCCCTGCCTCTTATCTGGAAATATCTCATTTCCCCCCCTCCAAATCTAGAATCCAAATTTCAATCCCCATACAACCTCATAAATTAGAGCCTTCCTGTATCTGTGTGCCTGTGATGTTAGCAGGAAAAGAGGGGAGGGAGACAGCAATCGGATAAACCTGAATCTTTTTCCTCCCCTTCCTTACAAAGCCCTTGGATCATCCATCCTTTTCTGGTACAATAGAAAAGGAACTGGTTTGGGCATAAAAGGACCTGAGTTTAAATTCTACTTATGATACTTAATTACCTGTTTGATGAGTCACTTCAACATCTCTGGGCCTAAATTCCATTATATACTAGATGACTTTGAGATCTCTTCCCATCTACACTCCCACCTACACTGCTAGGCCCAAATGCCACCTCATCTAAGGCCAGGCCAGGACCTTGCACATCCCGCCACCCCCAGAGATCTGGTTGCATTGCTATCTTTTGAATAACAGTGATCTATACCCTTGTTCTTCTTCCCTTTCCCCTTTCTTCCATACCCTAGCTGGTTAGAATTAAGCATATCCCCTTGTGAGAGTTTTAAAATGAACCTGTAATAAAAGGCCTATTGCTGACATTACTGCCTAGTTTGCTTCTTCTTTGGACATTTTTAAGCTCCATCCCTGCCTTCAAACAGCCACAATGATTGGTTCATTATTGGGAACAGCTTAACTCCTTTGTGAACAAGTGCTGAGATTCAAGACTGAGGGAGCACCCCATCCATTCTCACTGATGAAGATTTAGAAATCCAGCCTGGATTCTTGCTTCTGCTCTCAGTATGCTCATTGGAGTACCAATCAGATCTACTGTCTCTTTTCCCCTATGATGACTTCTCTAATTCTCTGCAGGCAGCAGGGCTTCCATTAGTGTTCACTGACCAAAGGAAGCCTGGTGAAAGAAGACTGGAGTTGGAATCAGAAGACCTGAGTTTGAATCTGGCCTCTGCATCTTATTTGTGTTATCCTGGGCACATCTTTCAGAAAGTTAGGCTCCTTGGCCCTTTGCATCCTCATCTGCAAAATAAAGAGCTCCCAGCTCTAAATCTCATGATTTCCTATGAATGCATGAGGTAGTATGGTATAAAGGAAAGAGTGCTGGCCTTGATGTCCTCAGACTTGGGGTCAGTTCCTGGCTATGAGACTCGGAGCAAATCCCTTACCTTTCCCAATTTTCATAAAATGGGCATGATGATATTGACATGATATCACATGGTTATCGTGAGAAAATCATTTTATACGTTTTAAAGCACCATGAGACATGACATTACTTTTCAGGGACTATGTGTATGCCATTAGGAAATGTAAATTAATTGGAAAAAAAGATAATTAGGGAAGTAAATCTGGTAAAAAAGGAAATCTTGATAGTGTATTCTAAAGATAGTTATATACATATAAAATTTTGCTCTAATTATTATATATTTATATTTTATAAATATTGTATAATATTTACATATTTGATATATTTATTTATGTGTATAATTGTTATATATTATAATGTATATGTATGTGTGTGTATATTGTGTGTTTCTGTGATATCTGATTGCCTAGAACACACACATATACATATATTATATAAATGTAATGTATGTAATAGCTTATATACAGTGCACGTGTGAGTGTGTGTGTAATCTAGACAAGTTGATCTCCTATTTTAAGAACTTCCTCTTTTTAGGATTCTAATATACCTTTAGGGCCCAGCTTAGGTCTCCTCCCACCTCAAGAAAATGGCCTTTGCTGATTTTCCCCAATGAAAGTCATTGTCTCTTCTCAAATATATTTAGAACATCTGGTCTCTATGCCTCTTGTATCCCCGATCACTCTCTGGTGTGATATACTTACTGGAAAAATGCTATATCCTTCCTGTAAGCTCCTTGAGGGTAGAGACTTAGTCATTCAAAAAAAAATCACACTCAGATAAAATCCCTCTTCACAATTTCCTTGAGCCTAAATGAGATAAATGAAGACTTGGTATGTAGAAATGATGGTTTCTGCAGTCTCTCTCTGATGAGTTCCAATTGTCCTATTGGGGGGTTTCAGGTAGATCTGTAGGAGTAGCCCTTCCAGCTGTTTTGACAAGGAATATACTACTGTCGAGAAATTCATATCCTGAAATTATCATGAAAAATCAATATGGATTCATGACCGGGATATGAGTCACTTCCCACTGAATAAAATAGAAGCCTTGGGCAGGTTATATGTGGTCGCCTGTTATGCTCTATGCTCTCTTGCAGTCTTTTCAATATTGGGATCAATTCCTGGCCATCAGACAGAGTTTCCAGACAGAGTTGTATGTGAACAATTCCTGGGTGTGAGTCACGTAGTAGCAGATTACTGGAGGAGAGTGGCCAAGATCATCTAAAAACAGTTTTCTGAGGGGAAAAAAACACAGCCATTTCCCTCATTAAAAAAATCATAAAAGGCCTTATTTATAGGCAGATAACTCATGGTGAAGGCTGATGAGTATCTTGAATTTCTCAAACAGTTTCTCAATTCACTGGCCCCTCCACACTAGGTTCAAGTCGCTCACTTAATTGAATAATTTGATAAGCCTGAAGAGGAGGACCAGAGAAGAATCACAAAATCTCAGAGCTTTAAGGGACATCAGAAGCTAGTCAATCAATCAATTAATAAACATTTATTAGGTGGCACAAGATATTCTGACACTTGGCAAAGCAAATGGTTCTAGACTTCAAAGTTCAACCTTATGTTGTCAGACCTGTAGACAAGCATATAGCCATAAAGATTGGAGAAAAAGTCTATTTCTACACATTTAAGGACATAAGAATACAAAATTAAGAGTTCTACTAGCTGATATTATATAATACAGATTTGCATAAATATATGACATATGTTAGCTTCTTTGATCTTAACAACTCTGTGATGTAGATGCTGTTACCATCTCCCTCTTACAAATGAGGAAACTGGCTGAAATAGGCTGTTACTTTCCCAAGGTCATATGACTAGTAAATGTTTGAGGCTGAATTTGAACTCAAGTCTTCCTGACTCCCAGCCTAGTATGCTATCCACTGTGCTACCTAACAGTCCTCCTATATAGTTCTTCAAGAACTATGGTCAATACAAATTGTAACAGTACAACTATAAAAGATCCTTGGGAAACTTCCTATTTCTATGTTAACTACAAACTTTTCTCAGTAAGTACATGCATAATTCTTTTCTGTAGGTCATTTCTCTAATCTAACACATAGCTGGTACCTCAGGGTACCTCCAGCACCATCAGGGATGTTGAATGAACACAGGTTGATGTTCTTAATGATGTACTCATAAGTCAATTATCATTTGATACTTCACAAAATAGATTCATGTTGACAAGTCCAGTGTCAAGGGATGCCCTTCTCAACAGAAAAAAAATAGCTTAGTAACAGCTGTTTTTCATGGAAGACTAAATCTCTCACTCTCTTCCCCTCTCTCTCTCTCTCTCTCTCTCTCTCTCTCTCTCTCTCTCTCTCTCTCTCTCTCTCTCTCTCTCTCTCTCTCTCTCACACACACACACACACACACACACACACACGCACACACACACACTGCAATTGGAGTAGCCATAGAAGAGCTTGAAGTTTGCACTTTTTTTTTTCAGGATTGTTGTCATTGTTTATCCTTCCTTCTCAAAGAGGACCAATGACACCAGGATGGTGATGTCTTGACTTGCATGTGAATTGGATTTAAGTGAGGCAGGGCTGTGCAAAATCATCAGCCTCACTCTCTTCTCCAGAGTCATCAGAGTATAGAGACAAGACATAGGTCAAGACGACTGGCAATGCCAGCTTTTCAGAATAGTACATCATGAATTTTCTGTCCCTTACCTTGGATAGGGTTGGTGCTAGCAGCACTGATGTGACCTAAGGAGATCCTGATGGTGCAAAAATATGAGATAAATTCCATAAAATAAATGGACTTTCTGAAATTCTTCTATTAGGTTAGGATCTGGTGATCCAGGACGAGAATATGAATCTAGATTTGGAGTCTGAGAAGCCTGGACCTCCATGAAGCACTGGGAAATCGAGGAATGGTGCAAACTGGTTCTGAATTAGGAACACCCTTTGCTAAGTGATTGTTGATGTTATACTTTCTAATTTTGTATTTAATTGGGAATTTTGAATTTGTTCTTTTTCTAGCTTTTTTAGTTGTAGAAGTCATACTTTATTGAGGGAGGCCACAGATGTAAGCATATTTTTTTTAATTTTGGAGGAGGGAAGGCAGGACAATTGGGGTTAAGTGACTTGCCCAAGGTCACATGGCTAGTAAGTGTTAAGTGTCTGAGATTTGAACTCAGGTCCTCCTTACTCCAGGGTTGGTGCTCTGTTCACTGCACCACCTAGTCACCCCAGATGTAAACAAATATTAAACAATGGAATTGGTAGTTGAGGGGTTCAGGCAAGACTTCATGTTGGATGTGGCATTTCAACTGAGCTCTGAACACAGCCATTATAATCCCCTTTTTACAGATGAACAGACCAAGGCAAACAGAAGTTAAGTGACCTTCCCAGGGTCATATAGCAAGTGAGTATCTGACACTGGAATTGAATTCTGCTTTTCTAGATTTTAGGCCCAGCACTATACTACAGAGCTGCCTAGGCAGTGAAGGGATGCATCCCATGCATGGGAGACAGGAGAGGGATTGCTCATGTGATTAGCTATTCAGCATAAACACTCCTTGCCTTGATGCATGTCACTGGGAGAAGGGGTGAAAGTAAGCCACCATCTCTCCCCTAAGCCCTCATTGTCACTTTTATTTCCTTCCCCTCTGATGTTTACTGCTCTGTGAGACCACCAAATCTTCCAGGCAAACTTCCCTGCATAACTCCAGAAATGGAGGCTAGCTGACCTCCTGACCCTCCCTCTTAGGCTGTCAGCTCCTTTTCTTAGGCACTATCGGCAAGGATTAGACAGAGGAAAACATGTCATTTTTCAGCAGAGAAATAAACTTTTTTTTTCCAATGAGAGGAAAAAAAAAAGCATTCAAAGTCACTGCTACATGGTAGTCAGTGAACTATCAGAGAAAAGGAAAGATTCAAGGAGCCAAGTACCCAAAGATAAATAAACCTGGGGGGTTTTCTCCTCTGCGTGACCTGGGTAATGATGCGAGCAAAACAAGAGATCTCTCTTCTAACAATTGTGAGCAAACTCCTTCAGCATCTCTGTTTTTTACCCAAGAGCTGGAGTATCAAGGTTAGGGGAAGCTGAACAGGACACAGAAAGGTTATCCCAGGAAAAGACTTTAAATTTCATCTTATAAAATATCTGCTTCCTGATGCCCACTTTGGAGAATAAGGTTCTGCTCTCTGATACAGTGATTTATCCCCTGGAAAGTATGAATTATTACCCAAAGATTCAAAGATAGTACTTAGAGAGTGTGTCATCAGTCATACATCCAAGGTTACCTATCAGGAATGCTATGGAGAAAGATCTTAGGTTGGGTCATAGCCATCCATAGAGCATGGCCCAGGTATATGGGCACCCTCCCTCACACCCATGCCATGCTCTATGCATGACCATGCATTGAGGGTAAAGTTAAACTAATAATGCTAAGGTCCATTCCAATATTAATATTATATGGTTCTTTAGACCTTCAACTATGAAATGTGCATGCAAGATACGTGGTTCAAATAAAAACTGTATGGTTTGAATAGAAGAACCACAGAACATTAAAGCTAGAAAGGGCCCAATGTTATTTGGGGTTCTTCAGTACTGGCCCCCTCCCACTGCTCTGCTTCCTGACCTGATATTTCCCTGCTCACCATTTTAGGGCTTTGGGGACAAGAGAAAGGCAAGGGATTGAACGTTGAATGAATGAATCCTTGGTTTCATGGATTATCAATAGCCCCATGAATAATTAGGGGTGAGAGAAGATTGAAATCAATGCTGAAATACACATTTTAAAAGCTGATACAGTTTAAGGAAACTTCAGAGTGTTTGCCTTCTATCTGGGGAGGGAAACAATGAAATGCCCTTGAGGAGGGGGATCACAAACAACTTCTCTCACTGAACCTCTAAGCCACTGTCTCAAGGGCATCACAGGACCATAGAGTTATAGATCTAGAAGTGGAGGAGCCTTCAACATCACCCAGACCAATTCTTTCATTTAAAAAAAACAAAACCTGAGGCCAAAAAGATTCATGTGACCTAGAATTCAATGACAGATAGAATTCAAACCCACTCAGAACCCCAAATCTAGAACCCATGCCACAAACTGATTCTTTCTTCACTTTCATGGTGCCACAAATTTAAGCCTGATGCCTGACTGCTTCTCCATTCTCTATATGAACAAGGTTGAGAAATTTTCTTACTCTTAATCCACCTAAGACCAGATCAGAGTTCTAAAAGCCTTAAGGAAATAAGGAAAAGAGTAGGAAAAAAATTAAATAAGACATTAAATAAGGCAAACCATTCATACAGCTGTCCTTTCATTGAGTACTAGTTGGCCCTTTTTCCAGGGGCCCTAATCTAAATCTGTATCCAAGCCAGCAGCCTACCAGATGCTCTGAGTATAAACAGGTCAGTCAATCAAAAGCACTTATTAAGTGCCGACTGTGTGAGGCATTGCGCTAAGCTCTAGCTTAGCTTTACAAGATGGGTAAAAGACAGTCCCTGCCCCCTGGGGTTCATAATCTAACAAGGAAGAGAACATGTAGACAATTACAAACAAGCTATAGAAAGGCTATTTCTTCACTTAAAATGGAGCTCATCTTCTACATCTCAGCCTAGCCTCTGCCCAGTCTAAGTGATACTAAAGAACCATGCCCTCCCCACTCCACCCCCCAATCATAATAGACTACCACCAGTTGAGGTCCAATGAACAAGTCACATCTGCCCACTCCCAGCTGCCAGCACTACTCACTCTGATCTCAAGGTGATAAGTCATTTTCAGTGGGGCTCCTGCCCAGGGCCAACAGTCCTTCCCTAGAATATCATATGATGGCTTTACAATAGTCCGATTGAAAAATAAACAGATCTCATCCAAAGAAAACATGGAAGAGTTCTTTTCATCACAAAGCATCTTCCTTATGTACAAAATGAAAGACTTGGACTAGGACATTTTTAATGTTTTTTCCAGCAAAACGTGAACTCTGTGAACCAGCAACTGTCTCGTCTAAACTTTGTATCTACGCAAACCTCCAGCATAATATTCCAGAACACAGTGGATGATTTTAATCTATGTTGCATTGAACTGAATTCCTTCTGTGAAAATGTGGCTGTGAGCTTATCTAGAGCTCATATTTGTGTGGGTGTGGGAGTGCAGATTAAGAGCTTGGTATACCCAAACACCCAACATATTCAATAGAGCTAATTTAACCCAACTGTAACCATACAATTCAGTCATACATAGCCAAACTCCCAAGGGCAGAGGTGGTGTAAAATATGACTCTAAGGAAAAAGAACAATATTTAGGAATATTTTCCTCCACGAGACACTTACAGGGTCAGCTGGCTGTAATCTACAATTTCTGAGAAGTTTCCATAATTAGATGGGAATGGGAATGCACTACTATGTCCCACACAGTTCTGGGTCCAGAGTAGACACTCAGTAAACTGGTGATTTATTATCCCCCCTTGATTGATTGGGAGAGGGAGGGGTAGGTACATAAGGAGAATGTAAGACTTATTTTCATTCCTAGCTCAGGTAGAGGGTACTGCCTTGGAAATTTTGCTTCTAGTGTTGGCATGTCTAATGTGGTAAAATTACTCATAGCAAACTGTTCACAGTGCAAGGCATGAAATTTTACATATATCTTAGCATTTAAAGCCTAAACATGTCAGTTCACAGAACAGGGTTAACTTCTTGAAAATGAGAGACTTTCAAGGTCAAGAGTAAAGAGGACTGAAGACCTAGGACTATGACTAATGATCATTTGAGCTCAAAAATGAATGAGGTTAGCAGTTCACACATTGAAACCTAAGACTGTAGCTACTAGATACTGAAACAAACTGATGATTCAATTCCTTTAACTTTGAAAAAGGCCAATTTCTAAGAGACAAAAAATGTACGAATTAATGATTTAGTGAGAGAAAGTAAGCTATAGATGATAGACGGCCAAACTTTAGAGTCAGAATGACCATGTCTTACCTGTGGCACATACCAGTTCAGTGAGGAGGGGAAAGTCATTCAATCTCTCACTACCCCTAGTAGCTCTCTAAGACCTGGCTTGAGATAATGTAGGTAGAAGGCTACATAAATGCAAGCTAAGATTTTTGTGCAATTGTTTTTATTCTTAATTTTTTTTCCATTTCATTTATCAACAGGATATGGTGAAACTCAGTTTTGTTAATAAATGTACTAGATATGGCTTCCAATCTTGTGCCATCTGAAAATTCATAAGTATTCCATCTTCCTCCACTTATTCAATAAGCATTTGTTATGTGCCAGGAAATTAAAAAGACCTGCCCTCATTGAGTTTACATATTAATGGGATGCTGAGAAGACAACTGACTAAACACAACATGTACACAGATGTGTAAACACAAAATTGTTGTTTGTCCTTCATTCTCAAAGAGGACCGTAACATTAGGAAGGTGATGCCATGACTTGCAAGTGAATTGGATTTAAGTGAGGGAGGACTGTGCAAAGTCACCAGCTTATTCTCTCCTCCAGAACCATCTGGGTCCGGTGGCAAAATATGGATCAGGATCAGTAGAGATGGCCCCAGTTGTAGTGGGAGACCTTGGTCTTTTTAAATTAAGGTCTTTCACAGGTATCAATTTATCTGAGGCAACACCTATTCAATGGTTAATGCTAGGTAAGAAATGAGGTAAAGAATGTTCTCTTTTACCTAGCCACAAAAGAAAAAAAAAATCTGTCTGGGAAGAGAAGACCCTCAGGGTTTCCAGTTAAAACATAAACAATTGCTTTTTATACTCACTCTGAACTATCGGAGGCCAAACAATGAGCAAATGAAGCTTGGGTGAGGACCTATTGTTGGCCAATCGATGAGAGCCAGAGTGATTTTGGTTTAAGTTATGGTTCTTAAAAGAAAATATAGCTGGTAAACCCCAAGATATCTTGTAAGGTTTCAGTGATCAAAATTTATATTCTTTTTGGCAGAGCACCCATAGGTAAGGATATGATTCCCTATGTGGACAGAGGGAAAGAAGGAAGGGAGAGAAAGAAGGAAGGAGAGAAAGAAGGAAGGAGAGAAGGAAGGAAGGAAAGAAGGAAGGAAGGAAGGAAGGAAGGAAAGAAGGAAGGAAGGAAGGAAGGAAGGAAGGAAGGAAAGAAAGAAGGAAGGAAGAAAGGAAAGAAGGAAGGAAGGAAGGAAGGAAGGAAGGAAGGAAGGAAGGAAGGAAGGAAAGAATGAAGGAGCTGAGTTGCCCAACTAGAAATGGTCCCCAGTGGCTTTATCCATGAAGGGTAGACTCATGACTTGAAACTTAAGCTTAAAGCATTGCAAGTCAGAAAAAAAATTAATACACAGATGATTGTTTGTCCTTTATTCTTGAAAAGGATCATGAAAATAGAAAGGTGACTTGTGAGTGAATTGGGTTTAAGTGAGAGAGGGCTGTGCAAAGTCACCAGCCTCACTCTTTCTTCCAGAATCATCTGGATTCAGTGGCAATATATAGATCAGAATGACTGTAGAACAAAGGACAAACAATAACCTGGCTGCCCTACTGGATCCAGTTGGGTAAAGCAACTGCTTCCTTCCTTCCTTCCTTCCTTCCTTCCTTCCTTCCTTCCTTCCTTCCTTCCTTCCTTCTTTCCTTCCTTCCTTCTTTCCTTCCTTTCTTTTTTTCTTTCCTTCCTTTCCTCCCTCCTTTTCTCCCTCCCTCTGTCTACATAAGATATCATATCCTTACTTGTCAGTTCTCTACCCAAAGGAATGTAAATTTTGATCCCTGAAACCTCACAAGATATCTTGGGATTTACAGGCTAGATTTCTTTCTTAAGGACCATGCCTTAAACCCAAATCACTCAAGCTCTTATCGATTGGACAATAAGTCTCAACTCAAGCCTTACTTGATTGCTGTTTGGGCCCTGATGGCTCAGAATGAGCGTAAATAGCAATTGTTTCTGTTTGGGCCAGAAACCTTAAGGCTTTTCCCCTCCAACACTGATTGGGGGGGGGGGGGAGATACAGAACATAGGACAGCACTAAGAGCTGGTGTGTAGGTATGGCCAATGTATATAGGAAGTGACCCTTCAGCTGAGTGGTGAAGGAAGCTAGGAGTTCTTAGAGGTAGAAGTGAGAAGGGAGGTGCCATCATTGAAGTCACAGACAAAAATGAACAGAAGGATTACCCTAAGGTATGTATGTAACAGTACAGTCTCCCTTCAGGTTAACTGTCTATCCATCAACCAACACTTCCTGCATAGTCATTCAACAAGGTCTCAATCCATATAACTCTTTCATCCAGGCTACATCTCCCCATTTTGTTCACCTGTATATGGTGAAAGACTTTGTCAAATGCCTTACTGAAAACCCAGAGTAGAGAGAGAGCCCTCAGACTTAGGAAGCCTTGATAAACCAGGGCACGTGTCTGCCCAAACTCCACAGAAGCACAGAGGTTTTATTGTTAGAACAAGCAGAGTAGAGTTTCTGATTTCATTATAATCAGATTCATCAGGAGGGTGATTAGTAGAAGCATCAAAAATTGGAAGAGAAAATAATCTTTGGGCACCATTAGGTGATCATTTCTGTCAGTTTCTTTGTGATCTGCTAAGAGAATTAATTTCTTCTGCATGTAATCTTCTTAAACTATTTCACTCAACTCTTCCCTGGAAGGTGTAAAAGGAAAATGCAGGGTGTGTTTTTAATTGTCCCAGCTCCTTCTGTGGTTCCTCTTCCTAAGGAAACAGAAGAAAGTGATGGAGAAGTCACTGGGGAAATGAAGGGAGACTCAAGATTATGGGAAGCCACACACAAAGCAGGCGGCAAAGATCCCACATTGGGTTAGCCATGGTCATATTTTCTTCTTCTTGTCCAGGAGAGAGAGAGGGAGACAGAGACCACTAAAGTGGTTGCAGATGTGAGCATAAACTAGGACAGAGAATTTGAGAACAGTTAGTGCAGGTCAGGAATGTTAAACAGAAGTTGGGTATTTCTGACCAGTAGGTCTCATAGATAATTTTTCTTAAAGTTTTTTTTTTCTTTTTTCTGCTTTATCCATGAAGGGTAGACTCATGGTTTGAAACCTAAGCCTAGACCATTTCAAGCCAGAAAAAAAATAAAAATAATTTGACAAGCAAACATTTCACAATAATAATATCCAATAAATGCTTCATTATTCATTTAAATTTAGTCTAATTCATTAAACATTTATTGTGAACCTCCTATATATGAGGCTCTGTACTAGGGCCTTTAGAACAACTAGTGGTCAAGTGTTAGTGCAGAATCAGGAAGATGAATTCTTCTTGAGTTCAAATCTTGTCTCAGATAATTGCTAGTTATATGACCCTGGGCATGTCACTTAACCCTGTAAAATGAACTAGAGAAGGAAATGGCAAATCACTCCAGTATCATTGCCAAGAAAACCCTAAATGGGGTCATGAAGAGTCAGACTCAACTGAAAACAACTGAACAACAATAATACTAGAATTTCAGGACACAAAGATTAAGCAAAATACGTTCTCTTCTCTGCCTTCAAGAAACATAGATTCTATTAGGAGAAGGAGACCATAGGAGAGCTTTCTGATGAGGATATATATAGTCAAATCTTGGAAATTAGGCTCCATGAGCAGCATCGTGGGAATTTACCCAGCTTTTATTGTGGAAGGTCATGTTCTCCTTTTTGTGGAGAACCACTTCTGATTATTCTACAGATAAATGACTTTTATGCTAAAGTTCTGGTAGGAGTCTTAGCACCTTTACTCTTATGGAGCATCTCTTAGTCTCTCGTGCCAGTAGGAGAGATCCTATGGCATCACATAGGATGTTAGGATTCATGTTCTGGAATCTTTACTACAATGATTACATTCTAGTCCCATGGCTTTACTGCTTGTCTTCTTTTCATACTTATCTTGTAAACCAGTTCTGTATCATTAGTGGTAACAGGAAGAATCCAAATAATTCAAAGTAGAGAGAAATATTAAAAAATCACATGTACTATATTTTGCTTTGGAACTTATTCTGTCCCTGTGGGGCAGTAGATTTAGCTTCCTTATATATTTTGCTTCATTTAACACTAAAATTTATTTTATATGATCATAAATTTATATCTAGAATAGAGCTTAGAGATAACCTAATGACCAGGTCCTTAATTTGGAATATTTAAATATGTAAAAATATTTTTAAAATATTTTGATAATTGTTATTTCAACATCATTGGTTTCCTTCGAAATTCTAGGTATTTTATGTGTTTTGTGACGTTATTCTGGGGAGGGATCTATGAATCTTCACCAGTCTGACAAAGAGGTCCATGTCATACACAACAAAAGTTTAAGAGCCCCTGATCTATTCCAATTCCCCCATTTTATAGATGATAAAGCTAAAATCTGGAAAAGCTAAATGATTGACCCAAGATCATACAGATGGGCAAAACGAGGATATAAAACAAGTTCTTCTCCCTTCGAATCTAAATCTTATGGTTTTTTTGATTATGTCATGGCATGGTATGTTTGCATCCTGTCTCTTGTGGTTACTACCTATGTGATCTTGGTCAAGTTAGTTGGTCACTTACCTTTCCTTACCATCATTTCCCTCATCTATATGATAAGGACATTGGACAAAATGTTCTCTGAGACCCCTTAGGAATACCAATCATAGAAGGAATTGGCAAATGGAACTAACACTAACACTAATTTTTGGCTAGAGGTTCTTAGATTTCAGAGGGTTCCATGAACTTGAACTTTAATGTTTTTTTTTAATGCAGGTCTGAATATTTTATTTTATATATGTAAAAAGATTACTCTGAGATGGGATCCATACGCTTCTCTAGACTTCAGTCTCTAGCAAAACAAATTAAGAATCCCTGGTTTCTTGATAAAGGGAAAAGAGCATAGAATTTAGATGACTCAAATGGGGGACTCATATGAGGAATTCACTTCTATCTGGGTCTTGGAGATAGTTAGGTGATACAGTAGATAGAGTGGGCTCAGAGACTCAAGAGACTCCAGTTCAAAGAACAGAGTCTGAATATGATGTGACCTTGGTCAAGTCAATCAACCCACCTCAATCTCCTCATCTGTAAATGGGAATAATACTAGCACTTACCCCACAGATTTATTTAGAGGATAAAATGAGATAACGTAATGACATGATTGTTAAGTATAGTGCCTGGCAAATCATAACAGTTATATAAATGTTAGCTATAATAATTATCATTGTTGTTCTTATTGTTACAAACCCAGACAAATTGTATCAGCCTTCTGAACTTTGCTTTTGTCTCTCAAAACAGATTAACTACCCTGATAAGACTGTCATTAGGGTTAAATTAAATGTGCTCTGTGATTATAAAATGCTATACAAATGCAAACTATTCATTTTAAATTGTTCTGCAGGCAATTTACACATTAGGAAAATCCACATACCAATATTTAAGTGATCATACTTCAAGTATAGGAATTCTTAACCTTTTTGGTGACTTGAATTCCTCCATTGATTTTTTTGAGGCCTATGTATACTTTCTTGACTCATGTTTTTAAAATTCATATAATAGAATCTATAGGATTACTAAGGAACCTAATTACAATGAAGTAAAGTTTTCAAAATACTGAAGAAAAAAAAGGTTCTGCATCCTAGGTTAAGAAACACTGCTCTAACATGTCCATAACATCCTTAAACTAGAGATTATAGAGTATCGTGTTTAGTTCTGGCATTTTAAGAAACATTAAAAATAGGATCGCATTCAAAAAAAAGAAAAAGGCCTGGAAATGATGTCATGGCAGGAAGAGTTGAAGAAACTGGGACTATTTAACCTGGAGAAGAAAAGATTCATAGGGGACCTGAGGATTTTTTAACATAATTGGAAGGGGGTTGTGGATATCATAGGAGCATTTTTCTTTTCAAACAGAATGTTCTTGGCACTGCCACTTAATATCTGTATGACCCTCAGGAAGTCATGACTTCTCTAGGCCTCAGTTTCCCCAACCATGAAAATGAGGGAGGTGTACCAGATGATCTGGGAGATCCCTTATATCTATAAATGTATGATACTTTTACTACACCATTGGGCTTTATAGGACAATCACCATTAAGTACTGTGTTTGGTCAGCTCTGCACAGTTTAGAAATGGAAATCTCATGACAGCTTGTAAGTTAAAATATAGGTTGGTTTGCATAAAAGATAGAACATCAAGATAATATACATAAGCCAGGGAATTACAGGTTAAAAGATAGCCCAATTGTTTTTGAAGGTGAAAGGTTGCTTTGTACACAATTGGTTAAGAAAGTTTATGAAAAGACCAAAGCTAGGGACACACCATGGAGGAAGTCATTGGCCTGTAGCCTGTGATAACCTGGAAAGATCAGCTCTGGCCTGCATCAGAGATCCTGGCCCCCAGTGGCTAAGGAGGTATTCTTGGCTGGCTCCAGGTGGAATGGAAAGGAATTACTGAAAGAAATATAGTGTGAAGAGGGATTTGAAAAAGAGGAGCAGCTGCTGACCACCTGGATGGTTGATACTGCTCTATGAATAGGGAGCAAGGCCAAAGAACAAGGAGATACAAGAATTGGCCAAGGGATTCCAACAGCATACCATAGATGTAAGCCTTAAACATTATACCACATCAGGAGGGGAATAGAAAAGTCAAGGGCAGAGAGAATACTACCCACCCACCCAAGGTTTTGGATTCCTAGCCCTAATATATGGAAAGCTATCCTTACTCCAAGCTCTGACCCTCCCCTATAAGATACAACTATTGTGAGACCAGTTTCCCGTGCATTGCACCAGCACCTGTCATTGGGAGAGTAGTATACTTAGGAGGAGACTTGGAAAAGAGAAAACATTCCCTGTCCTTCAGAGTAGTTATTGAGATAATTATTAGAAGTCTGGGCTTCTTGTGATGGAGAGGGAAATCTCTGAGCTCCCAGAACAGAGTTTGAAATCTTAGCGTAAGCTGATCCCAGCATAATAAAGTCATATATTTCACGGTAGGGGCAATTGAGTCGGGGCTGCATGGAGGTTGTTTTCCTTACAGGCGACTCTGCTGAGAGGCTCCAAAATGCCTTCCAACCCATCTAAAATTATTCCACGAGAAATGTTGACTCTAAATTATAAGGACTTAATTTTTCCAACCACAGCCAGTCAGAAAATGACTCTCTGAAATGATAAATGGAAAGTACAGTTAATATGTTTATGTTCTGGCTACCAGTGGCTTACTTGTTTGACTTCCTCAGCGATGCCTGAAGCCCCTGTAGAGGAGAAGGCAAAACTCTTCTGTTTCCTGGAAGGAAAACAACGACAACAGCATTATACACAAGCCTGAAGATTGTTCCCCAGACTTGGAACCAGCAAAGTATCTCCCCTGATAGGAAAGTGGTGATGGAAAGACGTCTGAGGTCACAGCACCAATCCAGGGCAGAAATCTGGAAAGAAACAAAGATAGACAGAAATAGGAAAGAGAGAAGAGAAGAGAAAAGAGGAGAGGAGAGAAGGGGAGGGGAGAGGAGAGGAGGGGAGAGGAGAGGAGAGGAGAGGAGAGGAGAGGAGAGGAGAGGAGAGGAGAGGAGAGGAGAGGAGAGGAGAGGAGAGGAGAGGAGAGGAGAGGAGAGGAGAGGAGAGGAGAGGAGAGGAGAGGAGAGGAGAGGAGGGGAGGGGAGGGGAGAGGAGAGGAGGGGAGAGGAGAGGAGAGGAGAGGAGAGGAGAGGAGAGGTGAAAGAAAAAGAAAAAGAGATGGAAGAAAAAAGAAGAGGAGTGGCAGACACACACAGAGACAAAGAGACAGAGTGAGGGAGGGATGAAGAGGAGGAAGATAGTGACTGTCTGCTTAGAATGTTGTAGAAGGGACTCCTTCACTGGGCAGGCAGCTGGACCGAGTGACTTCTCAGGTTCTTTCCATCTCTGAGTTTGTCTTTTTTTCTGACCTCAAGTTCCATTCTTGCAGCTGTCCAGATTTAGGCCTCCTCACACATGAGGTTTAAGCTTAGAGTGTAGTATATAGGAGTAAAAGCAGTCAGAGAATGTGTGGTGGCACCTTTCCTAGTAGATTTGTCACTAACTCTTCATGGGAACTTCAGAAACTCCTTGAAATTCTGTAGGCCATTTTCCTTTTCTGTAAAATGGGCTTGTTACAAGGATTTTTCCCCCTTTGTGGGGGGGGGGGGGGAGTGGATAAGAGGGAGAGAAAAGGAAATAAATATTTGCTAATTGAAAAAAAATTATGAAAACGAAACGAGCAAGAGGAACTTTGCCCTGCTTATCTCATAGGTTCCATAGCATCCAAGCATCACAGATTTCAAGTTTGAAAAGACTTCGGATGTCACAGAATGACAGAATTGAGAGCTAGATGGGCACCTCAGTGGCCATCTAGCACAACTCATAGACCAAAGGAATTCCCACTCTGCCATATCTGGCAAGCCACCATCCTCCAGGGAGGGGGAACCAAGCACTTCCTGAGACAGTCCAATGCTGCTTTTGGACAACTTGAATTATTACAAAGTTTCTTCTAACGTGAGACCGTTTGCCTTTTTGCAATTTCATCTATCTCATCTGACCCAACCCCCTCAGTTTACAGGTGAGGATATGGAAGCCCAGAGAGGTTAATGGACTCGACAGAGGTCACGCAGGCAGTAAATGGTAGGGCCAAGATTTGAACTCCAGATGCACTGGCTCCAAATCCAGGGCCCTGCTGCTGTAATGATTGAGGTTTAAGACAAAATAAAACACTTTAAGACAGTGTCAAACATGAGAAGACTTTAGCCTGTTACTAACATTCAAACCCACACTCAGGTTTTCCAGGTAGGATCCACCATCATGTCATCTCGGACAAGCTGTCCCTCCCTTCAGCTACAGTTTTGCCCAACTCACCACTTGTTGTCAGGACTAATCAGATAAAACTAGGAAAAGGAACCAAGTTCTTCACAATGCACAGGAAGGTTATTATGTTCTCCCTTCATTTAAATCCTGTGTGCAGGATAATCTGATAACATGAATAGTGGTCAGAATTCGCTATTGTGATGAAACCCATGAGTATATGCAACACTCTGAAGAAGCCCTAGCAGCGTTTTCTGTGGTTTCAGTCTCCAGAAAGATGAAGACAAAATGGTCTCAAGACAGATACATTTCAATCAATGTCACCGCAGCCCCAGGGGGCCTCATGTTTTGTTGAAAGGCGCTGAGGGCTCAGCAGGCCTTGACAAATCTTCAAAAGGCCAGTGCAAGGGCCTTGGACAAAAAGGCCATTGTTTCGCCTTGTGGCCGACAGAGTATCAAGCATTCATTATTACCTCTTGGGTGTGACAGCTTATAATGCCATCCCTCTCTGGGAAGCCAAATTATGCCATGGGTTTATTTTCCAAGTGAAGCAAGTTGGTGACACTGAGAAGGGGTAAGTTGACAGCCCCAGAAAATGAGATCCTGTTTTTTCAAGAAAGGAAGAAACTGATTTTCCCAAGCGTGGGGAGACGTGCCTGAAATGGTCATCCCTAAGGAGGCAATGTGGAACTCCATGTTAGAGGTACCTCTGAGTCACAAACTCCCACAAAAGAGGCAGCATTAGAGTCGGTCATTCCCAACTGAGGTGTCACATTCCCAGACATGGACATATTTTTCCTGGAGTATAGCTTTAAATCCGCTCATACTCCCCACCTCCCTCACCTCCTCAATTAAAGGGCCTCGGATGGTAATGAGCTGGGTTCACTGATGTGAGCCTGGTTTCAAATACATGCATTATTTTTCTCTGTCTCCCATTCTCTGTCCCCTCAGTCAATGAATTTGACATAAACAATCCAATGCACTAATATTTCCTTTCCTGTTCATTTTCAAAACTGTACTTTCCCCTCCCCAAGGAGGAGTATCTACAGAGAAGTGAAGGTTTTTCTTCTCAAGGCTCAAGATAAGATGTCTTTGTAGCAGCCACATGGTGTGCTTTTTTTTCCACAGCATCATTTAATTTTCCCACATTACAGTCTCCCCCCCACATCCCCCCCACCCCGACTAAAAAAAATAAACTTCCATAAAAATATTCTTGTCAATATAAAAAACTCTACATCCTCTTAGACTCTGTTGCAAAGTGCTTTCCACCTGGATCCGAGGCACCATCTCAAAGCTAAATGTCCAACTAATATGCAAAAAATAAAAGGAATAATTTAAGTCTTGATCTCCATCAACAGATTCCTTCCAGCCAAGAACTCCCAGGTTCCTACTTTATTCATTTATTTAAGAATTAATATAAGCTGAAATAATATTGAGTTTCAGCCCTGAATTTCCATCACATCCAACTAGGATAAACTTCAGATCAAAGAATCTTTACTTAAAGGTATAGAATAACAAGTGAAAAAGTGAGACATTTGGGGACCAAATAGGATCACGGAGGCTGAAATTCACCCTCATTCCCACCATATCCCAAGTTTTATTTTCTTCCTTTCTTTCTAAACATTTTTTAAAGAAGAAATTTGAAATGTCGATATTTAATCTCTCTCATTAGAGATGAAGTTAGAAAACTAAGCAACCAAGAAAAGAGTTGTGCTGTTTCTAAAGTTTAAATAGATGAGAAAAATGGGTGTAAAGACCAAAGAAACCATTTTTTCTCTTTAAAAATCCAGATAATATTTTGACCAATAATATGATTAGAATGAACTTAAACGTACCTTTACTTTCCATTATTTTTTTTTAAATCTTCTTTTAAATACTTAGTATTTCAACCTTTTTATTTACTCTATATATTCTTATAACCCTATTTGATCCAGCTATGATTGCTATTCAAGTCAAGATGGGGGCTTTTGTATTACTAAACATCTGGAGGGAATGAATCACAGCAATGCAAATATTAATGGGTTGAAACAATTTGAGAGAAAGACAAACGGAAAAATCAATTCAATTCACCAAACATTTATTAAGCCTGATTTTTAAAATTATATTCTAAATAAGAATTTATAATCTAAATTAGTATTGCCTTTGGCTTCCATATTGTTCCACTTAGTATATATATAAAGTGTTTGCTCACTAAAGTGATTTTGATGTTTTTACCTCTTCATTATGGCAATGGTTTGCATCAGTTAAGCATCTATTTGAAATTATTATAATTAATGTTAATGTCTCCCTATATTTTTCCCTGTCTTTTAGTATCAATAATATGTTTAAGTTGGTAAATTTGTTTTGAATATATGACATATCTTTTTTCCCTCATTTTATTCTTTCTTTTAACTCTGTATTAATTTTCATCTTTGCTCAAAAATATTGGTAATCAGTCTGTACACAATTGATTCAAGAATTACTTCTGCATCAGTAATGAGACTTTCCCTGACTGTTAAAATACAATCAATTCCATTTTTAATAATGTTATTTGATGTTCCTCATGTCTACTGCATTTTAAATCTTTTCTCAGAAAACATGATACATGAAGTGTGTTCATAAAGTGCAAGTTGGTCATATGATGAGAACAAGAGATAATGATTGGATAGCCTTCATGCTCCATTGGTATCATCACAATCTCAAGAGAAAGGTCCCCAGAGCATTAGGTAGAACTGCTACATCGAAATGATGGAAGGACACAGCCAAAAGGTCCAAAGGACAGGTAGGCATGGATGTCTGGACAACATGGATGTTGTCATCTGCACTGTTAAGAGGGAATACCCACATGAATGAGATTAAAGATCCATTTGAATTTTATTGAATCCAAACTTCTAATTCAAATTGTGATTCTAGTCTTTCAAAAAATGATACTGATACTATCTAGTAATGGGGATTTACATTTTTCTGGCTTCCCAGATCCTTAAAAATCTAAGAGGAATAAACAACATATGCCAAGATACCTCCACCGTTACTTCTGTTAGGAAGATATAGTTGTATTTGGGGTAGAACACAGGCCTTATTGGGACAATGCACAAGGATACTTTGTAATATAGCATAAAGAGATAAAATAATATGGCATAGTTTAAGGGAATGAGGAGATAAAACAAGTCTGTAAGATAGACCTCATTTCCTAGGTTAAGCCTACATTTTGTTCCTACATTCCTTGTGATGCCCATGGTTTCTTTCTCTAGTTCCTTGCTCCTCCTGGTTCCATTTCAGTAGAGCCTGAGTGTGGTCACCATTATCAACTCCCAATGCCAGGTGGTATTTGCTCGTTAATGGAGTTTTTGATACTGAACAACTTAGACTATATAATGGGTTCAATTGTTCAGTTGTTGAATTTAACAATTGCCTGAATAACTACAATTTATCTGAGTAAAACTCTGCAAGGGCAGTCTGACTGGAAAATTCAACAAAGAGCCAACTCTACCCCTCCAACAAAAAAGGAAGGAAAGCTATGTCTACCCCTGTATAAATCAGAATCTTAAATCAAATGGTCTTTTCAACTACACTACATTGCCTCTCAAGAAACTTCAGCTAAAATTATTAAATCCATTTTATAGAGAAGGAAATTGAAGGTCAGAGAGTTTAATTGCCATATCTTAAGTCACAAGGGGCAGCTAGGTGGCACAGTAGGGAGAGTGCTAGACCTAAGAGTCAGGAAGACTCATCTTCATGAGTTCAAATCTGGCCTCAAACAATTACTAGCTGTGTGACCCTGAGCAAGTCACTTAGCCCTGTTTGCCTCAGTTTCCTCATCTTTAAAATGAGCTGGAGAAGGAAATGGCTAACCACTCCAGTATCTGTGCCAAGAAAACCTCAAATAGAAAAGTTAACACAACTAAAACTACTGAACAACAAGAAAGTCACAAGGGGAAAAAGTGAGAAGAGAATCTAACTTTCTGTCTTCCCAGCCCATTCTCTAGAGCTTGACTCCTTTTTATAATGGGATCACATTATCACAGATGTAAGAATGGATGATTAGGTTGGACTAGAAAGCCACTAAGATCTCTCCTAACTTTCCATCCTTTCCAACTCTCAAACTTGGTGATTCCACAATTCTTTGACAAAGTATTTATTAAGCATTTACTAGATCCCAGGAACTATGCTAAATGCTAGGAATACAAATACAAAAAGCTAGATGCCCCTTGCCCTCAAGAACGTTGCATTCTAATTGAGAAAATGGTAACAAAGGAGGAATGTTTTGATCTGGGAAATCACAAGCGTGGTAAGTGGAGCCATAGGGCAACCGATTGACACACTCAAAGGAATGGTGGCATTTATTTGATTTCTATGCCCAAAGTTAGAAGTGAAAAGGAAGGGAGGAGAGATTGGGGGATTTAAGGGTATGGGAAGGGAGGCATGATGTGAAGGTTTCTGGAGAGGAGAATCCTGGTGTCTAGGTTGGATTAAGTAGGGAAAATTATTCCCAATTAGAAGCCAAGGGCAAGTAGGAGACAAAGAGTGGAGTGAGGTAGCATGTCATGAAAATGTAAAACTAGAAGGGCACTTTGAGATGATCTGGTCCAATTCCTCCATTTTGCAGATGAGAAAACTGAGGTCCAGGGAGTGTAGACTAATTGTTCAAGGTCTCACTAGCAGTAAGAAGTAAAGTCATCTGAGTGCTTCATTACACTGAAGGAGCTCCCACAAAGCATCAAACCATCTGTTTCTAGAGAGGAAAAGCTCATCTGCCTGGAGAAAGAATCTCAGCTTACAGCAGAAGAGAGTCTCCAGGATTCACCCTTAACCTATAATGGAGTCTGAAGCCTTTGAAGTTTATACAAACACAGACACGATGACGAAGATTTTCAGGTTTTTAACTTCAACCACATGAGAGGTGAGAAGTGTAGGAAAATTCAGTCATTTGCTCTGATGGATGTTTCCTTTTAACTGACAACATGAAACAATGAATGTCTCAGGAGGGCTGCTGCAGAAATCAAATTCTACTGCATGTTTTCTATTTCAGACAAGTAGTCCTTGATTGGGCCGCTCATGATGGGTCTTCATTCAAGGACCAATCAGCCAATCAACAAATATTTCAATAGTACTTACACTTAATGAGCGTAAAACTCTGTGAGTTTTGCTAGGCATTATGGGGAATACTGAAGAAATAGGACACATGCAAACTCTCAAGGGGCTTAAAGTCTAGTTAGGGACACAGTTCATTAACCGATAATAAGCAATGCTTTGTAGATAATACGGATGGAACAAATGCAAATTGAACTGAATTTTATAGTTCAAGGCCAAATAAAATTGAGTAAATACTTATTTGAGTAAATTTTGAGTAAAAATTGAGTAAGTGCACAATAAATTGAGTAAATTAATGAAGGCGTGGGTTGCAACTTCTGCTATCAAGACAGTGTCAAGAGAATTTCAAGAGGGACTCCAGCACATTGGATGGTTGCCGGTGATGAATTTATGGGAGAACATGCTCAGGAGTAGCATGGGACAGGTAGGCACTCATGAGTTACAATATTCATTGTTGAAGTGAACATCTAGATAGATGAAATCATTGGTCCATGGGTCCATGGTACCAAGAGCTCATCTTTATTTTGTTCTTTGACAATTACAGTACACTTTGTCTTATGGCAACTCTGTGATATGAATGATAAAAAGTAATATTGCTCTCTTTTTTACAAATGAAGAAACTGAGGCTCAGAGAGGTTAAGAGGTTAAGCTTTTGATTATGCAAAGAAAATGGTATTTGAGCCACTGGATTTCAAGCCATATGTTTCTTGACTTTACTTTCAGCACTCTCCCCATCTCAGGGAGGGAGAGAGAGATGG
Source organism: Pseudochirops corinnae (assembly GCA_028646515.1). Taxonomy (NCBI): domain Eukaryota; kingdom Metazoa; phylum Chordata; class Mammalia; order Diprotodontia; family Pseudocheiridae; genus Pseudochirops; species Pseudochirops corinnae. The sequence continues at coordinate 152,862,442 of CM053589.1, forward strand.
AGATAGAGAGGAAGAGAGCAAGGGAGAGGGGGGGAGGGAGAGAGAGACAGAGAGACAGAGAAACAGAGAGAGAGAGGGAGAGAGAAGGAGAGAGGGGGGAGGGAGAGAGGATTCATAGAGAAAGAGAGAGAGAGGGAGAGAGAGAGAGGGAGAGAGAGAGAGAGAGTGAGAGAGAGAGAGAGATGGATATTGGACTTGCCTTGCAATGACCATTTGAGCTATGTTGTACAAGTATTATTACAGCCACTTTACAGATTAGGAAACTGAGGACAGATGGGATAAAATTGCCTATGGTTTTCCAGCTAGTAGTTATCAGAACGAGCTCCCAGAGATCATCTTTTTCATAAATCCAGCCAACATTCATTCCACTATACCATCCTCAGTATATCTTCAAAGACTACTTTATTTGTGTAATAAAGCAGTAGCAGGAGGTAATTTCTAAGGGACCCTCTAGCTCTAAAATTAAAATGTATTTATTAAGGTCCAATTATCTGGAAGATACCATGATGGGTGTTGGAGATACAGAAACAAAAACTTAATTCCTTCCCTCTGGTAGCATATATTATACCAAGGTGGGAGGGACAAGGTAAAAATAGATAAGGCAATACTAAAATTATACACAGTAACCTGAGATGGTTCAGAAAGGCCTGGGGTTTGGGGAGTGGGGTGGGGATGGGGAGAGATCTCACTTGATCTAAGCCTATGTACTGGAGAGTCAGAGAACTTTGTCCCAGGTCCTATGCTATTCAACAATTTCAGCATAATTTAAAGGATACAGAAGAGATATTCATCATATTTACAGATGACCCTAAGTTGAGAATGAAAGCTCATGTCAGAAATGATGGGATCAAGATTCCAAATGATTTCAACAGATGAAGAGTGGGTCAAAACCAACAAAATGAATTTCGACAGGGAAACATAGGAAAGTCCTGCTATTGGCTCAAAAACCCAATTGAGCAAGTGTAGCCCTGGGGAGACTTGGCTTGGCAGCAGTTCATGTGTAAAGAATTTGGGTGTTTTAATTGACCACAAACTTTATAAAAGCCAACATGAAGCTAAAAAAGCTAACACAAACTTAGGCTGCATTAATAACAGCACAGTGTTTGGATGATGAGAAGTAGTGGTCCCACTGTATTCTGTGCTGTTCAGACCACATCGGAAGAATTGTGTTCAGTGCTGGGCACTGCATGTTAAGAATGACATTTACAAACTTGAGTGTGTACTGAGAAGGGAAACTAGTAAGGACTCCTTGAGCTGGAAACTATGCCCTTTATTGAACTTGGGATGTCTAGCTTGCAGACAAGACAAAAGTATGATAACTATTGTCTAGATAATATATTATTCCCCTTTATGTACTCTCCAATCCAAATTGGCCTTTTTGTTGTTCTTCAGGCAGGCTATTCCTTCACATGTCTCCACCTTCATCATTTTCTAGCTCTCCTCCATGATTGCAATGTGCCTCCTCATCTCCATGTCTTACAATTCCTTTCATTAGAAGCTCAGCTTAAGCACTATCTACTACATAAGGAGATTCCTGCAGCTACTATGATTTTCCGTCCACTGCGAATGATCTGGTACTTATTTTGCCTATATTTATATGGCTACATATTGATTCCCTTGATGCAATGCAAATTCCTTGAGGACAAGGACAATTTCATTTTTATTTTATTGTCTCCAGTACCCAGGGCATTGTCTCTCATATAGCTTGCAGTTGTTAAATATGTATTTGTGGGCTGATTAGTTGATTGGTTGAAATATGAAAGAAATTGTCATATAGGTTAGCAAAAAGATACTCTATTTTACTCCAGAGGTCAAAACTGGGGCCAATGAATGAAATTTTTCAGGACACCATGTGCACAGAATGTACCAACATGCTCTGCTGATGCAATTCCCCTTGTGGAAGAAGTTGAGAAGCTGCTTCCAGAAGAGTTGTAATGATGTGCAATGGAACATTATTCAAATGCTAGCTATTAGTACCAATAATAATGACAAAGGACTGAGAAATTAAATGCATAAAATGTAAATGCTTTACAAAGCTGACTTTGGACTAGTCAGGATGTATTGATTGGAAAAGCAATGTACTATAGTTTAATTTGAGTGCTCTCTCTCTCTCTCTCTCTCTCTCTCTGTCCCTCTCTCTCTCTTTTTCTCTCTCTCTCCCTCTCTCTCTCTCTCTCTCTCTCTCTCTCTCTCTCTCTCTCAATATTTGTGTGTGTGTCTATGTATATACATATATGTTGATTGAAAATGTTTTGTTTTGTCATATATATATGTGTATGTATAGATGTGTGTATGTATGTGTGTGTGTGTATACATGATGACAAAGAGTAATACAGTCTATCTATTGCTAAGCTCTGGATTTCACACAGACTTGAGTTCAATGTAGAGATATTTGCACAATTGTAATTTTCTCTTTTGTCTTGAGCTTCTAATCCCAGTCTGAACTTGGGAACTTCTGAGGCCGAATGGTCTGTTCTACATATCCACTTTGCTAGCAGACTAGACAGGAATCATATTTTGAAATAGTGAAATATTTAATTGGGACAGAATTGCAAAGGAAAGCAAATAGAAAAACATTTCTCAGCACTCATTTTCCACCCTCATCCTCAATTCCCACCAGAGTTGTTTAGGAAAACAGCTTCTCTGAGATTCAGGGCTCCTGGTGATGAAAAAATGGGGTTAGTTCATTTCTGTTTCTGGAGCAAATTCTGGGATATTCTTAGGGATGAAAACTTCAGTGAAAGGCCAAGTCTGATTCTAGAATCATATGCTTATCCTTTTCCCCCAAGCCACCTCCATGTGGTCTTATCTGCAAAGCCACCTTTCTTGATATAGCCCTTAGTTACTACATCTCCATGGAGGTAACTGGTAACCACCACCTCTGCTTCCCATGTCCTTTATTCCTTCATTGCTTGGTGGAAAAAAAAAAACAACTCCTCCCTCTGGCTGTTGCACTGAAAGGAAGGCCAGAGCAAAAATCCTCCCCAGTTACTGTCAGGAGAAAAAAACTCAGTGTTGGCAGAGAAAAAATAAACTTCCCCTACACTTGTCTGTGATGCTCTCCCCCTGGGGGAAAGAGGCTCACTCAAGTGCAGCCTTCTTTCCCAAGGGCTAGAACAAACTAAAATTACTGCAAATTCAATAGCTTATAAATTAATTTCTATTTTATTAGTCATAGTCAGTCAACTATATGCATTTTAAAAATAATAATATATAAGTACACAACATTATTTGGCCCAGGGAAGGTATGCTTGCATATTTATTGTAATGAATTGTACTGCATATTTTTGGAGTCAAATAAAAATAATGATGGGAATGCTTTGTGCACGTACGGATTATGAACCCTTGCTATCACTCAGAGGCCCCTCGGAGGCCAGTGGTCCACACTTTGGAGACCGTGGGTACTGTGGAATGAACACTGATCAAGGTATCAGAAGATAAAGATTCAAATCTTTGCTCTGACATAGGAGCTGTGTGACTTCAGATAAGTCCCTTTAACTCACATTTCATCTGTAAGACACACATCATAATACCTTTACCACCCACTTCATAAGATTGTTTTGAAGAAAACGCTTAGTAAACTTTAAGGCATTATATAAATGCCTGTTATTGCTGTTATTTGGACATGTTCTGGTGGAAGCCCAGCTGTATCTACAGTTCCAAGCTATTCCTGGCCTTCTTTGCGGGTGAGGAGCCCAGACAGGCTTCTGTGGTGTCAGACAGGCTGGAAGCAATAAAGTTATCCCTAAATTAGATGTTCCTTGGTCCACACTGGGATTGGAAAAGGACCCAAAGTAATCCAGAGTATGATGATAGAGTTGTGAAGACAGTCTGCGTGTCCCAACAGTGGGATCTCACTCATTCCCACAGTCGTGCTAACACTTAGTTAATTGTATGAGCCTTAGAGTCAGGGCACCTGGGTTTGAAATGCAACTCTTCTAATTGTACTATCTTAAGCAAGTTGCTTTACCAACTTCAATTTCCTTATCTATAAAATGAAGGCATTGGAATAAGTGACCTCTAAAATCTCCCACCTCAAAATCTATAATACTATGATTATAAATCTAAAAAACTTCCTAACTAGCTTGGTCAATTCTACTTTCTCCAACTTATTTCCATCCTACACATTAAAGCTTGATTATTCTTTTCTCATGCACAAATATGTTACTCTACTGCTCAAAATCTTTCATTGGCCAATATTGTATCTTTCAGGTAAATTGTAAGAAGCATTTTTATTATTCCAAGATTTCCCCTGAAATAAAGGTGATGATGATGAAGATGAAGAAGAAGAAGAAAGGGGGAGGAGGAGGAAGAGGAGGATGAGGAGAAGGAGAAGAAGAAGAAGAAGAAGAAGAAGAAGAAGAAGGAGGAGGAGGAGGAGGAGGAGGAGGAGGAGGAGGAAGAGGAGGAGGAGGAGGAGGAGGAGGAGAAAGGAATAATAATATCCTTCTGGAGATGTAGTAAAGCCTCAGTCATCGGACATTATAATCTCTGAATAATTGCAGTTGAGGATCACCCACAGAAAATGATTGAAAAGCTTATAATATACAAAAGCAGGCAACAACACATCATGAACAAGTAATTCTTAAAGAAGAAATATAGTAAAGCACACCATCAAATAAATGTATCATTGAAGAAGAAGGGCTGATCATATGATAAAAATGAAGGACAATCAATATATAAAGCATACACTCCATGATACCCTGGCAGTATCAACAGAACACAAGAAAAGCCTGCAGAAGGTTTGGTTGGTGGATCCCCTATAGTTAACCAATAGGAGGATATGGACAAGGATTACACAGTATGGAGAGAAATGAATGGGTTGTAATTTAATCCACTGGAGTATTGAGGGAAATTCGGGTGGTTTAAAAAAGGAGGGATAAAAACAAAGAGAGCATTGTTGCTGAGTTTGAGTCATTAGGTCCATGTGAACTACATCATCAGGTACTGGCAGAGCCATCATCAGTGATCTTTGGAACATCATGGAGGATGGGAGAGGTGTTTCAGAATTGGAGAAGGACAAATGTCCTAAATTTTAGAAAATGAAAGAGAATGGAATTTACAGATTGTCAACCAATGAGTTTATCTTCAATTCCTGGCAAAATTCTAGCAAACATCATTCAAGGAATAGTTAATGAATGTCTAAAAAAAGAATCGGGTATCACTTAAACAACAATAACAATGATGACAACAACAACAGTATGGCTTTGTAAAGAACAGAACATTGACAGACTAGTTTCATTTTCTTTCTGAAATGGGTACTTATAGTATTAGTTACTGGTACATAAGAGAATATTGTGAATGTAATTAGCCTAGGTGGTAGCAAAGCATCTGACAAAGCTTCTCATAATATTCTTGCTGGCAGTATAGAGAGATACAGAGTAGGTGATAATACAATTAGTTATCTTCTGAATTTCTTGAGTAACTGGACTCAAAGAGTAATCATTTATGGTTTAATATCACCTTGGAAAAACGTCCACAATAGAAGTTCCTAGGAATCTTTGGTCCTGTGCTATTTAACATTTGTATCAATGACTTAGACAAGGTTGTAGAGGTCATGCATATGGAATTTACAGAGGGCAGAAAAAATAACTGAAAGGTAACTGAAACACTAGATGACAAAGTCAAGGATCAAAAATACAGCGCTAAATCTAAGACAATATTCAATAGGAATAAATGTAAAATTTTGTACTTGACAGATCATCTGGAAAAGGCTGAAGGCAGGAAACAGTGAATTGCAAGGTTAATATAACAGCAGGCTAAAATAGACATGAAAATGAATTTAGTCCTAGAATTCATAACATCCAGTAAGGAGATGATCCTCCTAATTCCCTTTTTCTTGGTCAGACCACATCTTGAGTGTTAGGTTCAGTTCTGTGTGCCACATTTTAGGAAGAGTAGAGGAGGACAAAGGAGTTGGTTAAGGGCTTTGAGATTGGGTCTTATGAGGATTGGTGGAAGGAGCAGGGGACAATTATTCTGGAGAAATGAAGACTTAACAAGGACATGATACTGTCTCCGAGTGTTTGAGAGGCTATCAGATCAAATAGTCAGCAAATAAGTATTTGTTGTTCAATTATTTTAATGGTCTCCAACTCTACATGACCCCATTTTTGGGGGGGGGGGTTTCTCTGCAAACATATTATAGTAGTTTGCCATTATTCATTATAATAAGTGTTCATTGAATCCTTGATTAAAAAGAAGCTCACTAACCAATAGTGCTATGACCACTGATCCCAAGGAAAAACCTATTTTCTCTTTGCATATTTTTAAAGTTCCCTGCTAGACATAAACAAGTCTGGATCCCAAAATATCATCTGTGTATAGAAAATAGCCAGAAGTCTACCTAGATGATAAGAGTAGAGATGCTAGACTGATTCCATTGATGAATGGGGTCCTAGGAATAGTCAGGTTCTCTGTACAGGAGCTCACAGCTGAAAATACTATTCCTCACATTGGGAATGTTCTTTTTCATGACCCATAATATTCAGGAACCTAATAAACATAGTAAGAGATAGTGAGCTAACATCCTATTTAGAAGAGGGCACTTTTCAGTTTTACTTTTTGAATAACTGACTCTTGCCTGAAATCCTAGCTACTAGGGAGTCTGAGGCTGGCAAATCTCTTGAGCTTGGGCATTTTGCCAACTGGTTGTCCACACTGATTCCAGCACTAGTGTGGTTCTTAAAATTGGGGTAGGGGTGGGGCACCAGGTCATCTAAGGAGTGGGTGAACCAAATC
>CM053589.1:152869682-152931895 GCA_028646515.1 Pseudochirops corinnae
TATAATGATGTAAGATACTCCTTTAAACTAGTAATCCTAAAAATTGGAGAGTTTGGGTTGGTTTCTTTATTGTATGTGACTTTTGGGTAGTTTGTTAAGGGCAGCCCTCTTAAGAATACTTGGAGCAATTCAACTCAAACTTTTTTGTTAGCGTGTACGGGTAAGGATGGATTGAGTCTTTAGAGATAACATGATGCAGCTAAAGAATCAGAAGATTTGGGATCAAATCCTGGTACCACTACTTACTACTTTTGTGATATTGACCAAATCATTTCCTCTTTCTGGGTCTCAGAATTTCCTCATCTGTAAAACAAAATTATTGGATTAGACAATCAATCTCTATGGTCCCTTCCAACTCTTGATATATACTCTTTAGATTTGTTTTCTAGAGAAAGCACACTATGCATAAATAGCCCATTCCTTTGTTCCCTGTCCTCATATTCATGGGCTTGCCTTCCTTTTCAAGAGGAAGCCCAAATTGCTCTTTGAGAAGTCATAAGACTGGATTAACTTAACTCTAAAATTTAAATAATGGTTTGCCCCACAACAGATAATTAATGAAGAATACTATAGACTATTAGACTATTATAAATTATTAAATTGAAATTTTTCATATAACCTTAATATGTATGTTTTTAATACTTGAATATAGCCTCAGGTTCATTTATAGGAAATATACTCTAGGTTTTAATGAAAGAATTTTTTTTCTAGATTATTTTTTCCTGCTGCAGAAAACTGGATGATTTGGTTATTTTACTTAGTAAAGGCACTTGAACAATATTATTATAAAGTCATTGGGAAACCTCACAATTCCATGGAATTATAATAAAATGAAGAAATAAGATTGGTTTATTTATAAAACTCTATCTACTTTTAACATTCAGTGTGTTTATGGATTCCAGTGTGTAATGACTTAACAAACATTTTCTGGTGAGATTTTCTTTAAATCTTTATCAATAAACTTTTAAATCTAGTGTTATAAGATGCTCTTTGAATTCTGTCATATCTTACCATAACCATATTCTAACAAATATTTTTCTTTTAACTTATATTTTTATCATAAAAGTCTTTTAAATGAAAAGATTAATTATTAAAAACCATTTCTTTTATGTATCATAAAAATTATGCTCTTCAATTAAAGGTCTTTTCCAATACCTCATATTGTCATGGAATTTACCTTGCAATTTTTAGACACTATGCCACTGGGTTAGGAATCAGACTGAACTTGAGAGCAGGAACTGCTTTTTCTTTGCCTTTTTATATTCCTACTGCTTAGCACACAGCAGACAATTAATAAATGTTAGTTAACTGATGAAGTGCTTTATCAAGCCCTACCAATTTGGAACCATTTTGCATGCAAGAGATATAACCGATTTGGGTCCATAGTCTAAGAAACGGCTAAGTTCATAGGGCTTATTACCAGAAAGTTGGCCAAGAGATTATTCATTTTTTTCAACCCTAGCAACTCATAAAACTATCTATTACCATTTAGAGCAGTTGTGACCCACCATAGTAAAGTGTTGAAGCAAGCCATTATTCCACAGTGACCTTTGAGTTCTTATATTGAGAGACAAGACTAGAAATAAGGGAAATGGATGGAAAGTTTGGGGAACTCCTGCCACAGAGGTATGGTATAGTAGTTTGTGGGGGTGGGAGTGGGTTGGACCTAAATTATCCAGACATCCATTTGGACTCTACCCAAAGAAGTACAGCTGACGATAGAAGAGAGGAAAGTAAGGAGTAGTCTACTGCATAGACTAAATTAGGGGAGAGGATTTCAGAGGGTTCAGAGGAAGGCTAAATAGAATCTCATGGGCTAAAATTTTATAGACGCCAACACAAGAGGGATGAAGAGCTATCAAGAATGATGTTTTGAAGAAGCAATTAAAAATCATTCTAGTGAGGAGGAAAAAGGAGGCAATTGCCGAAGAGTCTAATATGATTGTGGCTAAAACTGGCAAGCCAACTAAGATAGTTTTATTTAAATTTATTTATTTATTTGTTTTTAATTAATGGAATTAAAAAAGCATTTCTACAACAAAGTATAATAAAAAAGATGATAGTACATGAAATTGCAAATCTATTATATAAAACTTGCTATCCATTTTAAATATATAATGTTATCATGTAAACTTTTCACCCCTTTTTTTCTTCCCCACCCTTTATCTATATCTATCTATCTATCTATCTATCTATCTATCTATCTATCTATCTATCTATCTATGGGTTAAGTGACTTGCCCAAGGTCACATGACTAGTACATGTTAAGTGTCTGAGGGTGGATTTGACCTCAGGTCCTTCTGACTCAAGGGCCAGCACTTTATTCATTGTGCCACCTAGCTGCTGCCCTCCCCCCCCCCCAAGATCTTTTTAAAGACAGGTACAGGAAATGGATGCAAGAGTAGGTCATTGAATATGAATATGAAAGCATAACATAGTTCTGAAAGAATAGTACTAGGCCCCAAGGTGCTGGAGAATATTTAACAACCAGATTTTTGGGAAAAAAATATGCAAGACACATTTAAAATTTAATTTTGTTACTAACATTTTCTCAATTACTTTCTTAAGTCTTAACAAAACAATAAATCAAGACCAGATTTGCAGCATTTGCTGATTTCTGAGGTATAAACACATTCACACATTGAACACATTTCACATTGAAAATTTAATAATCATCTCTCTCTGAGCCAATACAAGCTGGCTCCAGAATACCCCTTGTGCCAGGAATGCCAAAGATCTGTATAAAGTAAGATTAATGAAGAAAGTTAAAGACACAAGCTAAGGCTAATGAGGAAAGTTTTAAAAAGTTATTTTTAAGTTAAACTGAAGGAAAAAAGGATAGAAAAAAATGACCATTATTCCCAATGGATAGAAATAAGAACAAAAGGCTGAGATGAAGCTTAGTTTTTCAGTTCTTAATTTTCTTCTGCTTTCTTTGCCAGAGAGAATAATCTCTAAACTGGAAAGGACAGAAGAAAGTTGGCTTATAGGAAGCTGATGAGAGGCATTACAACATAATGGCTGGGGAGCTGGCTTCATTCAAGTCTAGTCTCTGACCTCTACTGGTTATGTGGCCCATGGACAAGTCACTTAAGGTCTCAATGCCTTAGGCAATTCTTGAAGGCTGTAAGTTGAAGAATATTTACTGATTTGGACTGGTAGAAGGTATTTCCTTACTGGGAAAGTTTGCTACACCAATAAAATCCCAAGTCTAGACTAAAATACATGAGAACACAAAAATGAGTTGTTATGTAACTCAAGTAGATAAGTGAGGGAGTACATATGTGTCCTGGATTGCACATTTCAGTAGATACAGGACTAGTTGAATGTCTGAGCACATTGAGCCCAGACATTCATGATTTTATGTCAGTTAGGAAACTAGTCTTCAGTGGAGTACTCCAGGAACCTATGCTTGACCCTTTGTGGTTTCACATTTTTTCTTAGTGGCTTGGTGGCTTAGTGATGATACAAAGTTCGGAGGGCTAGCTAAAACACTAAAAGACAGAATTAGCATCCAGAAAGATCTTGATAAGTTACAACACTGTGTCCAACCTAATAAAAGAAAGTCAATCAGGATAAATGAACTTTAGTTTTATATTTAAGGTAAAAAAAAGTTGACTTCACAATATAAAATGTAGGAAGCATGGCTAGGCTACTTTTTTTTTTTCCTACAAAAGTATCAGAGGATTTTATTAGACTGTTAGCTCAATATAGGTCAGTGCTGTGATATGGCTGCCAGAAAAAACCCAAGCCCCCAAACTCTAAAGCAATCTTAGGCTGCATTGAGAGGGAGAATATTCAGGAAAGGGGAGTCAATAGTCCTGTTGCACTACTCTCTGTTCTCCACACCTGGAGTATTGTGTTCAGTTCTGGACACTACAACTCGGCAAAAACTTTCATCAAGTTCCAGATGTACAGAGGAGGGCAACCAAGATATGGAAGGGCCTTGAGTCCATGCCAAGATCAATGAAAGGAACTGGGAATGTTTAGCCCATAAAAGAGAAGGCTGGGGCTAGGGAGAGTATATGACAAAGTGAGATAATGGATATCAATCATCATTATTATTAAGGGATATTTGAAGGGTTGTCATGGGAAAGCAAGATTAGACTTACTTTTCTTGACTCTGAGGGCAAAATTAAGAGCAAAGGTTGGAAATTACAAAGAGGCTAGATATAGTGAAAAACAAATTCCTAATAGCTAGAGTTGTGTCAATGTGGAATGAGCTCCTTCAGGGGTAGCAGGTTCCAACTCAAAAGATATCTTCAAGCTAAGTCTGGGTGACCATTTGTTGGGTATATTGGAGGCACCATTCCTGTTTCAGGTATGAGTAGGAGTAGATGACCTTTGAGGTGTCTACTAGCTCTTAGAGTCTATATAATTCTGTGTCTAATTGAAATATTGAACTTTTTTTTTTCTATGAAGAAATGTTGGGAACCCAGTTCCCTTTGTTTTACAGATGAGGAAACCCAGGTTTAAGGAGGCTTAAATGATTCGAGGAAGAGCACGTATGTAATAAACATAGGGGTAGGATTTGAACTCAGGCCCTCAGAGGGCTTTCTATTGTATTATGTTGCCCTCTTTAACACTTGCATTCTCTACCTCATAGGGTTGTTATGAGGAAAGTTTTCTGAAAATCTTAAAAGGAGTTCTTAGTATGGAGGAAATGGATCCGATGAAGTCATGGAGACTGAGGTTTTAGTGATTTAAAGTATTTAGTGATTAAAGTATTCTGGGTAATTTACTTTTTAGGAGAGTGTGTGGAGAGGCTAGTGCTTATCTTGACAAAAAGACATTGATGGTGGAATTTAAGGTCTTTGGGTGTCTGGGGAGGGCCTATATTTCCTCAAGCTTTTCAATCACTATACAGAGAAGTTTTCCAGTTAAGACAAGAAACATTTGTTAAGCTGTTACTATGTGCTAAGAACCATTGTTTTTTGTCCTTTGTTTCAAAGGGGACCAATGACATCACAAGTCATGTCTTAACTTGAGTGTGAATTGGATTTAAGTGAAGCAGAGTTGTGAAAAGTTGTCAGCCTCACTCTCTCTTTCCTAAGTTATTAAAGAGTAGTGGCAGGATAAAAGTCAAGAGTGCTGGTAATGGCCCAGAATGCAATGGATGACTTTGCCATCTTCCATGGCTGACCAAGCTCTACAGCTCTTCAGCTGCCTTTGTGGCCATTGGAACAAATTGTTCTCATCCACCTATTATGCCAGAGGAAAGTCTTTACGTGCTCGGGACAGACATCTCCTTAATTTACCAACAGGCCTGTCAGTTACCCTCAACCAGGTTTAGCCCAAATATTTATGATTCTGTATAATACATTATTTCAACAGAATTGCTTTCCTTTGTAATCTTGAGTTTTGTTTTATGTGTATAAAACATGCTATATTATGTAGATATATACACAGATATATGTATACATAGACATGTATATATGTGTATATTTATACAGTCTTTAAAACATGTGTATGTATTTACATATACATACACATAACACACAACATATCAATACTTACTCAAGAGCTGGTGTAGGGGTGGCACTTGCCTGTAGTCCCAGATATCAGGGAAGCTGAGGATAGTGAATCTCTTGAGCTCGGGAGTTCTGAGCTGCAATGGACCAAGGGCAGGGGATGCCTCCACTAAGTCCAGGGCTAATTTGGTGAACATCCAGTATTAGGTACTGACCACTACTATGCAGAGCATACAAAGAAAGGCAAAAGGAACAAAAAAGGTCCTGCCTTCAAAGAGATTACATTTTAATGGAGGAGACAATGAGCAAAGAAGCACATATATATATAAGCTATATACAAGGTAAATGGGAGGTAAAAATCACTAACATTGACTGAGACCAGGAAAGTCCTCTTTTGGAAAGTGGAATTTGTGCTGAGACTTGAAGGAAGCCTATACGACCAACCTCTGAATCTAGCTCGGAGCTGTGTCTTCTGCACCAATCTTTTCCTCATCACTCATGCTACTGGGCATACTGCTCCAGACTCACCTCTGGCTCTCAGACCAAGCATTAAGGTAGGGCAGATGAAATAGAGGGGGAGACCACCAGGGGCCAGGGCAGAGTTGATTCCTCATTCAGGCACAGAGAAGCTATTGGCTTCATTGCATTCTGACTTTAAATATCAGTGATATAATTTTGTCAGTCTTCTACATGACTGTGATTTCAGTGATTTTCAGAAAGCCATCTGATTTCCCGGACATTTAATGCCAACATTTGTTGAGTAAGCCTCCAATATAAACAGTGGTGTCTTTCATAGGACTGGAGGGAAACCAACCTTGCTTGGTCTGAGGACTCAGCACACCAGCGGCTACACAACATGAGGGCTGAGAGGGAGGGCTAGCTGAAGCCAGGATCTTCAGACAGATGCATACAAAGGGAACTTCATAGCTGGGAAAGTTTTTGGCTGGGAACCGAGATGACTGGGCAGCCAAGGACCTCTCAGCCTCACACTGTTCCTAGGCAGGCAGGCGAGCAAGCTCCCAGGCCTTAGAGATGGACTGGGCCTTTGCTTTCAGCAACTCTGTGAGGAAACCATGAATAGAGCTGGTCATTCATCTGCCCTTTTCTGACTTCACAGGCCCCATTTTTGCATGTGAGGTGCCTGGGAAATGCAAAGACTTTTCTGTTTGGTATAAACTAGAAATTCTGTGTAGCTGTTCTTGGGAGTAAATGCTAAGGGTGGGCTAGCATGGGACTGTGTAAGGCTACAGCAATGGTATTGTCCTATCTATTGCTTATGTTGCGGTTGTGTGGGGAAGAGAAGAAAGATGAATTTGGGATATAGAAGGGATAATCTTGCTTTGCACTTACCCCCATCTCCAAACTCATTCTTTTGTGGTTCTTGCATTCTTTCTCCCAAGGCTTCATTTAGGGCTATGGTCTCAGGAAACAGAGCTCACTCCTCCATTGGCTCCTTGGTCTAGTCCAGTCAGAGTATACACTCAGGTTTATGAAGAAAACACCTTTGTTACGAGTAATTGTTTTAAGTTGCACAACATCATGAGGTTTTTACTTCTTGTTCCAGTCTTTGGCATACTAGAAGCTAAAAGTATATATAATGGAACCTGAGCCATTGCTAGGGGCTTTGGTCCTACCCTACCTCTTCAGGTCTCTTTGGCCCTGGTGCATCATGTTGACTCTAGCCAATACTATCTTGACTTTCATGCCAAATCACAATTGGCTCTTCTTTCTCCCTCAAATTTGTGTTCTTTGTTTTCCCTGCCTTCAAATTTCCCATCTTGGATCTTGTTCATTGTGCTTTTAATGCCCTCTTTCTGCTCCTGCTTGAGTGAGCTCCATCTCCCTCATTGTTGCTCCCAGATGAAACTGTACATATCTTTCAGCTGATATTTCCTCCTAGAATGGTAGTGACATATAAGAACTATGAACCCCCCCTCTCCTAACTTAGTCCTCTGCTGACACTGTGTGTGACCCACAGCTACAAACAATTACAGAGTTCTTTCTAGTCCATCCTGGCAGACCGGGGAGCAGCAAGCTACCTGGAACCTTTTCTAATCTCCCTTCCATATACTGCTTAAAATTAGGATGGAGGGGAGACAACTCCTGTCCTGGAATGAGTGGAGGAGGACTGCTTAACTGTACAAAATCCCAAAGGATTTTCTCCAGCTTTTTGTCTCTGTTTCCATCTGGATCCTGAATTCTGAACATGTACCTAGCTTTTGCTTGTGTTTGCTACCTCCTGTCTAGTGTGGCTTTCTGGTATTGACTCTGGCCTGCATGTCCAGGTTCCACACCCCATCGAGCTTATGTCATGCAGTCAGAGTTTCATGAGGAGTATGGCTTGACAAAGTGGACTTTGAACTAGGTGTTGGAAGTAGAAGAAAGTAGGCAGCATGCTACCATGTTTCAGATATTGGAAGTGAAGAAAAGAAGAAGGATGAGAAGATGTTCTCTGCATTTACCAACTCATTAATACCTCCCTTGTCCTCACTTTTGATTTAGTGGGATGTACCCCTCTTGCTGTACTGAGGGATCATTGTGATCTCTTCTTATTCCCCAGAGAAAGTCAAGCTCCTTGTCTTTCTTCAGAAAGGATTCCTACTGTTCCTATGAGATACATTTTTCCAATGCAATTGTTTATTAGTTGGGCCTGTGTTTCATTTCTTCATTTGGTGACATTTCCTGAGAATCTGCCATGTGTAAGTGCTAAAGGCTTCAAGACAAATGTGTGTCTCACTTAGGCTCTCACAGAGATTCTAAGGATGTTCATGGAATGGTTAAACCTGAATGTTAGAGGCATAAAAGAGTATGTAGAGACCATCACTGCCTATTTCCCAGAATGATAAAACTGAACTGCTCCCTCATTTTTTTTTTCTCACTGTAGGGAAGACCAGCTGAGGCACAAATGAAAGTTTAGTGGGGAGGAGATGAGGTGAAATGGGCACCATTCTCATGATGGCCCAAATTTTTCTTTCACATTTTAGTGGCCCCAAAACATCCTGGAAAGCATGTTTACTTATGCTTTCCCATTTCTATTTCTTCTCTCCCCTCTCTTTCCTTCTCTTCCAATCCCATTTTCCTTCCTTTGCTCCTCTTTTCTCTATTCTTTCAATCCCCTCACCTCCTTTTTTCTTCCTTTTCCATTCCCTTCCTCTCCTTTTCTCTATGCTCTCCTCCTTTCTTATCCTCTTCCCCTCACTCTTTCCTTCCCCTCCTCCACTTTTCCCTCCCACTCTTTCTCTTTCCTTTCCTTTATTTATTCCTTTTCATCCTCTACTCCCCTCCCAACCTTCTCCTTCTTCCTTCTCTCTCTTTCTTTTCCATGCTTCTGACTTCAACTCTTCTGATTCTTTTCTTTTCCTATTTCAGACACTATCAAGGAGAGTAGCTTTAGATCATGTGATCAACAAGATATAGTTAGTTGTTTTCAGCATAATTCCTCTACCTTAACAACCTTGGAAGGAGGAATTTATTCATCAAATCTACAGAAAGTAAAGTTGAATCAATAAGATTTGGGTTTGGATGGCTCAGAGTTGGTGTAAATAGCAATTATTTCTGTTCTGGACAGTAACCCTGAGGATCCTCCCCTTCCATATTGATTTTTTTTTTTTTGAGTAGGTAAAAGAGGCCATCATTTGCCTCATTTCTTACCCAACCTTAATCACTGAATGGGTACTGCCTCAGACAAACTGAGACCTGGCAAAGACCTTGGCTTAAAAAGACCAAGGTTACCCACTGCATCTGGGGGCATATTCAGTTGTCCTGATCTATGTCTTGCCACTGAACTCAGATGGCTCAAGGGGGAAAGAGTGAGGTTGGTAACTTTGCCCAGATCTACTTCACTTAAAGCCAATTCACTTGGAAGTCAAGACATCACCTTCCTGATATCATTGGTCCTTTTTAAGAATGAAGGTCAAACAGCAATAACTATTGACAGGGATATGGTCAGGCCCCTATCTTCTAACCCAAGGAGGTTAAAGATACTCAGGGGTCTTTCTAGGAAAAAAAATTGTGCATTTCACAACAGAAGGCTGAGGCTCCACATAGTGAGGAGGTAAGCTAGAGATAAATGACTAGGAATACATGAAAAAAGGCTGGAAAAAATTAATCTAAGAAAGAAAGGTTGACCATAAGCCCAATTCCCAAGTAAGACAAAATGAATACATGGGTAAAAATCATAAAAGATGTCATACCTTTTTAAAGGAAAGAGAAGAAAAAGAATCCCAATGAAAAAAGAGAATTCTGTAGGTTAATGGAATGGGATGGGATAATAAACAAAGTGGCTTGAAAGAGAAAGTAAACATTTAAAAAGAGGATATGAGGATAGGAATTATGTTGGAAATCAGAGCTCTCAAAGCAGAAATAACCAAGAAAAACAATGGAGTAAATAAATTAGAACACAAGAAAAAGGATATCTCTAAAGAAGTAGTGACTCTGAAAAAGGGATAGAAAAAGACTTCTGGCCAAGATGGCTGTCTGAATGGAAGCAGACCTCTCATGTACCTATAGGAGCAAAACCCTGAAATTTGCACATGACTCTATGATGATTGAGAAATTCAATGAGAGATATATAGTAAGTAGTTTTTTCCCCCCATCTCAATAAGTCAGCCAGAAGCAAGTGAACAATATAAAAGGTGAAAATTAAGGGGGTTAGTTTGCTGAACATGGTATATGAATGTAGTCTCTGTAGTGGAATATTATTGTGCCATAAGAAATGGTGAAAATTTCAGAGTATCTTGGGTAGTAGAAACTGATGCAAAATGAGGCAAGAAGAACCAGGAGAATAATTTATAGAAGGATAACATCATTTAAAGAAAAACTACTTTGAAAGATTTAATAACCCTTATCAAAGCAATGACCAAGCAATCTGTCTCTAGAGGATCTATGATGAATTATGCTACCCACATCATGCCAGGAAGGAGATAGACTCAAGGTGAAGAAATTTTTGGACATGGCTACTGTGTGCATCAACTTTGCTTAACTATGCTTATTTTTTTTAACAAGGTTTTTTTTTCTTGTGATGCCAAAAAAAGAGGACTATTGACACATTTTTAAAAATGTGTGCAGAACAGAAGAATATATGAATAATATAGTTTTGAAAGTAATGTGGAATTTATTATAGGATTTAAAAGAGTTACAATATGGGGATTCATGGTTTCATAGACAAACCTTTTTTCTATTCTTATGTAAAAATGGAAATGCTGTTTTTATTATATTTAGTTTGGAATAAAATTTTAAATAAAGAAGGATGAAAGATTTGGACCTCAAAAATATATAAGTAAAGACCATTAGGCAGAGGAAGAGCTAAAAACAAGGACTTTTTAAAGTTCACATGAATTCCACAAAAGTTAAAGTAGTTGATCTTGAAAACAGGATGCCAGATAATTTAAAGATCAAAGGTGTTTTAGAAAAACAAGATAAATTAAAAAAAAACAACTTCTGAATATAATGCTATAAAAATAGTACAACAAACCTTGCTAAACCATTTTAATACTGATGAAAAAGAACTAACAGATTGAATCTAAAGATTTCCAACAGAGAAAAGATCCAAAAGTTGAGATTTTAAGGAATATATTGGTTAAATTTCAGAATTTTGATATGAAATGACAAAATTTGCAAACATCTAAGAGAAAGACCTTCAGTTATGAAGTGAGATCAGTTTGAATATTAGTGTATTCCTTTCCAATCATGAGAAATCAGAGAATAGGTTGAAAGAATATTCCTAAACACAAAGGAACTAAAAAATATCCCCCAGATATTCTCCAGAGTCAAGTCTAATTCTCATTAAAATGGTTGGCCTTCAACAAAAGAAAGGCATCTGTGGCATTCATATTTTTTAAAAACAAAGGTTAAATTAAATTAAATGGAGAAATAGATAGTAAAACTTTAATAATTGGGGGCTTTAGTGTAACCTTCCAGGGATAGAAAAAAATTTAACAAAATGATAAATGATGAAAAAGTTAAGGAATTGAAGGAAATTTGAGAAAAGTGAGATATGATAATTATTGAATAAGAATAAAAATAAATATACAAACATCTCAGATGTGCATGGCACCTTTAAAACTGGACAAGTGCTAGAACTTAAAATTTTTATAAAAATACAGAAAACCACAAATGTTAACTACATCCAATAGTGATCACAAGTAATAAAATTATAATCAGTAAGAGACTTTTAAAGAAAGGATTCAAACATAAATGTAGCTTAAATGCTCTAATCCCAAATAATTTGTAGGTCAGAGGACAAATCAGAGAAATGAGAGGTAATTTCATTAAAGATATTGAAAACAATTAGACATGTCAAAACTTTTGGGATACTTCAAAAGCAATATGTAGGGGGAAATACATACTTCAAAATATTTACATCAGCAAAAGAGCAAAGAACAAATCATTAGCTGACCATACAAGAAAAGAAATTAAAAAATAAGCAAAACAGTAGAAATTCTGGAGATCAAAGAAAAAATAAAACTTAAAACACAAAGGTAAGCTTTTTTCTTTTGAAAAATGACAACCACAACTAATAAAATAGGTAGTTAGGTAACCTATTAGCAAAAAGAGAGAAAACTAGATAGAGAAGTGAGACTCATGAGGCATACTTTTTTGGGCATCACCAAAGTTTTGTTTTCTTTTTGTTGTTGTTCCACTATTTAAGTTTTTAACTGGGATTTTATTTTTTATTGCTTTGTAAATGGGGAGGAGATGAATTGGGAGGAAGTGAAGAAAGTTTCATTGATTAAAAATATTAAATTTAACTAAAAAAGAGGGGAAACCCAAATGTCAATGTCAAAAATAAAAAAGAATTCGCGTCTGAAGTAGAAATAAAATAAATTATTAGAAATTACTTTGCTTAATCCTATGGTAACAAACTAATAAATTTTAAATGAAATGGATGAATATTTTCACAAATATAAAACAGATGATTAACAGAACAAGCAACAGAAAGCTTAATCCAGTCTCAGAAAAAAGAAATTGAACAAACCATAAAGGAATTTTCCAGGGAAAGGGAAACAAACCAAAAATTCCATTAAACATTCAAAGAATAATTAGTTCAAATATTACATGGATTCTTTGCAACAAAAGGAAAGAAGAGAAAGCTTCTTATTGAATAGAAACAAGACTCTTTCTATGAAATAAATATAGATCTTATACTCAAGAAAGACATGAATCAGAGAAAGAAAACTATTTACCGATGTCCTTAATGAATATTGGTTCAAAAATGCCAAATAAAATATTATCACTATGGCATAATTAAAATATTATTGATTATGATCAGGTTGACTTCATCAGGAAACTCAGGTTGATCCACTAATATAAAAATTACAAACATAATAGATCATGTTGATTTTTGGAAATTCAATCATTTCAACACATACAGAAAAAACTTTTGGAAAAATACAACTTTTTTTTCCCATAAAATCTTTTAAAGCACAAGAATAAATTATCTATTCTTTAATAAGCTTAATAGCATCTATCTAAAACCAAGAGCTAACATTATTTTTAATGAAGGGCTAAAGATTTTACTGAAAAGATCAGGGGTAAAGCAAGGATGTCTATTGTCACTACTACTATTTGGTACTATTTTAGAAGTTCTCTGTATTGATAAGACAAGTAAAAAGAAACTGGGGAAATAAGCATAAGTGAAATGAAAACAAAATTTATTACTCTTTTGCAGATGATATAATGGTTTGCTTAAAGAACCCCGAAGATTCAACTAAAATATTTAAAATAATTAACATCTTTTGCTATATCCAAGAATCCAAGTTAGAAACCAAACCAAACCAAAAAACTCCAAAAGTTATTACCCCTTCTGTATCATTTTTATCACTCTTTCTGTATCATCTCAATACAACATAGTAGGAAATCACTTTGGTAGAAAGAGGGGAAGCAATTGTCAGAGGAAAACTAGGGATTTTTACCTTAGCCTGGAGGTGAGTAGAGAAGGGAAGGAATTCCACAGACTTATGGGGCTGTGGGAAAGTAAGTTAAGAACTGAAAGGGGAAGCCCCCATGGGAAAACAAAAGGGTGCCATTAAGTAATTTTCTTATGCATGTCTGTGGTGAGACATAGGGATCTCATAATGAATTTTGACTGGAGCAAGTTTTGTATGCCTTAAATTTCTCTTTGGGAGAGGAGCATATGGTTTTCTTAGGGCCAGGACAGATCACAGTGACTCCTATTAGACTTCACTGTATCCTTCATGAATTGATATTACTAGGAGTAAAACATAGTAGAAGTTCCCACCAAAGAACAAAAGGAAGGGAGGATTGCAGTGAGATCTATAAATTTACTAACATAGAGAAGGTAGTTCTCATTCGGCATTTTTTAACTTTAGTTAAGAATGTAGAATAAAGAAAGAATATATGAGTATATACAATAAATACTAGATCAAGTAAACAACTTTCAAAGATTTAAGAACTCTGATGAACACAATGGCCCAACATTCTTACAGAGGACTGATGAAGCACACCACCCACTTCTTTTTTTTTTAATTCCAAAACATTTTAATTAGATTATACATACTTTTTATATAATGCATACAAAACTGCATACGTACTTTTGAATTCTATGTACTTTCAATAGCATTGGTAAGATTGGTAAGAGCTGACTACATAAGGTATTATGTTCTACATGTCCACACTGTTAGAGTTGGAGAGTGTTGCGAGATCCATGACAGAGATTTAAAAAGTCTAACAAAGATGGATATCAAAGACAACTTTAATTCTGTGAATTGAATGTGATTATTGGGGAAAGAGGATTCTTCTGCCACCCTTCCCCACGTGACTTAGCAAAACTAACTAGCTTCCCTAATTGTTTGCAGGCTGCCATCTGGATAACAGGTAGTGTTTCTCCATTTCTTGGGTAGCACTTTTAAAAACTTGTATTTTATGGTCAGGCTTCTTTGCAGCAGATGAGATAGATCACAAGTGTAGTATAATTGAGAATATTCACCTATTCGCACAGGTGAGTTAGTTCTTGTGGGGGAGAGATGCCACTCACCTCTTGACAGAGGTGTGATAGACTCAAAGTGAAGACTGGGGTACCTATTTTTTTGACATGGCCAATGAAAGAATTTTTTTTTCATGGTTATGGGGCTATATGGTTACATTGTTTTATTTTACTTTTATTTTTCCAGTGAGAAGAGGAATAGGAGGGAGAGAAAACAGATTTTGTTAATTGAAAAAAATAAAATTAAAATATTTCTTTTTAGATAAAAGGAAGATAGAAATGAGGAGTATGACAAAGTAAATTAACACTTTAAAAATATACTGGAAAAGAAAATGATTAAAAATAAGAAGTTGGCTTAGGAAAAGCACAGTTCAAAATGGTGGTTGGGAATAAATCAACAAGTAGACTTTTTAGAAAAGTTTTTTTTTTTAAATAATGCTTTATGGGGTGGCTAGGTGGTGCAGTGAATAGAGCACCAGCCCTGGAGTCAGGAGAACCTGAGTTCAAATTCGGCCTCAGACACTTAACACTTACTAGCTGTGTGACTTTGGGCAAATTAACCCCAATTACCCTGACCTCCAAAATGCAAAAAAAAACCAAAAAACAAGTTTTATTTTCCCCTAATTACATGTAAAAAACAATTTTTTAACATTTGTTTTGGAAATTTTGAGTTCCAAATTCTCTACTCCCTCCCTTCCTTCCCCACCCTCTACCTGAGATAGTAAGCAATTTGATATAGGTTATACGTGTGCTATCATGTAAAATGGATTTCCACACAAGTCATGTTACATAAGAAAACACAGCTAAACCCCCTCCGCCCCAACAAAAATGAAAAACAATATGCTTTGATCTGCATTCAGTCTCTATCAGTTTTTTCTCTGGATGTGGATAACAGTTTTCATCATGAATCCTTTGGAATTGTCTTGGATTATTATGTTGCTAAGGATAGCTAAGTCATTCAGAGTTACAGTATTGCTGTTAATGTATATAATGTTCTCTGCTCACTTTATTTTGCATCAGTTCATTTAAATCTTTTTAGGTTTTTCTGAAAGCATCCTGTTCATCATTTCTTAAAGCACAATGGTATTCCATCACAGTCATATACCACAATTTTCCTAATTGATGCACATCACCTCAGTTTCCAATTCTTTGCCCCCACAAAAAGAGTTACTATAAGTATTTTTGTACAAGTAGGTCCTTTTCCCTTTTTGGAGGATCTCTTTGGGATACAGATCTAGTAGTGGTATTTATGAGTCAAAGGTTATACACTGTTTTTATAGCCTTTTGGGCATAGTTCCAAACTGCTCTCCAGAAAGGTTGGATTAGTTCACAACTCGACCAGTAGTGCACTAGTGTCCTAATTTCCCCACACTCCCTCCAACATTTATCATTTTCCTTTTCTGTCATATTAGCCAATCTGATAGGTGTGAGTTGGCACATCAGAGTTATTTTAATTTGCAGATAAGTAGACTTTACTAAAAAGAAGAGAAATGAACAATTTAAGTAAATTCAAGGAACTTGGGATAAGGCAGATAAATAGGATGGGAGGGAGAGCCTATGGGAGTAAACTGATTTCGAATTAATGCATGCAAAAGTAATTGCAGGAGCAATTCGTTGACTTTGAAAAGGGATGGGGAAAATAAATTCAAAAGATATAATTGAAAGAAAAAACAAATTTATAGCCAATATTGGCATCAAGGAAGAAATGAAGACATACAACTCTCTCCTTTCATTGGAGAGTTGGAGAACTATAGGGTTAGTGTTCTTCATATACTTAAGATATAGTTGTTATGTCAATCCATTTTGCTTAACTATTTTTTTCTTTGTTAAAAGGGAAGACTTACTCATAGAGAAGGAAGGGAGGAAGGTTATACCGTGAAACAAACAAACAAACTATAATGTAATAAAGGGCATAATATAATAAAGGAGAAGACATAACTAGAAATAATCTCCCATTCTCTGAGACCACTGAGAAATAAAGTTTATGTGTCTGACTTTGAAAGAGAGAATCAGAGAAAAAAGCATTTGGATTTTCAAGGTCTGATAACTCCAGTTTACATCTGCTGTCCTGACTGGTTTCAACTCCATAGAATCAGATACCTCTCCCAGGTTAAGCTCATCATTTTCTAAACTCACTACCATGCAGTTAACTTGGTGCCTTGATTGGCACCACCTCCCTCAGTCTCTTCTCTCCTCTGTTTGGAGGGGCAGAGTATCAGACTCTTCACAATGCTTCCTTTTATAGAGGGCAGAAACTGGACCCTCAGATCACTCCAGTTTGCATTTGCTGCCCTGTCTGGTTTTAACTCTATGGCACAAGATAGGGGTACTCCCCTGGGGTTTTCCATTCTTTCCCCATGCCCTTTCTTGCCTCTTTTTGTGTGTTATTTCTACCTTTAGATTGTAAGCTTGTTAATCGTGAAGACTGTCTTTCCTTTCAATTAATTAATTAATTAATCCCCAGTGCTTAGCACAGTGCCTAGCACTTAGTAGAGACTTAATAAATGCTTCTTGGATTGGATCAGATTGACAGAATGGGACTGACTCTAAACTATATGAAGTACCAATCTATTGGCTGAGAAGGGTTTCTTTCCTTGCTTTTTAACATTTCCTTTGAGGTAGCTAGGTGGAGTAATGCACAAAGTGTTGTGTTTGGAATCAGAAAGACTTGTGTTCAAATCCTGTTTCATTTACTTCCTAGCTGTGTGACTCCCAGTAAAGTCAATTAATTTCTCTTAACCTCAGTATCCTCATCTGCAAACTGCGACTAATACTAGCTTCAGCCTCACTAGTTATTTTTTTTTTTTTAGGAACAAATGAAATACCACATGTAGAGTGCTCTGGGTTCTTCTCTTTTCTACCATAGGATCACCTCTTACTCTTTGAAGACAGTTGAAAACAGATCATCCATGAATCAAAATATTTTAACAGGCTTTGGGGGCTGACTGAAAACAAAAGAAAGAGAGAGATACAGGGTTTACTAGCAAGTGAATCAATAAAGTAATTTTACTGTAACTACTAAAAAGAGACACATTGTGAGGTGCTTGTGATATTGGAAGGCAGGAGCGCAGCAATAAGGATAATTTGACTATGTCTATGATTGTGACCATGACTATGAGACCAGTATTTGACTACAGAGTGGGAGAGTAAAAACGTAGTATCTCCTTCTGGTCTTGGGCCTCACTCCTCTCTCTGAGGATGATAGACCATTTTTCATAAGAAAGGTAGGTCCTTCTAGCAAGGAGCATGATTTTGATAAACTTACTTTGATTTATGGTCTTAATGTGGTAATCCATTCTCTGGTACAGATTGGAACCTCTTCTCATTCTGTGCAATTCTCATCCCTCTTTCCCCATGATTTTTTCTCCCATAGAGGATCTACCCAGAGGAATAGAGGCCTTCGTTTAGGTCTTTTAATATCTTTGGAGCATGTATGTAGCACTTGGTGTTTCCACTAGTTGTTTTGATGACCAGCATACCTCCTTTCTGGTCATACCTAATTTTTAAAAAAAATTTCTAATATGTTTTGTCACTTCTCTCATGCAAATTGTTGTTTTTAACTTGCGGTCATCTGCCTTACCATGTATATTTCCATTTCCCTTTGAGTAATTTGTACTTTTGATTTTTCAGAGACTATGATTTCCCAAGATTCTCAATTATATAATTTCACCAGGAGAACATTGATACTCAAAGGGGTAGCTAACAGTTGAATATCAGCTTCTTGAATGAGAACTCTTTTCTCTTTTCCTCCTCCTCCTCTTCCTTCTCTTCCTCTTTTTCCTCCTCTTCCTCTTCTTCCTCCTCTTCCTCCTCCTTCTCCTGTTTTCTAAAGTATGAGATGGAATTCAGGGTCCCATAAGTCTATAGAGTGCCACTCTTGGCAGGTTTACATAGTTGGGAGTGGGTGGGGAAAGCTTTTCTCATGCCTTCCCATCAGAATAGAGTAATGCTATGGTAACCAGACCAGTATCTAGCATGAGGTCCTTAGGGCTTTGCCTAAGGATTCTGATATAAAGGCCATATCATATCCTCTTCTTCCTTCCCATGATGTCAACACAAGAGGAACGAGTTTCCTGGCTGCAGTAGTCACGCCAATGGGGTTGATGCTAATGGGGCATGGAAGATAGCTGCTGAGAAGTGTCCCTGGCTACCCATCTTAGTGTCTTTGTGGAGGAAGTACATCAGTTCCTGAGAAAGATCCATCAGTGCCATATGTCTCTCCTGGAGCTGTCTTTTCACAACTGCTGCATTTCATGCAGCTGGGACAGGCTGTCTACTATTTGCCTGAATTGGCGACTTGTGCCATAAATGAAGTCTAGACTTAGTGGCAATGGTGTTGCAGGTTAGCCTTGGGGTATCCTAGTCTCTATGTCCCTCTCAGTGTCTCTGTCTTACTGTTTCTCTGTCTCTCTGTCTTTGTCTCTCTGTCTCAGTCTCTGTCTTTCTTCCTCCCTTTCTCCCTCCTTCCCTCTCAATCTTTTCCTTGCTAAACAGATTTTGCTCCAGATATCAGGATTCCCAGTCATGGCACTGCTGATGGCCAAGGATGACAGATAGGACAAACTCTCATCTTGGAGAAATTACATGAGATATGGAGGAGGAAGAAGAAGAGATCCCTTCTCCACTCACATAGGAATTGAAAGACCATATGTTCATAACTGCAGGAGAGGGATTTCAATCTCTGTGTTGCTGTAGGTTCTCCATTTCCCTACTTCATTATACAGGGCTACCTCAGGTTAACCTCCAAGATCTCAGAGGTAAAAGTTTTTCAGTGCACTGACAGAAAGAGGTGAGCGACCTCCATCTCAAGTTGGGGCTTTGATGGAGGATGACTGAGGTACTTAGTCTGCGATGCATTCTCCAGCCCATCCATTTTCCAGAGGTAGAGGAGAGGGAGACGTGAGACGTGGGACGTGAGACACGAGACAGGAGATCTGTCTTTTGGACCCAGGCAGAGCCTGGGCGGCACACTGCACGCCATAAAATCTATGAATAATAACAATCATAACAATAAAAAGGTATAGAAAGGCCTTCAAGCTCCTGCCGCTTTGTGCTGCCAGCATTCAAGAGGCAGCCCCAGCCTTGGTGCCGCTGTGTCCTGGAGCCCAGAATGGCTGGGGCTAGTAAAGAGGCATGCAGGAGCCTAGTGGGAGGGTGGGCAGCGCTGGCTGGCCCAGCCAGGAGCAGGCAGCGCACAGTTTTATGTGCGTCGTTCGGTTTTTTATAGTTTAATAGGGTCCAACTATTATAGCATAACAAAGGCCGTCACAGACCCGATGTGGCTTGTTTCCGCTCTCGGTAGCCGTCCTTTGGTGTGTACTGAAGGAGTGTCTGGGAAATGCACAAAAACAAAGGGACGTTTAATACCAGTTTTCTTTTTATATGTGTGCTCTCAGCTTTCATCATTCAGGGCGCTGACCATTACAAAATCCACCCATAGACACAGTGGCTGGGGCTGGGGGGGAAGTGGGGAGGGCACAGATCGGCTTCAAAGTCTTTTCTTTGCAGGGGCTGCTTAGGGATTTACGCTCTTAAATTAACTCCTTCCTCTCCAAAGTCACCCATCGTTTCCATTGGAGAGGGAGGCAGTTTGCCCCAAAATAGCATGTGGCTAACAGTCTCCAGAGGGGTTCATATTGGAGGAGCGGCTCAGCTGGGCCCTAGGGAGGAAGGGCATCTCCACCGACTCAAGTTAGGGTGTCTCTGGTGGGGTGGGGTGGAAGTGGGACTGAGGAGCCAGGATCCTGTGTCTCTGGGTGGACCAGGCAACGACTTACTGGCATTATTTCCTAATGTCAGAGAACATCAGGCTGGTATTCAGATCAGGAGCCTTGCCTAGGCTCCGTCTTGTTCTCTGAGGTCTAAAATTAAAAACAAATTCAAGTAAAGATAAATGACTTCTTTCATTGTCTTATGCTTGGGTAGCATAAAAAGAATGGGCCTCCTAACCCTCTCCTCCTTTCCCTTCATTCACATCTTCTCCCATTCTTCCGTGCCCTTCTACCAGACCCTGAGGGAATTTGGCTTGTTCTGTGCTTTGTGATGTCTCATATATAGAATAATAATAATAATTATTATTATTATCATAATAATAAAAACAATTTCTTGTATGGTTATAGGCTTTTTAATTTACAAAATGCTTTTCTAACCATTATTTTATCTCATCATTACAAAAACCTGTAGCACACACAGGCCAGGGATTATTATCTTTCTGGCCTTCCCCCTGCTGGGGGCCGGAGATGGGAGGGAAAGGGGTGTATGTGTGGGAACACCCATATTTTCCAGATGAGGAAACTGAAACTCAGAGACCTTAAGTGATGTGGCCAAGGTAACAGCAAGACCTGGACTCTCTCCAGAATCTTCTTCCTTCTCACTTGCCACATTGCCACCCTAAAAGTAAAATCCAAAGCCAAAACCAAAAAAACACTCCCCTCCTCAGTACAACCATTTTAGGGAAGACCCCAGTCATGCTTGGGGTCACTCATTCATGCTTGGACTATCTCTGAAATCCTCCTCCATTTCCTTGCTCCCTTCCCCTTCCTTCCTGTTCCTGTTCCTCTTTCCCCTCCCCAGCCTCAACCTCTCCTTAATATGTTGTCTTCCCCCATTAGAATGTAAGCTCTTTGAGGGGAGAGACTGTCTTACTTGCCTAAAAGCACCTGGCACATGGTGATTAGTGCTCAGCAAATGCTTGTTATCTTGCTTTGACTTGTAGGTTTATCCCCAAGGTTAGTACAGTGGCTGGCACATCATAAGCACTTAATAAATACTTTATTTGTCTATCCATCTAATAACAATGAGGGAAATAGTATATGTACCCAAGTGAGTGGTAAAGTTTGATAGGGGTTGCAACCTTAGTTGAACGGATCTAAAAATTGCCTAAAATTGTTAGTTACTCATCCATCAGTGAAGAAATATTTAGGGCATTCTCTTACCTCTAATAATCCATATAAAAGAGGTGGATAGGAAACTGGCCCTTGGGTGTACAGTGCATAGGACAGGTGTGGGTAGAGTAGTCAAGTTGCTTTTACTCTTAGGGCTCTTGTTTCCCGATCTGTAAAAAGAGGGAGCTAGATTGGATTGTTAAGGCCAATTCAATTCAACAAAGAGTTATGAGGTACCCATGATATATGCCACCTGTGCTAGGGATGCAAGGATAAAAAGCAGATGATTTCTGCTCTGAAATAGCTCACGCTCCATTGCAGTGTCTCTTGAGTTGAGTCTTGAAGGAATTTAAGGATTCTGAGAGGTAGACATAAAGGAGCTCATTCTGTGTATGGGGCTTGGTTGTGCTGATGCGTGGAAGGTGGAAATAGAATGCCAAGACTTAAATAGTCCAGTTTGGTTGGAAGTATGTGGGGGCAGCAGTAGATAGACTTTGGGGACCTGGAGTCAGGAACACTCATCTTCTTGAGTTCCAATCTGGCTTCAGACACTTACTAGCTATGTGACCTTGGCCAAGTCCCTTCACCTCATCTGTAAAATGAGCTGGAGGAAATGGTAAAACCATTCCAGTGTCTTTGCCAAGAAAACCCAAAACAGGGTCATGAAGAGTCAGGCATGACTGAAAAAATGACTGAACAACAACAAACAACAACAAAAGAGAGTATGTAGCATAATTCTGGAAAGGTAGACTGTGCAGTGTTTTAAGTGTAGGCTAAGGAGTTTGTGTTTTACCTACAATGACTCTCTACATCTCCTTCTTCTCTACTAAAGAGAATGGTGTGACTGATTGTCTGGTATGGGGAGTGAGAGAGGAATGAAAATGAAGAGATGAGATGAGACTGGGAAGGAAGCCTCTAGTGGCCCCTGGAATCTTGAACTAAAGAGACAGAGGAGGTGATGGAAGAAGCAGAATTGAGATTTCTGTCAGGGTCTGGTCTGCTCTTACCTACACCCCTGCCTCATGAGAATGAGCTAGTTGTGATGAGAAGCAGTGTGAAGTCCTCACCAGTAAAAGGACACTAAAAGGAAAATATTTTCAAGAGTGGCATTCTCTATAAGACCCAGAGTCCCTCTACAAGGAATAAGACCTTGTGTTGTGAGATACCCCAAGTTCTAAGTCTGAAGTCACTGAGTTTTCATATTGTGATATGTCCACTGAGGCATGTATCTCACCTCCAATCTGTGCTTATGAATCAAGTCCCGAGTATGGTTATTACGTCTTTTCAAAGCTTCAGGGTTAGCTCTGATATATATATATATCTTTTATACCTCATACTCAGACCACAGTCCCAACTCCCATTCTTATTGATGAATTGAGTCCCCAGAAGGTGATTACTTGGTCAGACCTGAGCTTTAGGAATACAATTTTGGCATCTTTGTGGAGGGCAGATTGGATCAGAAATATAATAGAAATAAGAAAATCTTTATGCCACTGGGGAAGAGATACAGTTCTTTGTTTGTTTTTTGGAGGGGAGAAGGCAGGGCAATTGTGGTTAAGTGACTTGCCCAAGGTCACACGGCTAGTAAGTGTTAAGTATCTGAGGTCCGATTTGACTTCCTGACTCCAGGGCCGGAGTGCCACCTAGCCACCCCAAAGAGATACAGTTCTAATCCAATCTCTTGCTACTAAGTAAACTTTGGACAAATTCTTTTCCATTCTCTGAGTCTTAGGGTTCTCATCTAAAAAATGAAGGGCCTGGAATAGATCCTGATAATCTAATTTTTGAATCTTCAGTGCTCACCATAGGTAATTCTGTGATCTCATGCAGGCATAAACATAAACAAGTGTAGCACCTGGGGGACCTTTTCTCATGTGTAGACACTCAGAAAGTGGTCCCGGGTTCAAGACAGTAAGTGTGTCAGCACCAACCAGCTCAAAGCAAAAAACATTTAGTCAAATGGGATATAAAATAATGAAACAAGAAAACATTTCCCTGTCCACACATAGGATACAGATATATGCAAATCTATGTAAACATGCATATATATATGTCTATACATGCTTATATACACATATTTCCCTATGTAGACATGTATGGATCTATGTATAAATGAATTTATGTGCATATATACATGTATTCTTTTGCCTCTCTGATGTTAACTTAAAGTCCATTGTTCCAGACAAATAACTGACTTAGAATTAGAAGTTCCTGCAAATCCAATAACCTCTTATTGAGATCCTGTGTTACCCCAAACAACCAGTTTCAGAGGATTTGCCAAGAAAACTGCACAGAAACTGTGTAGAAGGTGGGAATATAAAGTTCTTACTTACTAGGTTCTCTCTAGTTTGGCATATGAATCCAGTTGAGCAAGAACGGAAGCTGAGCTTCCTCGCAAAAGTGAAGAAGTTAAGTCATCAGCCTCTACTCTCCTGGCCTATATTCCTGCCTTTCCCACACACACGTTCCAGTCAAATAAAATAATATGAACATTTTAAAACCATGTCTTTTTTTTTCATTGTATTCTCACTAATGCCAAGTCTCATTGTCTTGAGAAACAAGAAATGATTAAAAAGGTAAAATTGCTGCTTGGAGCTCTCCAACAAGACAAATATATAAAAGAAATTTAAATTAAATGTATCACATACCCTTTGGCAAGAATGCTACAACTAGACATAAGTCCTAAGTAGGCATATAGTCCAGAGACGTTAAAGACAAGGGGAAGATCCTATACAGGCAAAAAATATTTACAGTAACACTTATATGATTGCAGAAATTGAGATATATAAATGCAATATAATATTTTTTCTAGACCTTGCCACCATGCCTCAGTTTCCTCTTCCCTCTGCCCCTGCAGTACCATTAGTGAGTTATCCGTGGTGTCTCTATTTTGGAGAAGAACCCAGACTAGCCACACTTCATTCTCCAAATGTTACCACCATCCCTCTGACTTCTTCCTACTTCCTTGCTTTTTCAAAGATCCCTTTTATATGTTATCTTCCCTTATTAGAACATGAGTTCCTGGAGACCAGGAACTTGCTAGTATTTCTATCAATAGCACTTTATCACAGTCCTGGTTGTTGTGCCGTAAGAATAGACCAGCATTAAGTATTAAGAGAAACTTTGAAAAAGTAGTCTCAACTGAAGTAGAATGAAGAACATAGAAACAGAACAGCTTACATAATGAAACCAAGAAAAATGTAAAGAAAAACAACATGGAAAAACTTCAGAACTCTGATCAACGGACAAACCAATCATGACTTCAGATGACTGATGGCGATGAATAGCTCTACCTCATTGTTGAAAGGTGGTAGGTTATAGATGTGCAACAAAGTTGTCAGGCTTGTGTTTTGTTCTAACTACCCCTATTTATTTTAAGGGAGGGTTCTTGGTGGAGGTAATACATTGTCATTGAGAAATTATATAAAAAAAGAAAAGAACATCAATTAAAACACTTAAAAAACTAACTGCATCACCATTTCAATCTACTGGTAAAGCTGAATGAAATTTAACAGTAGAAAGAATTACCCAAAAAACATTGTTAGGGATAATCACAACACAGTTTGTTTTTCTTGCTATAAATCCATACTTATTGAGGTAAGACTAACTCTAGGTTGCTCTTCCCTATGGAAAGCACGTTCTCATACCATAATTTCTCTGGAAAAATCCATTTAAAAAATAGCCTAAACTTATGGGTGAAAAGTTTAAATGTCTTTCAGATAAAAGATACCCTGTCTTGGAGTTATGCTGATCAATTTCCTCTTCAGTTGTAGGTAGTTCAGTGAATGAACTCAGTGGAAAACACCACATGCAATAAAAGTTATCTCCTTCAGAGGAAAAGAAATTATGCATAGTCTTCATTGAATATAGTCAGTATAATACAGTGTGCCCTCTATACATCCTGATGGAATATTTCGTAATGGACTCCCCATGCTTTGCAGTATGTCTGTACTTTGATTTATGGAGCCAAAGTAAATGGTATACATTGCCAATAAAAATTCTTTGCAAATTCGGTTTAAAAAATTTTTTTTTCTATATTACTTTAAAATGAATATGAAAAGAAATGCTAGAGGATTAAAAATGTTAAACATATGATCCAGGTATAAAAGTATTTTTGCACTTGACTCATGGGGCATTTCAGGCATTGAAAGAAGGTGTTTATTCAAGAAAGTTTCAATTGGGGGGCTTGAGGTGAGAGTGGATGCTGAATTCAACGAGAAAAGCATTTCCCATATTGTTGCAGAGCCCCTGTCCAAAGAATACTCACCCAAGTTTTAATGAGAGAGGCGTTCCCTAAAATGTTTCATACACATTAATTATAAAAAACTGACTCCTTTAAAATGTATTAAGAACTAGCTATAAAAAAGAATTCAGAGAAAGGGAAAATGAAGAAACCTTTCATGAAGGTAATAATCCACTGACACCATGCAGTTTGTCTGCATTGTAAATTTAGATTCCCACTCCCAACAATTGTTCATTATTCACTATATGGGTTTCTGAATGATGTTATTATCTTGACTCTTCCAGGCCCTGGAACACTGCAGTCTTCTCCATGAGATCCATCATTTCTCATAATAGATTGGCTTAACTACATACACAATGGAAAATAAATGAATGAAAAATGCCTATTGTCCAGAATGTTATTCCCATTTGAATGGACAGTCTATAGAACTGGTTCATCTCTTCTTGACAGATGTTAAAAATGGATTAGTGAGTTGGATCTAGAACCAAATAAAGTGAAGAAAGCAAACTATAATATATTTGAGAAATTTCTTACGCTGTTAAAAGTTTTGAAATTTTTTTCAACACAAATATTCTTCCAATGATATTATATGGCTGTGGTTCATGGATTTTTGAAGAACAAATAAATGTGAGCCACCCAAACACAATAGTGAGGTGGATGGAAGACACAAAGGGGCTGCAGCTTATTGGCAACAAAAAAAATTGTATGTGGAGAAGGTATCCCCCTTGTGTGTATATAATGAAGGATTAATCTTATGGTGGGTAGCTGGGTGGTGCAGTGGATAGAAGAATGGGCCTTGAATCAGGAAGACTTCAGCTCAAATCCAGCCTCTATTTCTTCTTAGCTGTGTGACCCTAGGCAAGTTACTTAAACCAGTTTGCCACAGTTTCCTCATCCGTAAAATGAGCTGGAGAACCACTCCAATATCTTTGCCAGAAAAAAACCCCACATGGGGTTATGAAGAGTTGGACATGTCTGAAAAATGACTGAACAACTTACAGAAGTTCTCATGACAAGTTTAACTCTTTGGTGAGGTAGGAACTTATTTTGTAGAGGCCTGGGGAGAACTATCTTTGCCTCTCTTGAATCACATTAAATTCAGTTGATTCAGTACCAGTTCACAGTCCTGGAGTATCTCTTTGGACTTGGCTTTTTAAAGGCAAAATAGAAATAGATGGTGAGAACTAGAATTGAAGATAGAGAGTTATGAGAGGAGAGGTTTTGCCCATGGAAGCATGGGCTTTGTTTCTTAGAGGAGAAGTCTGTACAGATGGTAGGGATAAAAGAGGTGTTAGAACTCCAATAAGTTTTATGTTAGGGTACTACAAGGAAACAGATAGTGGAAGAGAACAATGGGATTCTTTGACCAAGTCTACTAGATGTAGGAAAGGAGTTTTTGAACCATGTGAGAATGAGAGCCAGAGAACAAGGGAGATAGACACAATGTGGGGAAGTAAATCTGGACCTTGTCCTTCATTAGCACTGTGAATTATATGGACTGTACAGGTCTGGCAAAAGAAGTTGACTCAAGTGTACTCTCTTAAACAGGTGCCTCCAATTCAGAGTAGTACTCAGTTGAGAGAACTATCTTGGGGGCCTATCAGACATTGATCAGAGAAGGAATAAGCGTTAGCACTACCATTTATGGGCTTGAGTGTGAGACTTGGCATTTTGGGCAGGTTAAATTAAACCTCTCCTATGTTTACTGTATCATTAGCCTGGATATTTAACTTGCATCTCAGAGTTCTTTTCTTTTTGTTGTATAGTCTTAGACATGATTTTTTTTTTTCTAGAGGAAACCATGTTAGGGGCAAAATGATGTAAATTTTGATGCTTCTGGGGCAGGGAGACCTGGGATGGAGGAACAAACTATGAAAAAAAGAATATCATTCTTTTTTGGAAACTGCCAAGACTAAACCCAGTGTTTGTAAGTCCAGAGTTTTGGTTGTAGGCCACAGGTTACATGAAGAAAAAATACCGTGTAAGATATTATCAAAGAAATGTATTACTGGAAATGGAGGAATGATAACATATGATAAGCCAAGTGTTGGAGTGGTACCTGAGTAATATTAAGAAACCTAGAGGAAGACTCCTAACCCTTTGGGCAGACTTTCTATGGAGAAAGAAATGGCCAAGAATCACATAGAAGAGAGAAGATGATGATATGTTATACAGTCGGTGAGATCAACCACATTGATGAGATAATAGATATTTTGAAGAACTGGGATCCTGAAGGAGGTAAAGGAATACCTAGAAGGAATCTTAGGGAAATCTCATTTTTCTTCTATGGTTTTAGAAAGGTCCTGAAGACAGAAGCACACTCACATTGGGTCACAAATAGCATCCGTGACACCCAGTCAAGCCCTCCTAAAGCACCCTAGGTGGTGATATCTGAAAATAAGTGACTTGTTATTCAGTAGGGATGAAAGACATTGAAAAGACACAAGCAGAGTTATTTCCCTGATAGATACAAGCTAGATGATTTCTCAGGTTCTTTTAGTCTCTTTGATTTTAGCTGAAGGTCCTGGTAACCAAAATACTCTTTATCAGTCAATTAAGTTATGCCATCAGTCCAAGGTAGTTTGGAGAGGGTTAAGGGATAAATTTCCTGGGAAAATTCTAGAATGAATCATTAAAAGATGATTAGTGAACATTTAGAAAAGGAAGGATAATTACAAAGAGACGAGATTGCTTCATCTACAACAAGGAATGCCAGACAAATCTTATTTCCTTCTGGTCAAGGCTGCTAAACTAGAAAGAGTCTTGCCTCTTCCATGTACTGGTTGTTGACCCTGGGTAAGTCGCTTAATCTATCAGTTCCCCAGGCAACTCTCTAAGGAAAGTTCTTGTAGATCAGATTCTAGTCTGCACTGGGAGAGGGAGATTTTCTCACTGAAAGTTTTTGTTACACCAGTGAAATTACAGATGTGGCCTTGCTCCCCCCTCTCTTCTTCCTCCAAATAAAGGAAACACACAGAGGCAGTCATGCCTCTGAAACCTTCTGGCTCAAGAATTGTGGGATTTGAGACTGTGGGAAAATTACTTAACCTCTCACTTCCCCAGGCAATTCTTTGAGAAGTATAAGTAGTAGAGAAGGTCCTGAGGGACATGAACAAGATGAGATGTTTTTTCATCCAGAATTCCCTATGTCAATAAAATCACAGGTTTGATTACCCCCAAAATAGCATTTTATAGTACTTTATGGTTTACAGAGCATTTTACATATGTTAGCCAATTCAACAAGTATTTATCAAGTTCCAACGATGTGCCAAGGGACAACTAGGTGGAACAGTGGATAGAGTGCCTGGCTTGGAATCAGGAGGACCTGAGGACCTCAGATACTCAGCAGCGGTGTGACCCTGGGCAAATCTCTTCCTGTTTGCCTCAGTTTCCTCATCTGTAAAATGAATTGGAGAAGGAAATGGCAAATCACTCCAGTATCTTTGCCAAGAAAAGCCCAAAAAGAGTCATGAAGAGTTTGGCATGACTGAAATGACTGAACAGCAGCAATAAATGTGCCAAGAGCTGTGCTACATTCTGAGGATACTAAAAAATATGGGAGCAAAAATAGTCCTTGTTCTCATGGAGTTCACGGTCTAGTAGAGGAGACAACATGCAACCCACTATGTAGAAACAAGATGTATACCCGATGAATTGGAGATACCATGGAAGGAAAGTCACTAGCATTAAGGGGGATCAGAAAAGGCTTCCTGTGAAAGGTGGGATTTTAGTTGAGATTTGAAGGAAGCCAGGGAAGCTAGGATGGGGAGGAGAAGTGAGTAGGGAGAGCATTCCCGGCATGGAGTATGGCCAGTACAAATACACCAGTTATGGAGGATGGAGTATCTTGTGTGAAGAACATCATAGAAGCCAGTGTGCCTAGATCACAGGTTACATGGAGAGAAGTAAAGGTAAGAAAACTGGAAAGGTTATGAAAGGCTTTAAAAGCCACAGAAAAGGTTTTATATTTGATCATGGAGGTAGAAGAGAGTGCTGGAGTTTATTGAATTATATATTTCTCTAAGGTTTGTTAAGTATTCCTCTCTCCCCTAAAAAACTAAAGTAAGTAGTGCAAATGCTTTTGTGTCTATTTCTACAAATGAGAAAACTGAGGACAGGAGAGGTTAAGTGACTTGCCCAAGGTCATACAGTTAGTAAGTATCAAATTTGGAGTTTAACCTAACATCTTTTAACTTGTCCTGCATTTGTCTTGCTATATCAGATTCCCTCCCTGAGCTATGTTTACAAGGTCCTGAAAATTCTAGCAGTCTTTCTATGAGTGTCTATTCCCAAAGTGACAATAAACTCTAGCTGGTAGATGGCCCCTGCCATCGACACTAAGAGGATGTTATTTCTTTGTTCTTGTGGGAAGCCACAAGATGCTGTATGACAAGATGAAAAGGGAATATTTCTCTTCTCCATTTCTTCACCTTAAACAAATGAAAAACCAACTTTTTAGTTATTTACTGTAAGGTAATTATTGAATTTTATTGTTGGAAATTGTCCTGTTTAATTTAGATATGCTTTAAAAAAGTCTTTTTGAAATGTCAGTAGATCTAGATTTCAAGTGAGAGGGCTATACCCATTCTTGGCATTTGCATGACTGGACTTTGATGAATCTGTAAGAGAAAGTGAGGCTGTCCACTTTGTGCAACTCTGCCTCATTTAAATATAATTCACTCGGAAGTCAAGGCATCAACCCGTGGTGTGATATGTCCTCTTTGAAAAAACAAAGACAAACAACAACAAAGGTTGCAAAATCCTTTGTATAAATTTCCTCGCTTGACATTCACAACAATGTTATGAAACAGACATTATTAAAACCATTTTTAAAATGAGAATAAAGAAGC
Source organism: Pseudochirops corinnae (assembly GCA_028646515.1). NCBI lineage: Eukaryota > Metazoa > Chordata > Mammalia > Diprotodontia > Pseudocheiridae > Pseudochirops > Pseudochirops corinnae. Next base: position 152,900,075 of record CM053589.1, read on the forward strand.
TAAGTGAGTAGCCTATTATCACATCAGAAGCAGGATTAGAACCTAGACTTAATGATTACAAATGGGGCATACTATCCTCTCTACAAACTGGCTCTCTACTCCTTCCCTTGCAGCCTGAAGTCCATCTATGTAACCTGATCTTCTCCAATTCATAAATCATAAATCCAGAAGTATAAGTGTCCTTAGAAACCATCTAGTTCAATTAGATTGTTTTACAGATGCAGAAATGAGACCCAGGGAAGTTAAATGCTTTTTCCAAGGGCAAATGAGTAGGAAACCTCAGAGATGGGATTTTAACCAGCCCTTCTGACTCCTGGGACAGTGAGTGCTCTTCCCATTGGAGAGCTAACCAAAGTCTGACCGTCTGATACCTTCCCCGCATCATTTAGGAAGGAGGAACTCTGTGTCTTTTAGGAACAAAGGAAGAAAGGGAGGAAGGAAAGATAGATTTAAGAAAAAAGGAAAGAAAGAAAGATGGAAGAAAGGAAGGAGGGAAAGCAGGGAGAACATAGGAAAGGAGGAAAGAAGGAAGGCAGGGAAAGAGGGAAGGAGAGAAAGAAGGAAGAAAGGGAGAGATGAAGGAGGAAATAAGCATTTATTATCTTCTGTGTGCCAGACACTATGTAAAGGCATTTAAAAAATATTATCTCATATTATCCTTTCAACAGCCCTGAGAGATAGGTGCTATCATTATTCCTATTCCAATTAAGGAACCTGAGGGAGACAAAGATTAAATGACTTGTCCAGGGTCACACAGCTAGTAAGTCTCTGAGGCAGATTTGAACTCAAGTCTTCTTCATTCCAGGTACAGTATTCTATTTGCTACACCACCTGGTTGCTTCTAACATTTAAAAAAAAAACATATTTTGTGGACATTATTACAACATACAGACTGTCTGTCTATTATCCCATGCTTCTCCAATGTGACCAGTTCACCTCTTTTCCTGGTCATATATATCTTGTGTAATGTCTTTTATGCCACTTTTTGTACAAAAGTTTTGTAGAAAAGTTTGTACAAAAGTTAGTAATATGCTGTAGTCTTTTAATGCCTATTAGTGATCTCTTAACTATCTTTTGTTAGGAGGGAAAAAAGTGAAGACTCTTTAAGAAGAAAGAAGGAAAGGGTGAAGGTATAAATAAATCATCTTCAGAATTTTAGGTAAATTAGCTTTTATATCTGTAGTTAACTTCAAAGAATTAGCTGGAAGGAAAATATTAGTTCTAATGACAGGCTAACTCAAGTGAGATCTCACACTGGAAAAAAAAAAAGATGATCCTGTGGTTTTACTGAGACCTGGGGGAATTCCTAATGCTTGAGCTACCTTCATTTTGTTTTTGTTGTTTTGTTTATCTGAAAGCGGAAGGATGCAGTGCCAGTCAAAGCACCTCAAGGCATTCTCTGTGGTTATCAGAGAAAAGTCATTTCCTCTGTAGAATAAGGAGTTAGTTAGAAAGAGCTGAGCCCTAGCTGGCACTATGAGTAAGATTATTCAGTGACATGGCTCTTCATTAAAACTATACAAGTCCAGGGGTCCTTTAAAAGGCCAAGATCCTTAGACTTTTTCATTCCCAGAACATTATGAACAAGGAAAAAACTCCATAGGTCGTATTTGGAAGCAGCTGAAGACAGTGGGAAAATTGACTTAATTTGTACTTTGGTAAAACAGCATTAGACTGTTAGTGGGGTAACTGAGATTGACTGAGTTCTGCCACTGTTGATGACCTTGGGAAATTGACTTTTGCTTTCTGGATCTAAAATAAAATTAAGGGATTGACTTAGGCAAAAATCTAAACACACTTCAAGGACCAAAATTTTGTAACTTATTTTATTCCCTCCTAGTATTTAAAAAATTTTAAAATGATAGCCTATCTAATAGTGGAATTTCAGACTTTACATCCCTGTGTCTTTGCTTGGATCTTTAGCTTCATCAAATACTGGATTACCATGGTAATTTACTGCTATGCATTGTGTGTCTAATCTATTCCACTGATCCATTGCTATTTCTTGACCAGTACCAGATTGTTTTGAGTATTATCATTTTGTAATATCATTGAAATCAAGTCCTGCTAGGCTACCTTCCTTCACATTTAGTTTTTTATTGATTCCTTTGATATTCTTGACCTTTTGTTTTTCCAGATGATTATTAAAAATATTTTTTCTAACTTTATAAAATAATGTCTTCTGGGTATTTTGATCGATATGGAATTGAATAAGTAAATTAACTTCGGAAGAATTGTAATTTTTCTTTTATTGGCTTAGAATACTAATGGAATTTCTCTTTCTATCTTTTCTTGCTGGGTTTTCTTGGGCAGTATATTGAAATGCTGGTGATCTTTATGGGCTTATTTAATATCCTACAACTTTGCTAAAGTAGTTAATTGTTTCAACTAGTTGTTTAGTTGATTTTCTTAGGGTTCTCTATACTATCATATTATCTGCAAATAATTATAGTTTTGTTTCCTCAACTGTCTATTTTTATTCCTTTATTTTTTTCTTGTCTTACTGCTGTAACTAGCATTTCTACTATGATATTGAATAATATTGGGGATAATTGACATTCTTGATTCACTTCTCATCTTCTTGATAAAGCTTCAGGAGATAATACTTGCTCTTGGTTTTAGATAGATGTTACTTTTCATTTTAGGGCAGCTAGGCGAGAGCTCCTGGACCAGAATCAGGAAGGTCTAAGTTCAATTCCATCCTTAGACACGTAGTAGCTATGTGACCTTGCGCAACTCACTTAACTTTGTTTGCCTCAGTTTCCTCATCTGTAAAATGAGCTGGAGAAAGAAATGGCAAGCCACTCCAGTATTCTTGCCAAGAAAACCCCAAATGGGGTCATGAAGAGTCAGACACAACAGCACTCTTCATTTCAAGAAAGGCCTACTGACTCCTATTCTTTCTGGTGTTTTTAATAGGAATGGGTGTTGTATTTTGTCAAAAGCTTTTTTTGCATCTATTGATAGAATCATAATTTTTGTTGTATTTGTTATTTATATGGTCAATTATGATTATAGTTTCCCTATTATTGAACCAGCCCTGAATTTCTGGTATAAATCCTATCTGGTCACAGTGTAGATTTTTGTGATATATTACTGTAATCTCCTTGCTAGTGTTTTATTTAAAAATTTTTTTTGCATCAATATTCATTAAGGAAATTGGCTTGTAATTTTCTTTGCTTTTGTTCTCCTTGGTTTAAGTAATAAAACCATAAGTGTGTCATAAAAGAGGTTTGGTAGGACTCCTTCTCTATAGTTTTTTTTTTTCCAAATAGTTTATAAAGTATTAGAATCAATTGTTCCTTAAATGTTTGGTAGAGTTCACTTGTAAATCCATCTGATACTGCGGATTTTTTTTTCTTAGGGAGCTCATTGGTGGCTTGTTCAATTTATTTTTTAAGATAGAGTTATTTAAGTGTTCTATTTTCTCTTCTGTTAATCTGAGCAGTTCGCATTTTTGTAAATATTCATCTATTTCACTTTGTCAGTTTTTCTGGTATGTAATTGGCAAAATAACTCCCAATAATTGCTTTAATTTCATCTTCATTGGTGATGCATTCACCCTTTTCATTTTTGCTGCTAGTAATTAGGTTTTCCTCTTTCTTTTTTAAAGTCAAATTAACTAATAATTTATTTTATTGGGATTTTCATAAAATTGTTTTTTGGTTTTATTTATTACTTCAATTTTTCTTTTACTTTCAATTTTATTATTCCATCCTTTTATTATTCAGCATTTTTATCTTGGTGTTTAGTGGGGATTTTTTAATATGTTCTGTTCTGAAATTTTTTTTAGTTGCGTGCCCAATTCATTGATCTGGTCTTTCCCTCTTTTATTTGCATACACATTTAGAGATATAAATTTCCTCATAAGTACTGCTTTGGCTGCATCCCATAAATTTTTGGTATCACATTTTATTGTTAATAATTCTCTTTAATAAAAATATTAATTATTCTTAAGATTTTTTACTTAACTCATTCTTTAAGATTTGATTATTTAGTTTCCAATTAATTTTAATCTATAATTCTGTGGTTCTTTATTGAATTTATTTTTTTATTGTGTTATGGTCTAAAAAGAATGCATTAAGTATTTCTGCTTTTCTGCATTTGATTGTGAGATTTCTATGGGCAAATACATAGTCAATTTTTATGAAGGTGCCATGTGCAGCTGAGAAAAAACATACATTCCTTTTCATCACCATTCAGTTTTTCTGAATTTTTTAAAAGATCTGTCATAGTTAATCTCCCTAAGATTATATTTATTTCCTTAACTTCTTTCTTATTTCTTTTATGCTTAAATTTATCTAGCTCTGAGAGGGGAAGGTTGAGATCCTCCATTATTATAGCTTTACTGACTACTTCCTCCTGTAATTTATGAAAGATACTTTTCAACACTTTGTTATTTACTACCACAACCACAATACATAGTTGACTACTCTACTTTGATGCATAGTTATGTCCATTTCTATAAAGGACTTTCCTCACAACAACTATGGGAGGTCGGTTATATAGGTATTTTCATCCTTATGTCATAGATGAAAAAACCGAAGCTCATAAATATAGAGTGACTTGTCTAGTCTTAGTAACTCATGATTTCCATGATGTCCCATTATTTCTCTCTATATCATGCTGATTGCCTTAAGACTCAGTCTGACACAAAAAAATATTCCTGATACTATGGCAGCAGCATAGTATAATGGAAAGAGTGCTGGATTTGGAGTCAGAGGACCTGAGTTTGAATCTTGGCATAGCTGCTTGCTACTAAATACCTTATAAAACTTTACCTCCCTGTAAAATGAGGTGGTTAGATTAGATGGTCTTGAAGTTGTGAGTCCTACTACCTAATCTTTTGAGATTGTTATTTTTTTTCAAATTAGAATTTTTTTTCACCTTGAAACTTTTCTTGACATATCCAGTGACCTTCCAGAATGTTAAAAAGCTAAAATCAAAAATCCCTGCTGTGGAAAGGTAACACATGCAGAGAAAGACCTTAGATCACATAATCTCAGTCAGGATATATCTTTTTGTATGTTTGTAGGGAAAATTATTTGTCTTCCTGTTCTCCTCCCTCCTTTCCCAGTGCTTTGTGTTTTTCTTTTCATGGTTTTCCTATTTAAACAGTCATTTATTTCTTTTGTTTTGGCAAAATAAAAGCATGTGTGCTCTCTGGACTGGTCTTCACAGGCCAGGCTTCAAGACCACAGTCTTTGCTCTTTCTCTATTCCTCTTCCTCTCTCCCCTTCCCCCATTCTCTATAGAGAGTGGTAAGGATAAGATTGGGTGGACATCTGACTCAATGAGAGTTGACAATCGGGAAGCTTTGAAGGAAGATTTCCCTAAAGAACAAATATAGAAGAATTTAAAGATATAAGTTACAAAAACTCACAGAGCACTTTGAAAAGAGACCAAGAATATCATCATATGAAGCCCATAGAAAAGTACAAAAGACTCAAGACCCAGCTTTTTGAGAGATCCTGGCCCTGGGGTCATAAGTTTGGGATCCAGAGATGCCATATATTGACCTGCAATTTCCCATATCTAGTGCCAAAGAGGCTGCTCTGCCCCAATGAAGGTGATGTAATTCCAACCCAACCATCTTGTGGAAGCACATAGAATCTACTCTGGTTTGATTAAGATGAATAGGTCTGTGATCTATGACAAGTCTCAAAATCATTCTGCACCTTGGTTCTTCATTTACTATGTGGGAGGGCTAGACAAGAGAGATGAATTCTGAAGTCCTTTCCAACTCTGACATACCAGGCATCTATAAGTCTGTGATTCTAAGTCAAGGACAATTAAGTGATAAAGTGATAAAGCAGAGAGTGAATGCAAGAAAACTGAGTCTAAATCAGGAGTTCTTAATGTTTTTTGGTGGGGGGGCAGGGTCAGGAAACTTTTGACAGTCTGGTGAAGCCTATCGGCCCCTTCTTAGATGAATATTTTTAAATGTATAAAATAAAATACTAAGGATTATAAAGGAAATGAGTTTTACTGAAATATACTTATAAATATATTTTAAAGTATAGACATTCACAGACCCTCTTGACATCTCTTTTCTGACTCCTTGGGCATCTATGAACCTCAGGGCAAAATGTATAACTAGGTAGCTTGGAGCAAAGGTTGGGGTAAGGAAGACTGCTAGTAGTATATTTCTTTCTGAATTCTCTTGTATTTAACCACACTTCATTTATTTACTTTATATTTATGCCGAATACATATATGAATGTGCATTTATTCTCACACTTAACAAATATGCATAACACATGTACATATGCATATACATGTATGTATATATATGATGTGTGTACATGTTCATAGATAATACATTAGATATTATATCATGTATGTATATATAATGTGTGCACACATGTGTATATAAAGCACAATTGTGCATGCATATGTATGTGTATATATGTATGTATGTATATACATATATAGACACATATAATGTGTGGATGTCTAGGTGTCATAGTGTATAGATCCTGAGTCAGGAAGACCTGAATTCAAATCTACCCTCAGGCACACTTACTGTGTGACTCTGGGTAAGTCACTTAACATCTATCTGCCTCTGTTTTCTTATTTGTAAATTGAGGAATATAATAAAAGTTGCCTCCAGAGTTGTTGTGATAATAAAATAGATAGCATTTGTAAAGTTCTTCAAAAATCTTAAGCACAATATAAATGTTTATTTATCAAAGCTGCTTCTTCTTTTTCTTCTTCTCTTCTTCTTCTTCTTCTTCTTCTTCTTCTTCTTCTTCTTCTTCTTCTTCTTCTTCTTCTTCTCTTCTTCTGTTTTTCTCCCACATTAGGATGCAAGTCTATGATAAGCAGGGATTATTTCATCCTCTTTGTACTTGTATTCCTAGAATCTAGAAAATACCTGGCACATAGTAGGGGCTTAATAAATATCTGTTTCATTGAGTGGCCAAGAAGACTGCATAAGCTATGAGAAGTGTCTGCAAGGAACCCCCTGGGGACCTCCATCCTGTGGAAAATTGAAAAAATCTGGGACCCATCTTTCCCAGTTATGTGTATTCCTGGAGCTGAGGACAGGCAGGAGGGAAAACATCACATTGCTGCTCAAAACAGGAAGTGCCCTCTGTGACCGGATGGTCAGTTTTTGTTTTGGAAGGTCCTGGGGCATGTGGACCCACTGAGTGAAATTCCACTGGGGGGAAAGGGAGGATCTGCTTTTCTTTGGATAGGGTATGGTGTTTACTTTTAGAGTTTTTCAAACCTTCCCTGCCTTTGGGGAATGGGAAAAAATGAATCACGTCTGTTTGAAATTGGATTTTTGATGAGGCAGGAAGGCATCTTAACTAGGCCATTCTTTGTTTGGGACAGTGTTAAGGGACAAAGACCATTCATGCAGGTTCTGATTACAGGTCTCAACTCAAGAGGCTTGGAGAGGTGGTAGAGGCAGGGGAGATTGATGGGATGACTATCCCAGTATTCCAAGCTTGTTACATCACACAGGATGGCCTATTATACCAGCCTCAACCTGAGGTTATTGATTGCTGTGCTTTGGAGATGGACAAAACAATCCCTTCTTTCCTGGTCTAGAAGTTTGAGCTGCCAATCAGCCGAAATAGAGACCAGATTAGATACATGTTTTCAAATGGCTGCCAATGGGGCTAATGGGTACAAAAGTACAGAGCCTGGGATCAACTACCAGTAATTACTCTCTTTAGGGGGTGGTTTCAGTCATGTCAACAGCAGAACTTCACAGGTGTTGGTGATTGTCACATTACTGAAGGGTGAATAGGTACCATAGCATCATTAGGGACATTTTGTGGATGGCATGTTGAGATATGGTAGGGGCATCAGGGCAACTTCCAAATGCCTGATGGTACCAGGCTCTATTCCATCCTTTACTTCATATATAAAATTTTATATGGCTTCCTATATTTCTCTACAGTGAGAATTAAGCTGTCTGCCTTCACAGTTTACTCTCATTCACTTTCATGTTTTCTATCAACCCTCATATGTCTCATGACTTTCTTTGTTACAATGACATTTCTCATCTTCCAAAAAAAGAAAAACCAAACCCAAAAGAGGTAATTAGCAATAAAATCCTATCCAGCTTAACGTGAAGTTTGCAAAGGCAAACATATTTAGTTTGTCTAAAGAATAGGTCAAGTTCATGACATCAATCTTAGATTCCTAGAACCAGAAGACACTTAGAGGTCGCCTGACCTAATCCTCTCATTTCATTGTGGAAGGAAACAGGCCCAGAGGGAGGACATGACTTACTTAAGGTCTTATTCAGCTAATTAGTGGCAAGGTTGGGGCCTCTAGTCACACTGAGTGACTTCCAGTGCATCTATTCAAATAACATAATTTTAGTGAGTTTCAGTCATGAAATAACTTGTTGGTCTTGGAGTATGAATATTGCTTCGGATATGAAAAGACTTCATCTATAAAATGAGGATTGGAATAAATGGTCTTTAAGATCTAAACTCTAAATTCAATGAGATTTCTAGAGCATCATTCTCCTGAAAGTCAAGCAGCTGAAATAACCATCTGCTAATTGGGATAGATCCACTCCTCTCCACTCAAACAGCCTCTATCCTTGCTCAGGCTCTCATCACTTCTCACAAGTGTATTGCAAAAGAATTTTATTTGGCCTTCCTGCCTCAAACCTTTCCTTTCTCCAAACCAGCCTTCAGCCAATCTGCAAAATAATCATGTCGCTCTCCTGCTCAATTAACTCTAAAGGATTTCCTATTGCTTTTAGGATCAAATGCAAGCTCCTTCATTTTAACTTTTAAATATCTTCACAATCTTGGTCTTTCCTATATCTCCAGTCTTCTTACACTTTTTTTTTCTCCTCATGCTCAACAATCCAGTAATATTTGCCTCTTCTCTGTTACACACTCCTCCCCCCTCACCACAACCCCCCGCCCCCCCCATCTCCTAGCTCTGTGGTTACCCTTGCTGTCTCCTCTTCCTGGTATCTTTTCTCTTCTCTTCTCCCTTTCTTGCAATCTCTGGTTTCATTCAAAACTCAGTTTAAGCATTACCTTTTCCATGAAGCAATTTCTGATCCCCTGAACTGCTAGTATATCCATTGCCCAACCCATCTTGTATCTACTCCATATATATTTAGGCGTGTACATGCCCTCTTCCCTTTAGACCAAAAGCGTCTTGTAGGCAGGGATTGTTTTATTTTCATCTTTGTAAGCCTGGCATTTAGCACAGTTTTTGACTCATAGTAAGCATTTATCTAGTGCTTATTGGTTGACTGATTGATTGATCATGAACAAAAGTTCATGAAATGGAAAAATATTCCTGGAATCAGAGAGTTGGAGGAGATCTGACAGGTTGTCTAGTCAATCCTCTCCCTGTTCCATGAATCCCCTCAACCACCTCCTAAGTGCTTAATAAATTTGTGTGGACTGACTGTTGACAAAGGAACTCACAAGACAGCCCATTCCATTTCTATTCATGGAATTCCTTCTGGAATCATTTTGCTCTTCTGGGCTGAAAAATCTGCAGTTTCTTAATCAATCATCAGAATTGGTACAGTCTCATTTCCTTACACCTAAGAGTTACACATATCTTTTGTCTTTCTTTGTATCTCTGGCACTTAGCACGCTCAAGCACTAAGCACTTGCTTAATAAACTTTTACTGAATGATATTTGAATGTTCACCCAAACTAGAGAATACTTTTCCTTCTAAACTTTGGTCCCTGAGGAGAGTAGGCTCAAAATCAAAGGGGGTAGATAGATGTTCTCCCCCATAATTACCTATTATTCTAGCTATGTGATCTGTCTAATGTCTCCAATACATAGAATCACCTTCCCTCTTCCTTTCTTCTTCCCCCTCCCTTACCTTCCCTACACCTTGATGTTCTGCCAAAAGCAGGAGGGAAGAGTAAATTTGCAGTGTCATGACTCAGAAAAATTCTGTACATTGTTTTGTTTTCTGTTGTATGTGGGGCCTTTGTTGTGGCTCCACATTCTCATGCATAGATCATCAGGCATGGCCCTATGGAGTGGATCTGTTCTTCTCTGGCCTTCATGGGTACCTCAGTAGGCAGTTAATCTTGTGTGAATGTGGTCCAAAGTAACCTAGGGAAAGAAATGGGTTTTATAGGAAATATTTTTAAAATTACCCAGAAGAAAATAGGAGAAAGTTTAGAAGATACAGACAGAGTAAGAAAGGTACTAACACATTTTACATATGTATATGTACATGTGTATGTACACAATGCATATATGCACACATATATACTTGTGCTATGTGATATAATGTATAATAAAACATATATTATATATATTACATCATCTAAGTAGATGAATGGTTTCACAAACCATCCTCTTTTTCTAGTATGTTTTATATGTGGAAATATTAATTTTGTTGATGATTTTCTAGTTCACAATTTTGAAACAAATTAAAAATTGAATCTAAGTTACTTTGTGTCTTTATGTTAGGACTGGCAGCTGATGTAAGCACATTTGAATCCAACCTTGGTCTTAGTACATCTCCACATGCTGAGTCTTTACACATAGTTGCTTCCTGTCTCACTCATTAGATTGTAAGCTCCTTGAGGGCAAGGATTGTCTTTCACCTCTTTTGGCATCCCAGTCCTTAGTGTGGCGCCTGACACAGAGTAGATGCTTTTTTGCTTGTGGCTGCATTCTTTCACGTTTGCTTCAGGCTGGTACTCTCTGCAGCTAATGGCTCTTCCCTTGAGTTCTGGACTGACATCTTTGGCTGAAATGTAATCACTCTGTGAGTTCTTTGCTGTCAAACTTGGCTCTGCTTTTCCTCCCTAGAGTTTTAACAATGTCTCCAAGGAAGCCATAAATAAATGCTTAGGTCAATCCTTGATTTCATTTCTGACTTTAATTCTGTGACTGATGTTACAATCCACTTGGGTTTACTCCACTCCACTGTGGTCCAGGGTATTCAGTGTGACTGTTGTTTCCCTGGAGTCAAATACCTTTTAATATTTGACCAAGGGATAGCATGTGAGGCTAAACCATGTAGAGGTAGCAGAGTACATTGGTATGAGTACTGGATTCAGAGTCTGAGGGCCTGGGTTTGTATCTCAACTATGCTGCTTTTGATTGATACAACCGTGTGAATTTCTTCTTTTTTCTGTGCCCTAGTTCCCTAATCTACAAAATGATAGAATTAGATCAAATGTCCTGCCCCCCCCCCATTTTTTTTTGACTATTTCCAGCTTTAATTCTAGAATCCTATGACTGATGAGCCATTTTTCAAAGGCAACTTTATGAGGAGTAAAGAAGATTTGGGTTTGTACCTTTCCCATGATCCTTTTGTGTGGCTACAGGCAAGTCACTTAACTTGAATCTCAGTTTCTCCATCTGTGAAACAAACATAATAACTATCTCATTGGGCTGTTATGAGGCTTAAATGAAATAATGTCTGTAAAGTGTTTTATAAGCTTAAAAGTCCTAGATAATTTGTTAAAGTTATCAGATGGCATGTAAATGATGGTTGGTTGAAAAGCCAGCTCCAAAGTCCACCTGTGGGTGCTTAGGAGTATTCTCTGGGTCCTGTGAAATATTAGGCAGCTGGGCCTAGGGCTGTTCTTCCTATGAACAATTAGTGTTGTCAACAGTTAGTGTTGATCCTTCAGGGAAGTAGTACTATCTGGGCCTTTGCATAGCTTTGGGGGTTTTGTTGTTGTTGTTGAGTTGTTTCACTTGTATCTGACTCTTTGTGACCTCATTTGGGATTTTCTTGGCAGAGATACTGGAGTGGTTTGGCATTTTCTTCTCCAGCTCATTTTACAGATGAGGAAACTGAGGCAAACAGGGTTAGTAGACTTGCCCAGGGTCACACAGCTAGTAAGTGTCTGAGACCAGATTTGAGCTCAGGACATTTTGACTTCACGCCCTGGTGCTCTATCCACTGTGCCACCCAGCTGCCCAGCTTGGGGCTAACAGGAATGTAATGAAGTGTTATTCCCTGCCTTTAGTTGGACGCATCAGTAAAACATCTTCTATCTGTGTGACTTTGGACAAGTCAGTTTCTCTGAACTTCCATCTTTAAAACCCGGTAGAATGAGGGGCGTGGATGAAATGATCTCCAAGATCTCTTCCAACCCTCCCTTGACAATCTTATGATCCAGGACAATATAGTGCACAGAGAGATCCAGTTTACTCATTAAAGGAAAGTGACTGGCGGGACAATTGTTTAACTTTCTAATCTACAGGATCCTTCTTTCTGCCCCTGGTGTGCTAGTAAGGGAGTAGTGATAAGGGGAGCTTCAGAGCTAAAATCTTAGGTAAGAGTGTCCTAGACAGGTCTGTGACCAGTTCTCATCAGCAAGGACTTCTCTTCCTCCTTTGGGTAACTACAGCCCACTTCTCAGGTCCTGTTTGCTAGTTACAGATAGGCACAGACATGCTAATGCTTTTTTTCTAATTTAGCACACACGTATATTTAAGACAAATGTCTTTTTTGTACCCAATTGTTTTCATGCTGTCTCCACCATTAGACTGTGAAGTCCTTAAGATGAGGGACTGTCTTTTGCCTTCCTTTGTACCTCCAGTGCTTAGCACAGTGCCTCACTCAAAGTAGGTACTTGATAAATGTTTAGTGTCTGACTGGCTGCTAGATTTGTGTTCTCCTGAGAAAAACAGAGAGGAGATACTGCTTCCAGGGTCCATCCCATGCTAACTGGCTCTGAGGGAGCTATGAGCAGGGGGATTGTAACACTGTGGAACAAAAGGTTGAAGGTTCCTATTGAGGAGACCGGTAAGGTCAGGGAATTATAGAATCGTAGAGTTAGAAGAGACACAGAAGCTGGCCAGCCTAACTCCTGCCTGAAGAAGAATCCTCTCTATAATATTCCTGGCCAATAGTCAGCCTCCTACTTAAAAGCTTCCAACAAGAGGGAACATACACTGCACCTCTCAACCATACTTCATTTTGTGGAAACAGTGTTAGGCTATGACTGGTGTGAGCCTTTCTCACTCTGGTACTTATAAGATGGGTCTACTTTCCCAAACCTCTGCTCGCATTGGCAATTTGGCTACCTCTTTCCCAAGAATTCTAGGGATAGCCCTGAGGGGGTGGGGATGATTTCCTAATGTTATAGCTCATGGAACCCCAACAATGTATTTCTCTTTATAATTATCAAATGATATCAATTAGTCATCCAGATTTAATAACCTTTTAGAAAGGGGATATAGTAAGGGCAGTTTGTACAGAATGGTCCTCCAAAAGTCTGTGATACACATTCTCTTACCATGTATATGGAGTCCAGGGCACAGTGGGCTCAAGCTTAAGTAACACATGAGACAAAGGGGCAATTCACAGCTTTTGATTGTTAGAATAATATGATATACAACTTGCATTTGTATAGCACTTGAAGGGTTGCAAGGTATTATCCATATGTTATCTCATTTGATAAATCCTTATCTCCCCTTCATGGTCAGCTCATGAAGTTCCCTTTAGTTCTGTTGGACTTCCGATTCCTGAAGTTTATTCCCTTAGCTTATTTAGCTTGTCCTAGGGTCCTGATTCAGGCAATGCTCCCCATCACTGCTTTCCTGTCAATTGTACTGGGACTATGGTGAAAAGTACAATTTCTCCACCTTCTGAAGTTCAGAAAGTTTTTTTTTGTTTCCCTCCATTTCATCCAGTGGTTTTTAAGCACTTTCACACCTATCTTAGAGCCTTCGATTGATTGATTCAACAGAGTTGCTTAGGTCTTAACAATAATAATAACCAATGGCTAGTATTTATATAAAGCCTTAAGGTTTGCAAAGCACTGGATATATCTTATTTGATCCTCACAACAGCCCTGGGAGGTAGGTACTATAATTGTTTCCATTTTACAGATGACAAAACTGAGTCTGAGGGAGGTTAAGTGACTTGCTCAGGGTTACATAGCTAATAGATGTTTGAGATGAGATTTAGACCCAGGTTTCCTGACTCCAAGTCTAGCATTGTTACCCACTCTAGCATCTAGTTGTAAACCTAAGTTACAACTCTAATTGATGGATTGCTATCTCACTGGAGATGTTCTCACCTGATAAAGGTGTTGGCTTGCATCTTGTCCATTCCCTTAAATGAGCTGCACTGATTGGATTTTTTGACTCAAAAGAACCTCTTCTCCCTGACATAGCTTGGATGAGGAGGGGGATGTACCGGCTGCCTCAGTAGCTGCATGCCTTCACACAGTTTTCTTTTTTCCCTTCCCATAAACATGAATATGTTTGTGTTTTCTCTGAACTGGCTGTGTTTTGACACATTCCTCCCTGGAGTTCCTTTGCACTGGAGAGTGAGGGTGAATAGAACCTGCCAACTGCTCTGACATCTGGAAGGAGGTGCGTGGGATGGATGTTGATACTATCTTGAGATGCTAAGGATGATTTCCATTGTTTGGGAGGCACTCTCCATCTTACCTTTTACATATTGGATGAAACATAACACAGTGTAAAGAGCACTGGAATGGGAGAAAGGATCTGTGTTTAAGACCTGGTTCAGTCACTTACTGTGTGTGTGGGAACTTGAGTGAGTCAACCTCTCTGGGACTCAGTTTCTTCTTCTGTCAAAAGAAGAATTCAATTAGACCCTAAGGTCCTGGGTCTCTCTCTTGGTTTAACCTCTTTAATACTTAGGTTCTTTCTAGTTTTCCAAGTTACTTTATATATTTTTCTCCTTCATGTACCTCTTAACCTGTTTGTTTTGTTTCACATGCAACATTCTATCTCCCGTATTTTTGCCTTTGTGCTGGTTGGATCTCATTTATGGAAAACTCTTCTCTGCCTGTGAGAATTTCTGGTTTCCTTCAAAACTCAACTAAAGTATCACCTTTTACATAAAACATGTCCTAACTTCCCTGGATACCTTCTGTCCCCAAACTACAAACTAGGACTGATTAGTAGGAATAATGAATTCCCTGAATTGGTCCCATTATTTGAATTGCACTGCATATTTCCATTGGGCTAGAACCAATGACCATATTTTATGTAATTATAGCTTTAAATAATGTTAATTTAAAGACATGTGAATACATAAGGGGAATTCATCTTTCTCACTAAATGAGAAATTTATTCATTTTGTGTATTCATTTTGTGTACACACACACACACACACACTCTCATACATGTACACACATACATGTTCCTCCCCTCCCCCACCTTATAATGCAAGGTCTTTGAGGGCAGGATTGATTTCATTTTTGTCTTTGTGTCTCAGAGCTTAGTATAGTTCTTGGCACATAAGAGATCTTAATAAATACTTATTGATTGATTAACAGGCCTGTGGATCCTACAATGTTAATAGCAACAATAATACTAGTAACACTAATAATGACAATAGATTTTTCTGTATATGTATGTATGTATATCTATATATTTTAGGACGCCTTATGTATAAGTACATTATACATACACATACAGTGTCTTAAAAGTCTTAGTGCAATTTTAAGCTTTAATCATAACTACCTCACATGTTTTTTGTGAGGACCAAGTGAGATAATGGATGTCAATTGCTCTGCATACCTCATAGTATATTATAGGGTGTCCCCAAAGTCTCAGTGCAGTTTTTAAGCTATTAAAGCTTATAAATACATGCCATTAAAGCTTGTTTAAGCTGTTAAAGCTTAACACTGCACTAAGACTTTTGGGGGCACCTCATATTATATATCACTTTAAGATACTCAAAGCACTTGATATCCATTGTCTCATTAGATGCTGGCAAAATCCCTCTGAGGTGGATGTTGTTATCTTTCCCATAGTGTGGAAGGAAGAAACCAACTCATAGAGGGTGAGTGACTTGTCCAAGGTCACACAGCCAATCTATGTCCTAAGTAGGATTCAAACCCAGCTTTTTTCAACTCCATTCCCAGCAGTCTAGCCACTGCGCCTGGCATCATATCGTCCCATGGAAAGTCTTCATAGGCATCACTGGTGGTTGCCATCTATCTCACTGTGGCAAAATAGATAAAGAAATTTTCCCATAGTCATGTGTGGTTAACATGTGGTAGAAATGGGACCAGGATCCAGATGTTGTGATTCTTAATTCAGCTCTCTCTTCCTACTGAAGCCTGCTGCCTGCCTGTATCTGTAATTTATTTATTTGTTTAGAGTTCAAATATCCACATGAGAGAATGTCTATGGATATGCTTTGAACACTGCAAAAAGTTTATACAAATACTTTGGGTTCGATTCCTGGCTCTGACATTTACTGTCCATGTGAATTTGGGAAAGTCAATTCACTTTTTTAAGCCTCAGTTTCCTCACATGTAAAATGGTGAGCATGATTACACTATCTCATGAGATTATTTTGAGAGAAACACTTTTAGAATGTGAGAGTCCTAAATATTCTTGGGTTACTATTTGTACAATGTTTTGCTGGTAACCTGAGATATCTCTTCCTCAAATTTTTTTTTCCATTTTCTTTTTTTCTTTTTGGAGGGCAATTGGGGTTAAATGACTTGGCGAAGGTCACACGGCTAGTTTTTTTTGTATTAAGTGTCTGAGGCCAGATTTGAACTCAGATCCTCCTGATTCCAGGGCTAGTGTTCTATTCGCTGTGCCACCTTGCCGCCCCTCTTCCTCACATTTCAATAATTTTTTTTTAAAAATCACACTCTAGATGATTGTCTGAATATGTAATCTGCTATTAATCTGATATGGAAGCAATAAACTAGAGAGAAAAAAAAGGAAAAAGACTACAATTCCCAGGCTGTCGGAAGGGGGAATCCCTCTAGTCCCTGATGACAATAATAACAGTAAAAAGTGAGCCAAGCTAGGGAGGCAGTGTTTTGGGAACCCCCTAGCCTCTTTCATCACAGGGGACAGACAGGATGCAGGTGAGAAAGAAGTACAGCAGGGAGTGGAGGTGGCAGAGAACCAGAGAACACAGGCATCACTGTGCCTGGAAATGGGCTGGCTACTGCTCATAGAGGCTTCTCACCAGACTTGGGCCACTGAGAAAGGCCAAGGGAAAGTCACTGATTGCTCCAGCACTTCAGTGACAAACTGTGGGGGATTTAAGGAGAGCAGATAGAATGAACACAATGGGTGGATTTTGGACAAAGCTGGCCATTATGCTTTGAGGCTTTTGCAAAGGAGTTTGGCTGTGAAGATGGAGACTGAGGGGAGCTGGGATAGGTTTGCAGGGGGGAGACTGGGCAGTACAAAGGCACTGATCAGGTGTGTTTCCTATGGATGTGTTCATACCTTCTTCTGTTTACTCTTTTTTTTAGCGGGGGGAGTGTGGGGAATGATGTTGACCCTGGAATGTTGGGTGTTTGTGCCTGTGTTCTGGCTTGGGAGTCAGCAGGTTTGCACCTGGGGAAGATGTAATGAAGAGACACCCGTAATGGATGTTATAACTGTATCTTAAAGATCCAACGAATATCAGAAGCACTCAATCACCAAACATTTACTCTGTATCAGGTATTGTACTAGGGACTGGAGTTACAAAGACAAGCCCTTCAAGAAGCTTACATTCTATCAAGAGAGAAAACATGTAAATATATGAATAGATACAAAAGTAGCTACCAACAAAATGCAAGGAAAATTTATAGGGGGAAGGCAATAGCACCTGTTGGGGGTCAGAGGTGTCAAGAAAAGTTTCATGTAGGTCTTTTGAGTGGAATTTTAAAGGAAACAAGCAATTCTTAAAGGCAGAGGTGAGATGGAGGCAATGCATTCCAGGCATAGCTGACAGCCAGTTGAAAGGCGTTGAGATAGGAGAGATAGTAGCATGTGTAAAGAACATTTTGATTGAACCATGAAGTTCAGGGAGGGGAAAAGTGTACCCATATAAGTTAGAGGCTCAAGGACTTTAACAAAGATCAAATCCACCTTTTTACCACATTTTCATTACATTTCCCTCTATGGATGAGATACACCTACTGTTACTGGTCTAGTCTCTGTAGCTGCATGTTCCAGATAGTATTGTAATAATAAAAAAAGAAAGAGTATCAAACCCCCCATCTGACTCCACACCTCTCCACATCAGGAAGCCATATCAGAAAGAGGAAAACAGAGGAACCAGTTGCCTCAGGCAAACATGGTGTCCCTCCCAGGTCATCAGGTCCATGCCTAGCTTATCAGTACTCCTAGTGTGGACAATATGGAAGAGAGGATGGAAAGAATCCAAGAAAGAAGGCATAAACCCTGCTAGATTCCTTATTAATGAAGAGGAAAAAATACCAATTAATCTGTGCTCTCATGTTTTTGTCCTTGGTGAAAGGAACTGGCTTTCCAAGGATCCCCAAATGTGCCCTAGTGAACCCCTGATCATCATCCCAACCTGACTAGAATAGGTTTCTACCACACCCATATTTTTCTGCCTTTTCCTGAAACCACAGAGACTGGCCTTAGGGCACAGGGAAACCAAAATGTGGCCAACCTCTATCAGATAAATGTCCTGTTGTGAGCCTACTTTGGACTAGTTGATTATGGGTCAGTTGGAAAATTTGGATGTCAGCTATGAGGTGGTTTGCAGGAAGGGGCTGACAAGTATGTGGCCCAGGACAGCGTCAGAAAACGGTAGCTTATTCAAACAAAGAACAAAACAAACAAAACCAGTGATGAACCATGAGAATGGAGTTAGACGTCCTACTTGAGACACACTTCCCCCCCCCCCCCACTTAATAGCATCTTATTTTTTCCAATTACCTGTAAATATAGTTTTCAACATTTACTTTGATAAGATTTTGAGTCCAAATTTTTTTCTTCCTCCTTTTCTCCCTCCCCTCCCCCTTTCCTAAGATGGTAAGCAGTCTGAATAGGCTACACATGTATGATCATATTAAACATATTTCCACATTGGTCATATTGTGAAAGAAGAATCAGAACAAAAGGGATAAATGAGATAGAAAACAAAACAAAACAAAAGAGTAAATAATGTGCTTTGGTCTGCATTTAGACACCATAGTTCTTTCTGTGGATGTAGATAGTGTTTTCCATCATGAGTCTTTTGGAATTGTCTTAGATCATCTCACTTGAGACTTTTAAAGTCAACCTTTTGTAGTAGGTGTGGGAGGATAGGAAATAAAGCCCACTAGTTCACCTAGCTGTGTGACCTAATAGACAGAGTTCAAAGGCTCGAAGTGAAAAAGATCTGAGTTCAAATCCTGACTCCTTAGCTGAATGACCCTGAGTATATTACTTTTCATTTCTTCATCTGCAAAATGAGGCTTATAACAGTACCTACATCAAAGGGTTCTTATGAAGATCGAATTAGGTAATTTACATAAAGTGCTTTGCAGACCTTCAAGTGCCATATAAATGCTAGCAATTATTACAAACAGGTGATGCTAATAGAAAAGGAGACAGTTGAGAAAGCAGAACTGATGGTGAACAGAAGGCTTGTGTAAGGACTTTTATTGGTAACCCAATCTAACTTCACACCAGATGCTGCAACTCCCTCTATTGCATCCCTAACTGCTACTGAGTAAGGACTCCCAAGTACCAGGGTGCTCATCATGGTGTGAGACAGCTTGCTAAGGATTTTGAAGGAAACAAGGGATTTTTAAAGGCAGAGGTGAGATGGGGGCAGTGCATTTCAGGCATAGGTAACAACCAGTTCAAAGGTGTTGAGACAGGAGAGAGTAGTGTGGCATTAAACTCCAGTAGAAATAGGGTGGGAGGGATACTAAACCATACATAAGGATCCCTGATGGTGCCATATTGACTTAGAAAACCCTGTATGAACATTATCTATATTCCATCGTATTCTTATTTAGTTTCTTCCATATTTCCCAATTACATTTTAGTCTGGTTTGAGCCATACACAAGAATGACATGGGGGGCTATATATTTAATATTGTTGATGAGAGCTGGTCTCATTCTGGATGAATGAAGAAAAGAATTTATTAATCTCTTACTATCTTCTACCACTATACTAAATGCCAGGGATACATATGAAAAGGAACAATAATAGCAAGAAAAAGAAAAGCAAGATAGACCCTGTCCACAAGGACCTGGCTTCTTAGTGAATCCTAACTCTGTGACCTCAAGCAGTCACTTAAATTCTCAGTTCCCCAGGAACCTCTCTAACACTATGAAGTGCAGATCTTCACCAGTATAGGAGACCTCATTGGGGGAGTTCTTTAAACCAGTGAAGTTGCAGACTTTAACAAATATGAAACCAAGGAGAGATCCCTAGAATATAAGATCTTTGAAGGCAGGGATGATTTTATTTTTGTCTTAGCACTTAGCATAGTACATTGCTTGTAGTTTTGTTGTGTTATTTCATCTGAGTCTGACTCTTTATGACCCCATTGGGGGTGTCCTTGGCAAAGATAACTGGAGTGGTTTGCCGTTCCCTTCTCCAGCTCATTTTACAGATGAGGAAACTGAGGCAAATGGGGTTAAGTAACTTGCCCATAGTCACACAGCTAGTAAAGGTCTGAGACCAGATTTGAACTCATGAAGATGAATCTTCTTGACCAAATGATTGCTGAGTTAATGAATAAATACTTGGTCAAGACTAGGGGTCTGTCAGTCATTTTTAGATTCAGGTGACTACCTATAATCATGTTTACTTTTCTCTTAACTGCTGGATGAGACCATATGCAAAGAATATTTGAAGGAGGAAGTGACTTGAATAATTTGGGGACATACAATATTTGGAGACATAGTGGAGCAGATTTGCCCCAAACTAGGAATACAAATATCAGAGTTTGATAAGTATATTTCCTGTAATTCTGGCTCCAACTTACTTTTCCACACTAATTAGAATTATATCCCACACATTCTAAAGACCAGTCAAACTGGCTCTTTCCTCACCTTGGGAATATATTCCCTCCTTACCCCCATCTCTTGGAATTTCTAGTTTCCTTCAAAGGTCAGCTCAAGGGTTACCTCCTACATGATGCTAATCCTGGTTCTCCCAGGTGCCAGTGTTTTCCCTCAAAAATAATAATAATTAAAAATTACCCCGAATTTACATTGTATGGATTTTGTGAATACCCATACATTGTTCCCCTGATGGAATGTTACCTCCTTAGGAGTAGAAACACCCCTCATATTTCCTTTTCATATTTGCAGTATTGAGCTCTGTGCCCATTATATAGTAGACTTAATCATTAGTGGGGTTAAATAGACTTTGATGAACTATCCTATGCAGCTAGGTGGTACAATGGATATGTGTTCCAGACCTGGAATCAGGAAGACCTGAGTTCAAATCTCAAGCAAATCTCTCAGTCCTATTTGCCTCAGTTTCCTTACCTGAAAAATGAGCTAGAGAAGGAAATAACAAATCACTCCAGTATCTTTGTCAAGGATACCCCAGATGGTGTCGCAAAGAGTCAGACGTGACTGAAAAATGACTGAACAACATCAAGAAAATGGGGATGACAATAGCTCCTACCTTTCAGGATTGCTGTGACGGCCAGATGAGATACTATTTGTTTAAAGTACTTGGTACGGTGCCTGGCACATAGTAGGCCACATGTAAATATTTATTCCCTTCCCTCCTCCTATCCTGCAAATTTGGCCATCATTTGTAGTGTGGTTTCCAGAAGCAAATGCAAAAATATGTGCCCAGTTCCAACAGTTCTAACTCAAAAGTGAATTTTTGGACGTTAGCCTGTTGGAGTCCATCTTGGGATAAACTTTTACTATGTGGGATTGCTATGGTTATGTGTGTGTTTGGGGGAGGGGTTGGTGGTGGTAGAATTTAAACCTATCTTATAGTTAAATCTGTATAATAATGAGTGGTATCATGGGGTTTGACTTTATGGGTTGTTTTTTTTTTAAACCTCTAACTTAACCCTCCCTAAGGCATCTGCTTCCTAGGCAGGGCACAGATTTACATACAGGAAAGCCCTGCAAATTAAGAACCTGACAAATTTGCAATAATTGTTCACACCCTCTGGGCATTTGGATCATAGGCCAGATGTAGTTCAAGGACTGAGGACAGCAGTCCCCCACAGTTGGAGGGGAAGGGAGAGTTTGTGGAGATAAAACAGTTGAGCAATGTGAAATAATTTAGATATTATATCTACATCTATACGCACATATATTTAACATATATATGTATACATATATATCTTCTAACAATTCTAAAAGCAATATATTTTGCTTCTAGAAATCATGCTTTAAATGGTGGTCCATATATGCATATATATATGTAGATATAGATATACATTATTATTCTATTACTTTTTAAAATAGTATTTTATTTTTTCCCAATTACATGTCAAGACAGTTAGCATTCGTTTTTACAAGATTTTGAGTTTCAAATTTCTCTCTCTCCTTCTCTCCCATCCCCTCTTCCAAAAGTGGTAGGCAATTTGATATAGATAATATATGTGCTATCTTGTAAAACATATTTCCATATTAGTCACATTTGTGAAAGACTAGACAGATCAAAAGAAAAAAAATATGAAAAAGAATAAGGTAATGAGAAAAATATGCTTTGATCTGCGTTCAGAGTCCATCAGTTCTTTATCTGGATGTGGATAGCATTTTCCTTCATATGTCCTGTGTACTTGTCTTGGATTAGTGTGTTGCTGAGAAGAGCTGAGTGGTTCATAGTTGATCATCACACGATGTTGCTGATTTTGTGTTTTCCTGGTTCTGCTAATTTTGCTTTACCTCAGTTTGTACAAGTCTTTCCAGGTTTTTCTGAAATCTGCCTGTTTATCATTTCTTATTGCACAATAGTATTCCATTACATTCATGTATCTCAACTTGTCCAGTCATTCCCCAATTGATAATTTCCAATATTTTGCCACTATGGAAAGGGCTGCTACAAATATTTTTGTAAGTCCTTTCCCCCTTTTTATGATCTCTTTGGAATATAGATCTAGTAGTGGTATTCCTGGACCAAAGGGCATGCACAGTTTGGTTACCCTTTGGGCATTATTCCAAATTGCTCCTCAGAATGGTTGGATCATCTTACAACTCTATTAACAATGTATTAGTGTCCCAATTTTCTCACATCCTCTCCAATATTTATCATGTTCCTTTTTGTGTCACATTAGCCAATCTGATAGGTGTGAGGTGGTACCTCAGTTGCTTTAATTTGCATTTATCTAATCAAAAGTGATTTAGAGTACTTCTTCATATGCCTATAGATAGCTTTGATTTCTTCTTCTGAAAACGGCCTGTTCATATTCCTTTGACCATTTCTCAGTTGGGGAATGGCTTGCATTCTTATAAATTTGACTTAGTTCTCTATATATTTGAGAAAAGAAGTCTTTGTCAGAGTAACTTTCTGTAAATATTGTTACCCAACTATTTGCTTTCCTTCCAATCTTGATCGCATTGGCTATATTTGTGCAAAAGCTTTTTAATTTAATATAATAAAAATGATGTATTTTACATTTTATAATGATTTCTATCTTTTATTTGGTCATGTAACTCACTTAACTTCTCCTTTAAGAATCTGGATGCTATACCACTTGATGCATGTATGTTTAATATTGATATTACTTCATTGTCCACAGTACCTTTTAACAAGAAGTAGTTTCCTTCCTTATCTCTTTTAATTAGGTCAATTTTTGCTTTTGCTTTGTCTAAGATCAGGATTACTACTCCTGCTTTTTTTTTTTTAACTTTGACTGAAGCATAGTAAATTCTGCTCTAGTCCCCTTATGTTTACTCTGCGTGGATTTCTCTGCTTCAAGTGTGGTTTTTGTAAACAACATATTATATGATTCTGGTTTTTGATCCACTCTGCTATCTGCTTCCATTTTATGGGTTCCTTCCATTCACAATGAAAGTTATGATAGCTAGCTGTGTATTTTCCTCAATTTTATATTTTCTTCTGTTTGTCTTCTCTCTCCTTTCACCCTTTCCCTCCTCAAGTTTTGCTTCTGACACCTATCCTGATCTGCCCTCTCTTCTGTCAGTCCCTCCCTAAACCTTCCCCTTACTTAATCTCCTTCCTTCCTACTTTCTTGTCAGGTAACATAGATTTCTTTTCAACTGATTTTGTATATTATTCCCTCTTTGAGTCAATACTGTTGAGAATAAAAGTGATCCTCATTGTCTACCCTCCTATCTTTCCTTCCACTCTAATAGGCTTTTTGATCCTCTTCATGTGAAATAATTTATCCCATTCTGCCTTTCCCTTCTTTCTGTACCCAGTGTGCTCCTCTTTTCTCATCTCTTAATTTTTTAATGTCATTCCTTGAAATTCACCTTATACCTGTACTCTCCATTTTTGCTGGGTAGGTGATTCTTGGTGGCAATCCTAACTTCTTTGCCTTCCAGAATAGCATGTTCCAAGACCTCCAATCCTTTAATGTTGCAGCTTCTAAGTCCTGTGTGATCTTGACTGTGGCTCCATGATATTTGAATTGTTTCTTTCAAGTCATCTGCAGTATTTTTTCCTTGACCCGATAGTTTGGTAATTTGGTTGTAATATTCCTTAGAGCTTTTATTTTGGGGTCTCTTTCCTGAGGCAATTGATGAATTCTTTTAATAACTATTTTGCCCTCTGCTTCTAAGATATCAGGGAAGTTTTCCTTGATAATTTTTTTGAAAGATGCTGTCCAGGTCCTCCTTTTGATTGTGACTTTCAGGTAGCCCAATGATTCTGACATTGTCTCTCCTGGATTTATTTTCTAGATCAGTTGTTTTTCCCATTGGACATTTTATATTTTGTTCTACTTTTTTATTCTTTTGAATTTGTTTGATTGATTCTTGATGTTTCATAGAGTCATTAGCTTCCACTTGTCTAATTTTACCTTTTTTAGGAGTTATTTTCCCCAGCTTTTGTACTTCCTTTTCCATTCGTCAATTGTACTTTTTTAGGAGTTGTTTTCTTCAGTGGATTTTTGTATCTCCTTTTCCATTTGGCCAATTCTACTTTTAAGTAATTGTTTTCTTTTTCCAAGTTGTTGACTCTTTTTTTTTTCATAATTCTCTTGCATCACTTTAATTTTTTTCTTCCCAATTTTTCTTCTACCTCTCTTATATAATTTTTAATTTGCTTTTTGAGCTCTTCCATGAGTTCTTTCTGGGCTTGAGACTACTTCCTCTTTTTCTTTCAGGCTTTGCCCATAGGTATTTTGACATTGTTTTCCTCTTCTGAGCTTATGTCTCGATTTTCTCTGTCACCACAATAATTTTATATGGTCAGATTCTTTTCTTTTGTTGTTGTTTTTGTTCATCTTTTTGGCCTTTTACCTTTCTTTTAAATTTGAGCTCAGGGTAGAAAGGGCACTGTCTCAGACCTCTTGTTCCAGGGGCTGCATACCCTGGTATTTACCTGGTGCTGCACTGGTATTTCCCTGAGGCCCACAAGGAACCCTTGTGGTGATGCTGCACTGAGAGGGTGGAGTATGGGGTGGCTGGTGCTGCTGGAGGCTGTAGCAGGTCTGGCAGCTTACCTGGTGTTAAGCAGGGGTCCTAGTGCTATGTGCTGATATCGGTGGGATGTTTCTGCATTTCTCTGAGGCTACATGAAGCACATGATGGTTTGGTCACTGGTGGCTGCCTGCTTGCCCAGACTGGAGCTTGGCAGGCTGGTACTTAGGCACCCATAGGGTTGTTGTCTTCCTGTTTGTCTGGGGCTATGCTGGAGCACATGTAGGTTCTCAGAGCTGGAGTCTGCCCATTTCCCTGGCCATGCGGAGGCACATGGGATGTCCCTCTATAAGCTTTTGCCTGCTCCACTGTACTGGGGCTCAGGATTTCTCTCTGGTTTGCTAAGGTGGGGCTTGCTGCTGGCTTGCTGGGTGCTTCCTATCCTGGACTGCATTCCACTTTCACCTGAGTAAGACAGACCTTTCTTACTGATCTTCCAAGTTTCTTGGGCTAGCAGTTTGTTTTATGCCATCTTTTTGGTGGTTTTCATGTTCCAGGATTTGTTTTGGGGCACTATTTTATGGTTATTTGGAGGTGAATATGGGAGAATTATGGCAGTTTACTGCTTAGTCCCCCATCTTGGTCCCAGAAACCTCTATTTGATTACTTTTGAATAAGGTGACTTTAAAAATGTCTTGAAAACCTAGAACCAGTATAGGATCATGACCAGGAATAGGGGCCTCTCATGGGTTGTGGCTAGGCATCTATCATAGTACAGGAAGAGACATTACAGTCTTCAAAGCTGGGAGGTCCCCACTCAAGGGGATGCCAGTAGTGCTAGGTTAGTGATGGAGGACCAGAGGTCAGTTGCCAGAACTATGGAATGCCTAGCAAAGAATGTAGGAAGTGGGGTCCAGATCAGAAGCATGCAATGATTTCAAAGCATAAAGGAAACCCAATGAGCAGGAAAAGTGATATGGTCTAAGGTCAGCTAGAAGTTTCAGATATTGAGCGACTCTGAATTTGTCTGACTTCTGGTGTTGTTTTCATTTACATTGAGGTACACTGCACATATAGGTATCCTGGATCTGTTCATTCTGCACCAATTCATATAAGTCTTCACATCCTTTTCTGAATCCTTCATAGTCATTGTTTCTTTAAGAGTCATTTATTTCTTAGCCATTTATCAAATGATGAGTATCATTATGTACCTAGTTCTAAAACAGAAAGTCCTGCTTTGAATATTTTGGTATATTTGAGATCATTCCTTCTATCTTTGATCTTCTTGGGGTGTATGTCCAGGAGTAATCTCTCAATTCTACTTTTTGACTTCCCTTCTCTCAGCTCCAATGGGGGGGAAATCTTGGTCTCTAAACCCTAAGTAGTTCTTTATGTAACTGGTGCAGCCTCCTCTGAGCTCTCAAAACAAATTCTCAAAATCTCTCCCTTCTTAATTTATAATTGTGCTTTATCTTACAACCAGGATATAAACTCCATGCAGACAAAGACAATGAGAAGATGTTGCTAAATTAGAATATAAACTGAAGAGATTGTGTTACTGTTGTTGGGTCCCTCATAGCACCTGACATAAATTCTTGTTTTGCTGATGTTGCTCAGTTGTGTCCAACTCATTGTGACCCCAGTTGGTATTTTCTTGTCAGAGATACCAGAATGGCAAACTGAGGAAACTGAGGCAAACGGGGTTAAGTGACTTGTCCAGGCTCACACAGTTTGTAAGTGTCTGAGGCCAGATTTGAACTCAGGGCTTCATGATTCCAGGTTGGGCAGTCTGTCTACTGCATCACCTAGTTACCTTATCTGAGAGTTAGTAATATCAATCTATTCTTGAACTTCCCAATTCAAGTCAAAATTATCACTGACACCACAGACTGAGATAGACATAGTAATCTGATACATCATGGCTTTTTGGGGGAGGTGGGATATGAGCCAAGGGAGTACAAAATTCTCCAACATGGTCTTGGCCTTAAGTGTCATTCCATTCTCTTATCTAAGAGCTGTATATGCATGTGGGCACCTCTTGTGATCTAGGAGGGGGGGATTAATATATTGCATTTCACAAATCCTCTCCTTCCTTACCTCAAACTCTGAGCACCTCTAACTTCTTTCAAAACAGAGCTCAGGTTCTATCTTCTATATAAAATCTTTCCTGGTCTAACCCTAATCCCGCCCCCCCCCTCCCCCCAGACCCAGTCCTGGTGTTTTCTTTCTCTTAAAATAACTCTTATTACTTTTGTACAGACATCATTTATTTACCTGTATACATGTATCCCCACAGTAGATTGAAAGCTCATTGAGGGCAGTGACCTCTAGGATTAGCACAACGCCATCCTTATAAACACATAAATATTGAATTGAGCAGAATTGAAAGGCAGTAGGCAGATCAGGGCTGGAACAATTCCAGAAGCCTTAAAAAAAAAGAGCAACTCGGGAGATATTAGTAGAAATTGTCTTCCAGCACGTTCCACTTGAGATGCCCACAGCACATGGAAACCTCCAGAAACAGCTGCCTCACACCAGCTCTAAGAAAAGGTCAATAGAATTGTAATCATTTCACAAGTGGCCAGACGGAGTCAGTCACACGGTCCATTAACAGTGGAAAGAGAATCGATCTCTGTGGAAAATGGTTTGGTTTCTTGCTCTAACTCAGCCCTTTAGGACTCATTCCTTCTCACAAACCTGCCTCCTGGCCCCATGCATGTTGTACTATGGAGAAACAAATAAATCCCCAACAGGTGGCAGTGGGATAACACTTTGTTCTCCATCAATTTATTTAAAGGAGGAATCCCCCCAAAAATGTCCTCCTTGCTTCCGTTTCTGTGTGGGACTTTCCCTTCTCCAACTTGTGTGCCAAAAATAACATTTTACACCCGTCTAACACCTTTTATCCTCTGAGCCCCAAGCACTTTACAAGCAAACAGTTATTATTATCTTCTCTGTGCTCTGATGGAAAAAAAAAAGACTAAAAGCAATGATAGACTGGAGGGTCCTGCAGAGGTCACCTGCCTCCAGGCATGGAACTATTCCAGGTATTTTAGACTGTCTCACATTATTTAAGGGTTCTAAGGAAGGACATCGTCAGTCAATAAGTATTATTAGGTGCTTATTGTGTGCTAAGTACATAGGTCCTCCAGTCTGCCTCAGCATCCCATTTCAGTGGTGCGTTAATTTAATTTATTTTATTTTTTGGACTAGACTTGTTAATTCTTTGCTACAAGGGACATTTGGTGAGGAAACTCCCTCCACCTATGTAGACTGTTACCAGCTTTGCAGTTAATAGCTTTATTGAGTTGTTTTGGGAATTGAGAAATTAAGTGATGTATCTAGGGTCACAGAACCAGCACATGTCAAAAACAGAACTTGAACCTGGATTGTCACTGGAACTTTTTTTTCTCTTTCTTATCTTCCTTTCCTACTCTCCCTAGCTTCTTTAAGTTCCAGCTAAAATCTTCTACAGGGAACATTTTCTAATCTTCCTCAATTCTAGTGCCTTCTGTTGATTGTCTATAATTTATTCTGTATATATCTTATTTATACATAGCTTGAATGTTATTTCACCTATTAGATAATAACGATCTTTTTTTAAAAAATCATGTTGTTTTATCCAAACTTCACAGAGCTGGACTGACTTTTTAAAAAAAATATTTAGTGTATATTTTATTTCCCTAATTACTTATTTAAACTTTGTTTTAACATTTTTAAAGATTTGAGTTTAAAAAAAAGATTTGAATTTTAAATTATATCCCTTCTTCCCACTCCTCCCCCCTCACTGAGACAATAAATAATCAGATATAGGTTGTACAATCACATAACATTTTTGTGTTAGTTATTTTGCACAAGAAGACTCAAATAAAAGAAAAAGAGTGAAAGAAAGTGAAAAACAATGATTCAATTTGTATTCGAACAATATCAGCTCCTTCCCTGGAGTCAGATAGTATGCTACACCCTTAGTCTTTTGAGATTTTCTTAGATCATTGTATTGCTAAGAAGAGCTGTCATTCATAATTCTTTATTGTAAGATGTTGTTACTGTGTACAATATTCTGGTTCTGTTCACTTCACTTTGCATCAGTTCATGTAAGTCCAAGTTTTTCTGAAATCATCCTCCTTGTCATTTTTGTAGCATGGTAATATTCCATCACAAACATATACCACTTCTTCAGCTTTTCTTCAATTGATGGGCATCCCTTTGATTCACAATTCTTAGCCACCATAAAAAGAGCTGCTATAAATATTTTTTGTACAAATAGGTTCTCTCTCTCCCCTCCTCCTCCTGCCCTGGCCTTTTAAAAATGTCATTGGGATATAGACCTAGTAGATATTGTGAGTTTCTTGAGAGTAGAGAATTACCTGCCCCCTTTTTTTATATCTCCAGCATTTAATAGGTACTTAATAAATATTTCTTGACTCAATTTGTTTCTCCATTAGGCCAGGCTGCCCCTCCTTCCTGAATTCTTACTCTGGCCCTAGAAATCTTGAAAGTGCTCTACATCCCTATAGCCTTTCCCTCTGATTGGATGACTTCTCTCAGAACCTCTGTTTTGGGAAGGTCCCTAGGAGGGCCATGTCTGATTCCTCTCCAGGATATACCCAGTACTTTCTCTACCTTTATCTCTCTCCCATTCCCTACTTAATTAGCTTCTTTTACATGTTATTTTCCCCATTAGAATGTAAGCTCTCTGAGGGCAGGAATCATCTTTTTTTTTCAATGTATAATTGTATTTTCAATGCTTACCACAGTGCCTGGCACATAGTAAGTGCTTAATAAAATGCTTCTTGATTTGTTGAACAGATAGTATTTAATTGGCAGTTTGTGTGAGTGAATGGGCTGGGGTGAGTGAGCTTTGTTCAACCCTATTGCTTCTCTCAGAATTCAACAGAGGTAGCCCAGATGCCATAAAGGAAGGACTCAAAACAAAATAAGTACAGACATAACTGGTTTTATTGTACTTTGCTTTATGGTACTTCAAAGATATTGTATTTTTTTTTTTTTACAAATTGAAGGTTTATGGCAACCCTGCATTGAGTAAGTCTATCTGTGCCATTTTTCCAACTGTATGTGCTCATATTGTGTCTCTGTGTCACATTTTCATAATTCTCCCAATATTTCAAACTTTTCCACTATTACCATATCTGTTATGGTAATCTATGATCAATGATCTTGGTGTTATTATTGTAATTTTTTTTGGGTTCCACAAATGACCCCCATATAAGACGAGAAACTTAATCAATAAATGTTGGGTGTGTTCTGACTGCTCCATCCACTAGTTGTTCTCCCATTTCTCCTCAGATGTCCCTCTTCCCGGAGATACAATAATGTTGAAATTAGACCAAATTAGGCCAATGGCCTCTAAATGTTCAAATAAAAAGAAGTCACAGGTCTTTCCTTTTAAATCAAAAGCTAGAAATAATTAAGCTTACTGAGGAAGATATGTCAAAAGCTATGATAGACTGAAATCTAGGCTACCACTCGAATCAGTCAGCTGCCTTCATCTTTGAGGCAAGACCCTCCACCAGTAAAAAGATTACAGCTTGCTGAAGGCTCAGATGATGGTTAGCATTATTTTTAGCAACAAAGTATTTTTTAATTAAGTTTTAGACATTTTACTATTGCATACTTAATAGTCTACAATATAATATAAATATAACTTTTATATGCACTGGGAAACCAAAAAATTCATGTGACTTGCTTTATTGCAATATTTGCTTTATTGTGGTGGTCTGGAACCAAACCTGCAATATCTCTGAGGTATGCCTCAAAATACAATATACGATGAGATAGCAATGTGTTTATTGCACTTGCTGGATCCTCTCCCTTTTTCCTTTGTTGTAGGGGAAAGAAAGATTTTGCTCCCACTTTGACTCTAGTGGTGGTAATTTTGTAATTCCTTGAGAACCTCATCCCCATTTACTTAGTAAAACATAATAGATTAACCTCAACTATACAACAGAACCACAGGATACAAGTTGAAAGGACCCTCAGAAGACCTATAGTTTATCCAGTGCTCAAGGGGTCTGCCCCTTACAACATCACCGCTAAGTGATGTTGTAAGGTCATCCAGACTTGATCTGTCTATAGTTCTCAAGTGAGGGGGAATATCCTACTCTCCAAAATCTCCCATTCTATTTCTGGACAGCTATAATTCTTGAGAAGCTTTAATTTGCTTCTTTGCTATTTCTACCCACAGCTCTTGGTTTCTCCCTTTGGGGCTAGCAGAATAAATTTAATCCTTTTTGCACATGACAATCCTTCAGATCCATGAAGACAGTTATCCCGTTACTATAAATCTTTACTTCTTCAGAAGAAATAGTTCCATTTCTTTCCATTGAAGCTCATATTGGTTATCTCCATCCTCACTGCCTTCACTGGATTTACTTCCATTTGTAAATGACCTTCCTAAAATATGACACCCCAAATGGAGCATAATGACCAGGGCTGAGTAGAGTAGAACCATGTTATGGGAATCTGAAGATCTTCCCTGCCCCTAGGCCCTCTGCTAAAGTGGCTACGTGACTCTGAGGACCCTTGGATATTTGAAAGTATACTCTGTTCCCTAATAGGCTGAATGTGGTCACGTGGAGCCTGTGGCGCCAG
>CM053589.1:152932395-152963659 GCA_028646515.1 Pseudochirops corinnae
CCAGATGTTGGTGCTTCCCTCTCTGGTAACTGAATAGGTAACTGATGTAATGGTCAGATGGTGGAAGCCGTTCGCTGATCTGTTTTTCTGTTTGTTTGTAACTTCTGTTTGTATTCTCTGACGTTCAGGGTGCTGACTTTTCCCCCTGAACTAGGTAAATGATATGTGTTTGATTAAAGTGAAACCGTTAACCCATTTTGAGTTGCTTTCCTTTAGAAAAGCAGATCTAAGAACCTGTGCTAGTGGCCGCCCTGGGTATGCTAGGGTGCTTGCTGTTACAAACCATCAAAGTCCTCATTTTGGACAATTTTTTTTTTCCTCTCAATACAGCCTAATACGACATTTGATTTTCATGTTTTCTTGGCTGCAATGTCAAACTATGGATTCATTGTAGTCCATAAAATGAATGCCCAGCTCTTTTTCTGAGGAAAGTTAGCCGTACTTCTTCCATTTTGGACTTATGATTATGATTTTTTTAACCCAAATATTGGAGTTTACATTTATCATATGTCATTTTACTAGATTTGGCTCATTGTTCTAGTCTCTTGAGACCATTTTGGATTCTAATTCTATATTAGCTACCCATATCATTTTGCTTCATTCCTTAATTTGATAAGCATTCCATTTATGCCTTCATTGAAGTTAGTGATGATAAATTGTGAACCTCACAGGACCTATACAGGGCAGAAGCCATGATCGTTGCATTAGACACCTTTCTCAGAGTTAAGGGTGAAACATTCTTCTTTGTCATCGCTGACATTAACTGACTTCTTTTGGGGTATAATAATTTCCAAACCTATCTAACCATACTGTCATCCAGCTAATATCTTTTCTTCTTGTCCATAAGAGTAGCAGGAACAATTTTGTCAAATATTTTAGTGGAATCAAAGTATTTAATGTCTTTAGCATTCCCCTGATCTACTAATCATGTTTCCCTGTCAGGAAAAGAACTGAGGTCAATCTGGTATGACCCCTTCCAGAAGAAACCATGCTGGTTTTTAATGATTATGGTTTCCCTTTTTA
Source organism: Pseudochirops corinnae (assembly GCA_028646515.1). NCBI lineage: Eukaryota > Metazoa > Chordata > Mammalia > Diprotodontia > Pseudocheiridae > Pseudochirops > Pseudochirops corinnae. The sequence continues at coordinate 152,933,419 of CM053589.1, forward strand.
AATGCTCACAAACCATCGCTTTAATAATGTGTTTGAGAGTATTGCCAGGAATCAAAGTCAAGCTCTCTGACCTATGGTTTGGTTCTACCCTTTCTCATTTTTCCCTCTTCGTTCCTGCAGAGCCTTTCCCATCTTTCCACAGTCACTGGCAGTGGCTTGGCAACATATCTGCCAGTACTTCCCTTACTCTAGGATGCTGCTTATCAAACCTGGTGTCTTGAATTCAAAGAGAGAAACTCAGTACTCTCCTGTCCTCTTCTTTCTTATTTTCTTCTCCCCTTTTTCATTTTGGGGGTTATTCTGAACTTTGCAAACAGTAACAAACACCTGGATTCTAGCCAATGACTTCTGCTTCTCCCTGATTTGTTTGCTCACAAGGTCCTGGCTAGTTTTAGGTCCTTGGCTTAGATTGTAGTGTCCAGGCTAGGGGCTCTATAGGGCCCTCTGAAGTTATCTTGGGACAGATTGCAGTATCTCAGGTCCAATACGCTTTGGGCATCCTTGTCAGAGCACTAGTTTTCTAGCACCAACTCCTCAGGGTCAGAATACCAAGGGTCTTTGGCTGTCCTCTCTTCCCCACTCTCCCTATTTCCCCAGGGTTCCTGCCCCCCTGGCATAGAGCACTGTAGGCTTCAGGACCCTCTAAAGTGCTTCAGGTCAGAGAGCTTCAGTGTTCCAGCCCCATAGGAGTATCACAGTGATAGCAAGGATTGTTCCCATCACCATATCCTTAGTCCAAGCAGTCAGAGTGCCAAGGGTTTCTAAGTCTGCCAGGTAGAGTGTACTGCTGGTTTCAGGTGCCTCTGAGCTGAGACCTGGCAGACCTCTGGCTTGCTTACCTGTGCTTTTCCTAGATTCCTTGGTAGAAGGGTACAGAAGGCTCCTTTAGTCTTGGGTTGGATAAAGATGCTTGTTGTGGTTTCACTCTGTATTTATTGAACAATATTATATCTAGTGCTATTTTTTTTATCTTTGCTGGGTTATAAGCAGGAGAACTGGGCATCTTTGTGACTTTTTCCACCAACTTAACTGGGAATCCCTTTCAAGTCTTTGCTAACCATTCTGTTCTACACCAGCTGCAGCCAGTTCAAAAATCATTCTCCTGGGAAAAGATAATCAAAATAAGAAAGAAGTTCAATCTTCTCCTTGTCATCTGTTACCGCCAACTCATCTGCCCCATCTGTCCTGATCCTTTGTTTGAGTTTAATAAATGAGTGAATGAATAAAGCATTTATTAAGCACTTAGTGTGTACAAAGCTCTGGGGATAAAAATAACAAAGCAGAAATCATCTTTGCTCTGAAAGAGCTTGGTTCCAATGGGGAGACAATATAGGTGACAGGTTTCAACTATCAGTTACAAGGCAAGTTCCCATGGTCTTTAGAGTTCAGAAGCAAAGGTAATGTCTCTTCTTTAATATCATTCTTCACTGATAAAAATCACATCAGTTTCTGATGTTGAGCCATTTGACGATACCAAGGATTTTGGTAACAAGAACTTTTTTCTCCCTTGAGTCTTCAGTAGTTATGCCTACAGTACCTGCAGAAAAAATGTCTAGGCCACATCTCCATGTCATGGGTTGTTTCTAGGCATGGTGGCTGTGGGGGCTGAGTTGAAAGGAGAACCAATGACCTCAGGACTTTGGAGCTTACATGCCCACTGGTTGCCTCTCAATGATTACTCTTGGTAGAGGCAAAGAAGGTGGGCTCCTTTTTCACAGTGTTTTCTCAATGATGGCTATGGTTTCCAGGAGTCTTGGTAGTCTGAAGAGGAAGGAAAGGTACTGCTACAACTGATGCTTTTGCTTCCATTCAACATCCATTGGTGTCTGAGCATATGTGGTATCTGAGCCAAGATGGTGGAAGTAATTCCACTTGCCTGTCAAAGACACCTTTTGTCTTTTTCTCAGAGGGCCTTTTTCCTTCATCTAGCCTTGTTTGACTGCCCTATAGAAGGCAGTTGGTGGGGACAACTGGCTCCCTCTCCCCAGCACCTGTTTTCCTGAGTGATGGCCATTAAAGCTAAAATAAACCCTGTTTTGTTTTCCCTGGCATTCCATCAACAATCTCAGCTCATTTGGGACTTAAATGTTTTAAATCCTCTTATTCAAGATTCTCTTACTATTACCTGGATGAATCCTCAGTTACTTGCTCTTGCTTATATGTTCTACACAAATCTTTTTCAAATATGAATTGGTCAGTAAAATCTATGCAGCTATATTTCCTTCTTAGGTAGCTCCCTCTTTCTCTCCTCAAAAATCATATTTGTTTGTGTCTTCAAAATTTTATTCTTGAGTTTCCCATTCATCTTGGACTCTCTTTTCCCCCAAAAAATTTAGTAACAAATTCATTTAATTTAATTTATTTTTTTTTGGAGGGGGGAAGGCAAGGCAATTGGAGTTAAGTGACTTGCCTGAGGTCACACAGCTAGTTAAGTGTCAATTGTCTGAGGCCACACTTGAGCTCAGATCCTCCTGACTCCAGGGCTGGTGCTCTATTCATTGTGCCACCTAGCTGCCCCAGTATTTTATTTTATTTTGTTTTTTCTTAGTAACAAATTTAAATTAAATTAGAAGCTATAGCTTCTAATAATTCCACCTCTTCTTTTCCTATTTGTTATTTAGTGTTTTAAGCAAGGAATTATGATAGTGATACCATGAATTAATTGTCAATGTGTGTATGCCAACATATTTTGTAAAGTGATAGAGAAGTAGTATCTTAATTGTCCTTCTTTTTCCACTTTCAATTCGGGGGCTTAGTTAAGTTGGTTCAAGGAAAAGGACAAGGCAGCTGTTGTAGCCCCAACTCCCTAGTCTGGTATTTCCCACACCAAATGCTTGTTGGTTGATTAATTTCCAATCAGGATTGGATACTTTTGGAACCTCAAGTTCTAAGCCTTGGAATATTTCGTAAGAAATTTCTCTAGTTCTTTGTTGGCCAGTGTTGGTCAGTACCATAGTTTTAGTCCAAGTAAGCAAGGGAGGAGACAGAGAAAAGCAGGAATGGGACAGAGAGGTAACTAAAAGGAAAAAGAAGGGTGCTTGTTTTCCTGTTGTCCTCTTACTGCTGTGGGGAAGAAAGTCTTTTCTTCTTGGCCAACTGCTGTTCTTAAAGTTCCCAAGGAATAACTCATAGCTGAAAAGTAAGAACTTTTGAGTTGGAAGCGATTTTGGAAATCATTATTTTATTGATGAGGCTACTGAAGCCTGGAGTCGTGAAGCAATTTGCCTGTAGTAAGTAATTGGCAGAATCAAGTTTTATTGCGGATGTAGTAGCTATGGCTAAATTGGGAGCAGGAAAAGAAATGTATATATTGGACCAGAGTTATGGATTATATGGGGAAAAACATTTTTCCCTATTATTTTATATTCTGTGTGGCAGAGAGGGAGAAATATGAAGTTGGGGTAGGGGCATGATATATAACTGAACATAGTACGTTATGCATACAATTTAAAATGTTTAATTGAGATGGAGAGCAGAGAGGCTTATGGGAGCAGGATGTATAGGAGCCAGGGGTAATTCAGGTGGTATACTATGTGAATTACAGTTCTCAATTTTCTGCTGGCTACCCTTGGTAGTGACTGTGAGTTACTGTTCTCTTTCTTTCCTGGTACTCTTTGCCATTCAGTGGCCATACCAACAAAGCTTCCACCCACACACCTGCATAGGTACCCACACACATGCACCATGTTCAGTCTGGTTCATGGTAGCCTTCTAGCAACCAAGGGATATTTTTCTTACAGCATCTGGCTCTGTAGATGACCAGTCGCATTGTATAACTGACTCAGAGACTGGCAGGGTTCTCGGCTTGGGGAAACGTTCTCTGGCATTATTTTTAGCTCTGGCTGTGTGATGAGTTGACTTGATTGGTTTGTCCTCTTGGATGCCATTTATCTTTGAATTCTCCTTTGTGAGTTGTGGGTGATGTGCTCAGCCCCCACTGTTTCAGTGTCTGTGCATCTGTCTGGCTCTGTGTATATGGATGTGCCTCAACACTAGGGTCAGCAGGACACTAATTTCTCCTTTGTGAAGAGGAAGGACCATGGCCTTTCAGTTAGCATGTAGGCCTTGGCACAGATTATTCAGGGCTTCTCTCCCAGCCTATGTCTCACTCACTGTGTGGTCTTGGAAGAATAGTTAGTGTCTCTAAGCCAGTTATCAATGGCACAATCACAAACCAAGAGGACAGAAGGAGCGGTGTTCTGCAATGATTGGCCCAGGGCCCACAGCTAGTTAAACCATGTAGCAATAACTTGGGACCAAAATAAGAAAGTATGTATGCTAAATTTGTGGATGTCACCAAGTTGGGTGGGATGGCTAGCAGGAAGTTAGAAGATAGGATTCGCATTCCCAAAAGCTTTGACAAGCTAGAAAAATAGGCAGAGACAAGTGGGCAGTACTTCAGTAGAGCCAGAGTTTGGATGACCTCTAATGAGGAGCCTTCCACAATTCTACTCTTACTGATATTCTCTTAACTTATATAAGTATCATAGAATTAGAGATGGAAGTTATCAGGTCCCATTCTCTCATTTTACAGATAAAGAAACTAAGGGTGGGAAAAGTCAAGTGATATATATGAATTTTCCAAGATGGCTGTGATGATCTCTGTCTTCTAAGTCCTAATTTAATATTCTTTCTTCTATTCTCATGATTTTGCCTACTTATTCCTTAGTATTTACCCACGTCCACCCCTATTCTGATTAGTTTATCAGACTAGATCTAATTGTGTTTCAGAGAATGGGACACAGAGTGGCCTGATTTGGATTAGGGAAAGAACAAGCACAGGTACCTTGACCAAAGATGACAGATTGGGGTAGGAAATCATACTGGGGTGGGGGAAAAGAAGGAATGAAAATACAGAGCGCAACATGAACAGAGCTGTCTGACTTGAAGAAATGGGACACCCTGAAAGAAATGAGGGAGAAACTGAAAAGGAGGAAATTAATGATAATAAGATCCCCCATTCATATGGCGTTTTAAGATTTACAATGTGTTTTCCCATGAGGAAGCTAGTTCAAATATTATTATCTTCATTTTATAGATGAGAAAATTGTGACTCAGAGAAGCCAGGTGACTGGTTCATGGCTATTAAGCTGATAAATGTTGGAGTCAGAATTTGAACCTGGGTCTTTTGAGGCAAGATCTAGTAGTCTCTGCCTCATTGTAATGAAGACATATTTAACCTGTATCTTATTTTGCCTTGGGTTGGTCCTGTCTCCAACAATTCTGCATACCGTTCAGTCCCTGATGGAAATACTGCATCCAATTTCTATTCATAGGTGCTGGATTTTCCATTTATAGATGCTGTTTTGGATGAGATTTGCCAGTGTGTGTAAAAAAAAAAAAGAGGTAAGAAGCATGATACCCTGATGAATCCCCTCTATAGGCTGTCCATCTAACTGTATATTGTAGTTTGATCAAGAGACTTTCTTCATCCATGTGTTTGTTTCCTGTGTGGATACTTGGTCCAATTCTTTTGAGTGATCGTGGATCTCATTTGGGAGGCTCTACAGTGATTCAGGGCTTGATACAATTAGGACAAGTCACCAACAAACAGAAGCATGTATGACAAACAGGGCCTCAGTGCTTATAGGGAATTCCTATTCCGTTTGAATACGGAGCTGACCAAACCCCATGATGGTAGCAGACATCTTCAGAATGCCTACATCTTCCTGTTTTGTGTGTGTATTGATATTAATAATTAAGTCATCAAAAGAAGAGAAATTGCTTACAAACCATGGTTTAATTTTTGTGTAGCTTTTCTGGATAACTGTCTTTTTTAAATCTTGCCACAACCCTGTGACACAGGCAGGGCGTACATTATTATTCTCATTTTCCAGATGAGGAAACCGAGGCTCAGAAATGTAAATTGTCTTTTGCCCATGAAGAGTTACTTCTAGATCTGGGATTAGAACCTAGATCTTTTGACTCGCGGTTCAAGACACTTCTTAAGCCTGTTGAAAGATGAGATAAAATAGGTTGTGTGTGTATACATGCACATATATGTGTATATATACACGTGCGTATGTGTGTGTGTAACTGGATATCAGCTTGAAGAAGGGTCTAGGTCATACCGAGAGCAAGCCTTCAAGAAAATACAAAGTTGGCATCTTCATTTCTGGTCACAAGCATCCTGCCTTTAGATGGTTAGGAGAAGTCAGCAATAATGACTCAAGTCTCTCTGTGGATAAAGAACTATGGAACCTCTGAGGAAAGCATTTAAATAGCACTGACTAGCCAGTTTCCCTCCTTCCTTTCCCTCTTTGGTGCTACAAAGTACTGGTGACATTGAGGGAGAGCCATTCTCCTTAAACTGTGTTTGCTGGCAAGTTATCCAGTTGGAATTCCAGTTTTGCAAAGCCAACCCGTCAGAGCCTAGTGTCAGGATCCTCGGCCACCCCAGAAGGAATTCAGGATGGGAATATCCTGTTGAAAGGCACCTACAGAACATTCTTCATCACTAGAAAAGTTGTCTTCCTGAGATCCAACCCTCAGCTCCTGTTCAACTTTCCCATGTTCCCATGTTCAACTGCTTTCTGATTTAGCTTTCTTTTTCCTTTTTTTCCACTCAGCTTACTTATTTCCTCTTTATCACTCTTTGGTATCCCACTCTGCATATGGCCTGTCTATTTCAATTCCACTATGAGTCAGAGTGGGATTTTCTCCTCCACATGATCAGACTTCCAGGAGCCAAGGCAGGTAATGAATTTGGCTCATCTAAGGTTTGGGGTACAAATCCTAGCTGCTCTACTTTAAGATTCCTTGCTTAGACTGGACCCAGTTCTCTCCTAGTTTCTGCTGAGATTGTGGCCTATTGATCCCCAGCCAACCTGTAGCCTCTAACCAGGCCCTAATACTAAGACATTGTGTTTACCAGTGGTGTTACCAGGATTGATTCTGAGAACTATGTGTGTGAGGTGACAGGAAGAGAGGCCTCCATACCTCCTAGGAATTCCTGGGATCTTTGACATTTGGCCAAAGATGCACTGTAAATATGACTTAGCCCTCAGATAAAACACATGAATTTCCTTGAGAGACAAGGGCTTCCTTATAGAGGATTAACATGAACACAGTCTATTTTTGGAAATTTTAATTTTACACACACGGGCAAATCTTATCCAAAATAGCATCTATAAATGGAAAGTCTACCGTTTAACAGGAGGACTAATGATTCAGACTCAGACACTGAAGGATTATATTGGATTGTACCCCAGAAGAGTTCTAATGCCAAACGTCAAGCCTAGAATTCAGAACCACTTTACAGCAGATAGCCTCAAGCCTATCTGCACAAGGCTGCCAGCAGCCTGTGTGTTTTGCAAGATGAGAGTATAGACCAGTGGTTCTCAACCTTCCTAATGCCTCAACCCTTTAATACAGTTCCTCATGTTGTGGTGACCCCCAACCATAAAATTATTTTCGTTGCTACTTCATAACTGTAATTTTGCTACTGTTATGAATCATAATGTAAATATCTGATATGCAGGATGTATTTAAATTGAACATAACCCACAGGTTGAGAACCACTGGTGTAGACTGTTTTGAAAGAAGAGGGTGTATTCTACTTGCCACTGAGAGAATGTAACAGGCAGTATTTATGTAGTACTTTGTGGTGTTGCAAGGCTTTTTACATATTATGTCGTCTGATCCTTAATGACTTTTTGAAGTAGGTGATACTAGTTTACAGATAAGAACAATCAAAGCATTTCTTCCAGTTAAATATCTTCACATGCAGCCAGCTGGCATTCACTCTTATGCCTCAGACAACAGGTTGTATTGGGATTCATCTTCCTATAAGTTTCAGACCTGAGAAAACTCCATTATAGTCCAAGGCTATCTAGGTTAAATACCTGCTAAAGAAATTGTAATGGGAAGGTAATTTGTGCCTTCCTCAGTCCACAGGTTATCAGCTTCATTTGGGGGGGCTCTATCTGCTAAAGATGTGGCCATTAGGATCATCAACTGAAAGCCACGTTATTGAGCTAATTACGTTGGCTTAATGATATCCTCACCAAGACCTCCTAGTAGAGACTGAACATTATAGGTGTCTCTTTAATAAACTAGGATGCAAAAATTAAATTTTGTTACTATTACTACTGATATGTAAGCAGACAGATTCCTAACAAGTAGATTGCTACCAGGAGGAATGGCGGGTGGTTTGTGAATTTGGTCCTATGGACCAACCTGTGGTCCTTTTTCTAAGACATAAATATCTAAGTTTCAGATTATATGGCATATCAGTCAATCATGCTTCCATAAACTAAAGGTTTTATTAAGTAAAATAAAAATGATTAACTAGTCATAAACTTCTACCATTAGCATATGCTTTCTTATGGTGGTATATGGATACAGCAAGATTTCAGGAAAGACAAATCCCCATGGGTTACCAATTAACTTTGCTTCCGTAGTTCAGGGATCAATAAATTCATTGTTGTGGGTTCACTTTTTACCGATTCAGAATGTAACTCTACCATACTTTAGTACAAGTGGTTCTCAACCTTCCTAATACTGTGACCCTCTAATACAGTTCCTCATGTTGTGGTGACCCAGAAAATTATTTTTGTTGCTACTTCATCACTGTAATTTTGCCACTGTTATGAATCATAATGTAAATATCTGATATGCAGGATGTATTTTCATTGTTACAAACTGAATATAACCCACAGGTTGAGAACCGCTGCTTTAATAGATGATTTAATGAGTTGTAGGAAAAAAAAAAGTCATCATGAAGCGGCCAACCCTGTCTTCATGAACCTTTTTCAAAACTCCATTTTTGTGTCCATTAATGCCTTTCTCATTTTAAAGAAACTGCCAGAGTTTTTGCTTAATCACTGTGAAACCTCAGAGTAAGATTATTATAGTTAGTAATTCCTTCTTAATCTAATTTTAATTGAAAAAATAATTAAAAACTTTTAGGTTTCAAATTCAGCCACGGACTCTTCCTAGCTATGTGACCCTAGACAAGTCACTTACCCCTGTTTGCCTCAGTGTCCTAACTGGAGAAGGACATGGCAAACCATTCCAGTGTCTTTGCCAAGAAAACCCCAAATAGGGTCATGAAGAGTCAGATACCACTGAAATGACTGAACAACAAAAATTTCCTTCTATTAAAATGTAATCGGCTATCTTGTAATTTCTGTCCTTCAGTTCCAACTTTGCCTTCTGGGGCCAAATAGACCTAGCAGACTTCCAGATGTTTTAGAACCTGGTTTATGATAGACACTAAATATGATAGACCTCTTACTTTTTCTTTTTTTCACCCTTCTGAACATTTCAAATATATTTTCATAGTCCTATTCTGAGACCTCATCATAGCAAGAGGTGACGTTGGTTTCACAAGGGCCATGCCATTGGGATTCAAGGTCTAACATTCCTGAGCACATAAGACTTGGAGTTCAGGCACACTCAGTGATGGACAGTCTCTTTGTTGCCCGAGAGCTGGTTAATCTAAGGGTGAAGAAGATTGTCATTGGGAAACTGGCCACTGGGTGATGGTGAATTTTTTTATTCAAGCCAATTCATGACAATCATCTACAAAAACATGGAGGGACTTGTAATGGACATCTAACTAGAAAGTATCCAACTTCTGTTTTTCAAAAATTCAAGTCTAGGTGTCAAATACAACTGAACTGTGTCTGTAGGAAGGTTAGAGTGCTGAATCTGGAGTCAAGAAGATATGGGTTCAAATCCTGCCTCAGACACTGACTATGTGATCTTGGGCAAGTCACTTCACCTCTGTCTGCTTCCATATCCTCATCTATAAAATGAGAATAAAGAGGCAATAGTGCCTCCCTCTTAGGGTTGTTGTGGGGATCAGATCAGATCATATTTGTAAAGGACTTGTAAGCCTGAAACCTCTATGGAAGAACTGTTGCTATTATTTTGGGGCAGCTAGGCAACAGAGTGGTTAAAAGTACCAGGTCTGAAGTCAGGAAGATTCATCTTCCTGAATTCAAATCTGGCCTCAGACACTTACTTCTTGGGCAAGTAACTTAACCCTGTTTGCCTCACCTACCTTATCTATAAAGTGAGCTGGAGAAAGAAATGGCAAACCACTCCAGTACCTTTGCCAAGAATGCCTCAAATGGAGAGTTAGATATGACTGAAAATGACTGAACAAGTTCCCGATCTCAGATTGGGATGGTGGCTTGAGCCAGACGACATTATTACAATTCTTCAGAAAAGCACTTCCCTGAAGACAAGTACATATGATGCTTTTAGTGTATGGGCTTGCCAATCCCTCCTCAGGGCTCCTCATCCACCTTTGGTATCCACCTGGCACTCAGCTCTCACCTGTGACTCCAAAAAGCTGTAGCATATGCAGCAGCCACAACCTGATAAAACTATCTTGGCAGATGGGCTAAACCAGGTTGAGGGTAACTGACAAGCCTCAAAGCTTTTGATGAGTGAGAGGGATGTATACCCCAAGCAAGTGAAGACTTTCCCTAGCAGAATGGGTAAATGAGAACAATTTATTCCAATGGCCATGAAGGTGGCTGAAGCATGTGCTGTGGAGAGCTTAAAGCTTGGTCAAGCATTGAAAATACTAAGGTCACCTCAAAACAGCCATCCCACTGTATAACCCCTTCCCCAATCTGCTCTCTCCTATATCCTTCTCCATTACTCGTCTGACTTCCAGTAGGGCAGGATGGATCTCCCTACCCCAATGCCTGTATATCTTAATTCCCAGTTGGATGTAGTTGTTAATAATAATAATAATAATAATAATAATAATAATAATAATATATTTATATATTTTTTTAACATTTGATTATAGAACTTTAAATTCTAGATTCTTCCCCTTCCTCTCTTGTAACCCACCCCCCACTGGAAGGACAAACAATTAAATATAAGCTGTACATGTGTAATTACACAGAACCTCTCCACAGTGGGCATATTGTGAGAGACAGATTATATGTCCCTTCTTCCTATCCTGCCCCCACCTTGTTCTATTCTCTACCCTGTCCCTTTACAGAAGTGTGTACTTCCGTCAACCCTCCCCCCCACCTTACCCTCCCCTCTGTCATCCCACCTCTTATCCCCATTCTCCCTACTCTCCTGTATGGCAAGATACCCAGTTTAGAGTTTATGTCATTCCTTCCCTAAGCCAAGTTAAATGAGTGTAAGGTTGACCCTTTCCCTTTTGCGTTCCTGTTTTTCCCCTCCATTGTAAGAATTATCCCTTGCCTCTTCTATATGAGATGATTCGGGGACAAAATTTGTAATTCAAAATCCTGTGGAAATGAATGATGTAAACAAGAAAATAACTAAATTAATTTATTAAAAAAAATACTAAGGTCATCTCTTGCATCCTGGGCCATCACCAGTATTCTTGACTTTCGTCTTGCCACTGGACTTTGATGACTCTGGAAGACGGAGTGAGGCTGATGATGACTTTGTACAGCTCTGCCTCACGTAAATCCAATTTACGTGGAAGTCAAGACATCACTATGACATAGTGATGTCCTTGGTCCTCTTAGAAAACGAAGAAAAAACAATATAGTGTAGTACAGTCTCAATACATACTTGTTCAATTTAATTGGCTATAGGTGACATAGGCACAGGGACTCTCTTACAAGACTCAGCATTCTGCACTTTGAAGGTCGCTGCAAACTTCTCCCCTCAAAAAAAGCAAACAGCTGAGATTGTCCCAATTTCTGAAATTTCACCATTACAGATTCATTCGTTTTGGTTTTAAAGAATCCTTATTGACTAATGTTTAAAGGCAACTGAGCCAATTCCAATCAGACTAAGGCTCTAAGGCAGGAGTTCTTAACTCCTTTTTGTGTGTGTGATGGAACTCTTTGGAAGTCTGGTAAACTCTGTGGCATTCTTCTGAGACTATTATTTTTAAATGAATAAGATAAGATGTATAGTGTTAAAAAGGAAAAGCAATTATAGTTGAAAGAAATATATATCTTTTTCTCATCCAAGTTTCAGATTGGAACCTCTTGGAATTCTGTGGATACTAAGTTAAGAATCCTTTCCCTAAGGCAGCGGTTCTCAACCTGTGGGTCACGACCCCTTTGGGGGTCAAACCAGGTCACCTAAGACCTTCGGAAAACATATATTTCTGATGGTCTTAGGAACCGAGACACCTCTCCTCTATCCATCTCCAAGCGGGTCTGCCCACATGCAGATATGCCCACATACTGGTATTAAAGTATTAAAGGGTCGTGGCATTAGGAAGAATGAGAACCACTGCCCTAAGGAAATAAGATGCAAGTTAAGTGTCTGGAGGTGGTGTTGGGGTGAGAAAAGGAAGACCAATAATTTCAGCAGCAGTCAGTTAAAGGCAGGAGCGCCAGGAAGGAGAAGATGCATTTAAAGGTAAGATGGGTGGGTACCAAGGATACTTTTCCCTCACTTCAAAATTTTCCCAAGGTCTAGTCCTGATACCTATTTCTACAGTGACTAGAAAAGGACCTCTGTGTATTCTCTGAATAAACTAGGGTAAGAGGAGTAATTAACTCAGTCACCGCACCACAAGTTTCTCTATGGGTTTTGCTGGGGAAGGTCATGATAGGGACTGGACCCTGTCATCAGCAAAAGAGTAAATGGCTCATGCAAGATACATCTATGCCAGAAAAAGGATCTGAACCCACATCTCTCTAACTCAAAGGCCTCCTCTTTCCCCATTCTATTGTCATGTAATTAATTCCCATTAACTTGGGAAACTGATCGATCCTATTTCCATCATGTTTCTGGGATTTAGCTGAGGAAGAGATGACATGTAAAAACCTTGTATTATATGTGAAAATCATTATATTATAAAATTTTAGAGGTGCTGTTCTGTCAGTGTGCCTATTTACTCCCTGTACCATTTAGGAAACTCCTCCAAAGGCTTCATTGCTATCGGGTCAAACTGTGGGTGAGCTCGTCCATACAGGTCGTCTGAGAAGAGGCATCCTGCCCATCTTAGGCCCCATGCAGGGCCTCCCTTTTGGGAGGACCTTACTTACCTAAGCTTTGTCAGGGGCCAAGAGGAGGGATCAGAGGTGGAATTTTGTGAGACTTCTGGTGATACCTTGTAAAATAAAGATCTAGTTTTAATATCTGACATCGTCGTTTCTTTCTACTCTTTCCCTTTACTCAGTGACACAGGAGTTGGTCTTTTAGGACCCATCAGTCTGGGAGGCTGAGCTACTGTAGGAACTATGCCTTTGAGGTGGAAATAACAAGCAGCCAGAGGTTCTGATTTTCTAAGGTGTCTGAACCCTCCTCCCCCTTTCCAGACCTCAAGGCCTTAGCTGGAGAGAATGACAAGAATAGGGCTTCTTGACAGGATTACTGATCCCCTAGTGTGATATAGGACCGCAGGAGATGGGGGAGATCCAGCTAGCTTAATTCCTCATTGAGCTGATGTCCGGAGCAGTATTTTGGTTTAAGTTGGGGGCTGGAGGGGGCTGGGGGACAAGGAGGGAGAGTTATGGAATTTTGGTGGGGTTTCTGGAGACACATTCTCCCCCATCAAATTAAAGGCCTGTTTTCCAAGGGAAATTTGATGGAAGGAGCCCCATGTTTTTCTAATGAAACGGAAGCCTCAGCTCAGCAAACAAAAGGGATTCTTGTTTGAAAGTAATTCTTGCCCCAGCTTCTAGGACTACCAGGGGAATCAAATTAAAAAGAAAAAAAAAAAAAACAGGCAGCAGTACAGACGCCAAGCAGTGCCAGATTCAGAGGGAGCTCAAAGCTCAACTGTTCAGACCCCACAGTTTGGGGGTGTGGAAGGGAAAGGATTGGGGGCTGGGAAACTGCTGTCTACATTGGCTAACCCAAAGTCCTTTAACTCTTTAGGCCAAAATATTTCAAGAGAAGTCATTGTTAGGTCATCTGCTCAGTCCGTGCTATAGACACTTATCCCTCTACCACAACCCCAACACCTCTATCCCTCCTTACGGCCCCCCTTCCTTGATTTTCAGGTACTTATAATCGCAAAGTCTCAGTCCTTTGCCAACTGAAACTTGGCACGCAGGTCCTCAACTCAGCAGGGGTTTGATCGCCAAATCTGACAAAAAGTACTGGCGTTTTCAGGAGTCACTGGAGTCCAAAACCAATAGATTTTTGCTACCCCCACCCCCCATTCCCTGCACTTAAAAAAAAAGATTTTATTTCTGTAACTCTCAACCTTGCTGACTCTCCAACCTACTGAGTGAGCCCCTACTGGCCTTAATGCTGACAAATGGTGGGTTTGTCAGGAAGAAGATATTACCCTTATACGCTAAGTAATTTTTTTTGGGGGAGCTGACAGACAAAAGGGTTATTAAAAAAGGAATAAGATTAGGGTATGTGAGTGCAATAGCTATGGCAAGACTGCATGTGTGTTTGCTGAAGATTTGGTCCTTAACTTGGATTTGGGAGCTATAGCCAGAATAGGAAAAAAAAAAATAATAATGACCAGAAGGGACTAGAGATGTTTAGAAAACTTAGAGGGGTTATGATAATTGTCTTTAACATTTGAAGAGATCAAATAGGGAAGGGGGTTAGACTTATCCTGTTTTATCCCAGAGGGAAGAATTAGGAGCAATGGGAGTGAATGGGGAAGAGACAAATTTCAATTTTTTTGTCAGGAAGAACTTAACAAATGGTGATATGGAAAAGTGGAATGGGGGAAGTAGGGCTTCAAGCAAAGGCTGGTTTGTTGTGTCTGGTTTGTTGGGTACTGGTATGAATTGGTCTAGATAGCCACAGAAGTGCCTTCCTGTTATGGGTTCTGTTATTTTGTGATTCTCTATCACGCATTTAGGGTGAGAGATGCTTCCTGGGCCCCAGTGCTAAGAAATAGCTCAGTCCTGAGTACTGGGCGCCATGAACATAATACACAGGATCTGTTTAGACAGGTAGACTTCAGCACAATTTGATTGGGAAGAAAACCACTGTCCTGACTTTGGCCTACACTTTCTTCTCCTAGATGGAATAACTGCATTTACCCCTGACATTTTCAGTGAGGCGGTTCATAGATCTGAGAGAAGAGAGTCCTTACTACTGCATTTGTGACACAAGGGGCTGGGCAACATTAGGTGTATCTATGTGTATGTGTGTATGTGTATATATATATGTATATGTATATATATATATAAACATACATATATGTCTAAATGTATATATACATACATATAATATATATGTATAGCCACACATATTATATATACATGTACATGTACAAACACACACATATATGTGTATGTATGAGAGTATATATATATATATATATATACACGTGTGTGTGTGTGTGTGTGTGTGTATACTCCTACTGTGTAGCAGAGTGAATTGTTAGTCGTATATCCGGAGTGATTTGCTAAGTATTTTTCTCTAACTCCAATTTTCTCAAATGTTTTTTACTCCCTAGATGTAAGTGTGCATTACTGAAATCCTCCTTGTAACTCAAAGCATGCCAATTAGTCAGATAGTTTTTATTATGTATGCAGTGAGCTAAGCTTTCACCCTGAGAGTGGAAAATTTGTGTCTCTAGTTAAGAAAGTATTCAAGTTCTATTTTGATTATAAAATAAGGGTTCAGGCTAAGACTTGGATTTCTTACTTATTATATACCATTCATGTTAGAATATGAATTGATCAGATGCATAGATTTTATCACATGCCTTTTGTGATTATGATTTGGATAGATGTCAGGCAAGTGAACAATCACTAAGGGTACAAAAAATGAAGCTTAGTATATAAGAGTGGGATACCAGGAAAGTGGTGATTCTTCCATTTGAAGTAATCTTTCCATCATTAGCTCTTATTTAATTACTTGACAAGACCTACATGATTTCACCCATGACCATATGGTGATAGTATTTATAAGGGATTTAGCAGAGTGCCTAGATGTAATAGGGAGGTTGTTAATAAATGCTTGTTTTTAGCACCACCTTCCCCAATACTGCCCATCCTCAAATCAAGCTGAATTTTTTAGTATCTAGATCAAAAAAGATGAAATCTCCTGCAAGAAGTCAACTAAATTTGAAACTTCTCTTGAGAGGCATCAAGTATGAAGACATATTTTTCTTCTATTCAACTTAGAATATAGCAATACCAAATATTACTGCTTTATTTGTGAATGGCAGCACAAAAAATAATACCACACTGTGTTAAAAGAACATTGGCTTCAAAGGAAAGTATTTATGTAAATAACAAAAAAAAATATTAAGTAACTACTGGTTAGTATTGCTAAATTATATCTCGCCACCATTGTATATTAATCTTGGCATAATAAAAATTGTGTCAAAGTGATAGATTAAAATGGTATTTTTAATAAAAAAAATCAATTTCCAAGAATCAATTAGGTTAAAATTTAAAAAGGCACATTTATGGATTCTCAATTAAGAGAAATGATAAAAAATCATTTTTAGGAAATAGTTGAGCAAAGTTAAAGGAGATGCATGAAAATAATTTTGAAATTACTAAAAACTGTCTGGGAAACTACAAGGCAGAAAATTAACAAGACATTGTCTATGATCTTTTCAAAGCCTGTGCAGTTACGGGATGTAAGCTTGTCATTAAAGATCTCTTTGTTAGGTTTACATTTAGACTTCTTCCAAGCAAACCTAAGTTCCATCAGTGATAAGCATGGAACATGCTTTCATCAAAATAATGCCACAGAAGAAGAACAATATTTGAGCAGGTGGAGTCAAAACATACTTGCTACATCCTATTAGTTCCTGAGGATGGTTGTTCTAAAAGCAAAATAAACAGGAAATCAACAGCAACAATATTGTGGGTGAGGAAAAGGAACACAATTTTGTTTAGCAAAGGACAGTATTTTAAATGATGAAACTGTGATTTACACAAAGATAAAATAGATGGCAAAAATAAAATAAGTGGTAGATAAAATGTGAAGCCATACTTAAAATCAATACAGACACATACATACAGAGACACTATCAGGTTCACCTAATTTGATGGTATGGCTCAAAGAATTGTGGGTTGGTTTTTTTTTTTTTTTTTTTTTTGCTATTGTTGTCTAGTTTAATCAAACATAGAAGATACAGAAGGAAAAATACTGGTATTCTCTGGGGAATTTCTCTAATACTCCCTTACATCAAAGTATCAGTCAGGACAAGGACCCAGATAAGCTGACTGCTAGGCTGGGGATATTTCTAGCAAATGTCTCATGGCTGCTTTATCAGAAAGTATCATTCAATATTAGCAATTCAATTTTGGGAGAGTTAGGTGGCACAGTGGAGAGAGCACTGGGCCAGGAAACAGGAAGACTTAGCTTCCTGAGTTCAAATCTGACTTCAGATACTTCCTAGCTGTGGGACCCTGGGCAAGTCACTTAACCCTGTTTGCCTCAGTTTCCTCATCCATAGCATGAGCTGAAGAAGGCAATGACAAATCATTTTAGTATTTCCACAAAGAATACGCCAAGTGGGGTCATGAAGAAGCAATTTAATTAAGTGCCTAGTATGTCCAAGTATGTGGTGGCGACATAAGGATGAAAACACATATAAACATGAATTTGTGCCTTCTCCCTCCTCCACCTCTGGGCCCCTGCCCACCCAACTGTATCATTGGTAGAAGTCATTAAAGCTTCCACTCTATTGGCACATCCCTCAAGAACCAGGTTACATCCCCAACAGTTATGACACCTGAGTAGGCCTTTGTGGAGGAAGGCAATGAGAAATAGAAGATATCTACCTCTGGGAAATTCTAAGCTCTCTTTCATTTTACCTGGCAGGGGATTACGACCAGTTGTAATACATCTGTCTCATAACCTAGCATTGCAACCTTAATGTGGGAGGGAGAGAGAAGAAAATGAAGCATGATTGGGCACGGGCTTGCTGGACTCAAGGGTCAGTGAACCACAAAGGAAGGCATTCTAGGTAAGTATTCATTAAGAATTTACTATGGTCCAGTCTCTCTCTTGGGTGTTAGGGTTGTAAATCCACTATGAAAACAATCTCTTCCCTCAAAGAGCTTATGTTTTATGAGAGCAAGAAGGGGTAGGCATTCCATTCTTTTCTGTCTTTTCAGCCTTGAATCTCCAGGTAAAATGTAAATTCTCCTGTGACTATTAGTAGAGATGGAGTAAGACGGATGATTTTAGAAAGACAGAGGCCTAAGAACTCCAGCAGTAAGGAACAAAATCTATGTACTTTTCCAATTTGCCAGGGTCCAACAGGAGTATCTGATAATGATAAGAACAAGGATACCTCCATTTGCTTCTGAAAGGCATGTGAATTTATGTACAAAGGGATTTATTTGGCCTGTTATCTACTGAGCCCAGGGTTCCATCCTCACCCTTCAGAACAGGGTAAGAGAATAGCCTTCAAATGTTTAATAACGACTCAGTGAATTCTGATAATGGCTTGTGTAAAGGGCATTCTCATTTAATCAGGCTCCTAGCTACCACTGTGTATACACTTTGATGCACACAACCAACCTCCCCAAATCTGGCCCGACTACAAGCCAAGGTGATGGCTTCAGAACATTCAGTTGGTTGATTGGTTCCCATTGTTCTTGGACTCTGCTGGAGGCTCCACCTCTGTGATTTCCCAGGGAAACTGAGGGCCAAGAAACCAATGGAGCACAAAAAAAAGAAGTCCCCAGGGGAGGAGGTCTCAGAGATTGTGACCTGTTTCCCACAGAGTTGGCCACTTTAATGTGTAGGGAAAGCAGTGCCATGGCTTCCAAGACGGTCAACTGTTGTTCTCTCTCCCCACTACCAATCAGCAGTCTTCCTTTCTCAAGGCTCCCAGAGAGGAAGTGTTGTTACCATGATTTGCTTTGTCCATGTAGACAATTACCTAATTTCTTTCATTATGACCTTCCTGTGGGGCCTACAAACTATTGATCATTTGTCCTCTTCTCTCCACTAACATAGTCACTGTCCTAGTTCATACCCCATCATTTCTCACTTGGACAAATACAATGGCTTCCTGATCAGTTTCACTCTTTCCATCCCTCTCCTCTCCCCTTCATCCTCCACATAGTTGACAAATTTATATTTCTAAAACACAAATATGATCACATAACTCTTACTCAAATATTTTTAGTGGCTCCTTCTTAGCTCTAGGATACAATACAAAATCCTCAGCCTGATATCTAAAGTTCTTTATGTTTTTGAAATTACCTTTCCATGTTACTACCCTTCATGCACTCTATTTCAGTGAAACTTGTTTCTATTATACATACAAAACATTCTACTTTTTCCCTTGCCTTCCCTCACCTTTTCGTCCTTTCCCTTGTCTTGCCTTGTTTTCCCTTCCCTTATTTTGTCTCTCCTTCCCTTGCCTTGCTTTACTTTGTCTCCTCTCCTCTTCCTTTTCTTTCCCTCCCCTCCCCTCCCCTCTGCTCCCTTCCTTTCCCTTCCTTTCTCACATAAAAGGAAGACAGATTTGTGTTCTAGATTACATAAAGTACCAATGGTAAAATCCCCAGTTATCAAGACTCCTAGGTCAGTAGTCTTCTCCCTAGACCATGACTGCCTTAGGTACAATACTAGTTTCAATTTCCCATTGTTATGCTACCTCAGATTTCTCATCATCAAGGTTTCTGTGCATATTTCAGGGCAGGGCAGTGCTCCTTTATTTGGTCTTCATATAAGAAGACTGAGAAATAGCTTGGTACTGTTTTCATGCATCTGAAGTGTTATTATGTACAGAAGTGGCCCTTAAACTTTTTGGCTGAAGGACCACTTGGGTGAGGCCAAAGTTGTGGACCACCTCCCCCATGCACTTCTGTTTGCCATGGTTTATAAAACTTCCCAAGAAATATGGGAGGACTTGGCTCACCTTTCAATGAGACACAAATGAGGTGCTGTCTGGATTTTTATTAAATTCAATCAGAATTCATGGCTCATGCCAGAAACCAAAGGAGAGGCATTGTCATATAAACATAAATGGAAGAGGTCAACTGTGAGACTTCAGGGGAAGTCTCAGGAGCCTGTAGACCAAACCCTGAGAACCACAGGTTAAATTAGAAGTAAGGCGCATTCAGTTAGACATGAGGAAGAACTTAACAACATGAGTGATTTAACACTGAAATAGGTTTTCAAAGGAGCTTATGCAACCCCTATTCTTGGAGATCCTTAAAAAATAGGAAGGACGACTCCTTGCTTTAGATGGATTGGGCATTCCCTTTTGAGAAGGCAAAGGGCACAACCAGAGAGGCTTTAAATATTATTTCCCCTTCTTGTTTAAACTCTTATAGATGGATTAACTTGGTAGAATTCAATGAGAAGAGTCTCTACAGTCTTACTTATATTTAGCTGGCTTGGAAACCTGGCCTAATCCTTCCCACCCAAATGCTGCCTCTTACCTCTTTGGCTGACCTGGTCAAAAAGTTGGATGAATAACATGGCTATAGACTGCATTTCCAAGAGGAAAAAAAATGTTCTGTGTCCTCCCTATCTTATATTATACTTATCTTTTATTAACTTTGTTTTTCCTCATATTCTTATCTTTCCCAACAGAATGCTTTCCTTGAAGGCATAGATTGTGCCATTCCCCCCCTCCCTTTTTATACTTAGTTCTTTATACAGTGCCTTCCACAAATTAAGCACTAAATAAATGTTTATTGGATTTGAGTGCCTGACTCCATGGAAACTATGATCTGGTAGGAGAATGTGACATGTTTTGTCATTGTTGTTTTGGTTGGACTTGTGATTTCACTGATACAGGAAACTTCCAATGAGGAAATTCCCTCTACCAATTCTTACCAGCACCAGAATTGTAATTCATCTTAGAAAATGACCTAGATTAGAGCACTGAGAGGTTACGTGAATAAAGGATGCATATTGAATGATGTGCTTATTATCTGCAAAGTCATTTGTGAAATGACTTGCCTAGAGTCTTAACAGTCAATATATGTCATAATAGGGATTGGAACCCTCATTTCTCAGACTCAGTTCTTTATCCAAGATGTGTCAAACAGTTGGCCAACACACTTTCATAACCAGATTAGAATATTATTGGGAAATATTTAACAAAGTAAATGAAAGTACCATAGAACACAGATAATGTTAAGATATGGTTTTCTAAGTCAATATGCAACCCACAGGGGTTCTTATGTATGGTTTAGTGGCCCTGTACCTGAGTTTAATACCACTTTACTACATCTTACTGCCTCTTTTGATATAAATATGAGTAATAAAATAATATACAAAGTTCACAGGATTTAAGAGTGTTGGAACTTTGAGTTGTTTAAATACAGCCAAGGGGATGAAGGCTCTTGGAGAAGGCATATGGTATTATGGAACTAGTTCTGAATTGGAAATCAGAGACAACTGGATTTTCATCCTTGCCTTTACTACTGAATAGATATTATATTCTCCAAGTTGATTTATATCTCATGATCTGTTCCATCCTCTGCACAATGAAAGTATCCAGCTGGAATAACTTTGGGTTCAAAATATTTTATCTTTAAAACCTTCACAAGATACATTTTAAACCAATTTTCCATTATCCCTAGTTCAGCTTGTTCTTGTTATATCATACCACTTGGTCTGATGGCCTGGAGAAGCTGGCTGGTTATATATATTCTAGGTCTTGAGGTGCAGCAAAACACATATGCCTTAATTTCTATCTATCAGAACATATGGGCGTAGCTTCAATATGTTATCAGCTACCATTAATTATGCCTCCCCACTCTTAGATACTTAAGTTTCTCTCTCGACTCAGGTGGATCTGGTCATTGACTCCTTCACATGGATTTTCACAGGATTAGACATAGTCCACTCTACCAGAAGATACTGCCAGCCAAGCACTATCACTAGGGAAGTGGCTCCATTTGGATCTGAAAGACAAGCTTACCCAAATGGCAATGCCTCTTAGGCCTTAGAGAATCTTATTTTTTCCTTGGTAAGAATTAACCACTGAATGACAGACAAAGCATGTGGAGATGAGTGTCCTATGTGAGTCCTTGACTTGGATGAACAATTGTAATACAATGGAACTGACACTCATGAGGTGACTCAGTCTTATGATAGCCATTGGAAGCTAACATACGATATTGCCATGCCAGGAACTTATTTTCACTATGGTTAGCCAGGAAAAATGACAGGTATAGAAGCTTCCTTGTCACGCTTGGTTTCTAGCCCCCAGAAAAATGTCTCCCCTTAACTGCTAGGGGTAGCCTTTTTTCTTGAAATCCCCCTCGTCTGGCTCCCTTCCTCTACCCCAGCCTACCAGTGGGCAGTCTGATTATCAGGACCACCAGCTTATGCCAGCTGCCATGGCAGGGAGTGAGGGTATTTTCCTTCCCCTGACCTAGTCTACTAAAGAATAGTTGAAAGACAGACTTGCTTTACTCACTACCACTGAAGGGCACTGTGGGTTTTTCTCTTGCCCTGGCAATACCCATTGCTCCAATGTGCCTTTTCCCCTATTTTCTTTGAAATTCTCAAATTTATCAGCACAGAGTTGTTTAGAATACTATAGGATCTCCTTCCCTCCTTCAAATTTATGTAGATCAATGTGATTATTCCTAGTATACTAATCCCTAGGGAAAAATGCATTCTACCCAACTGAATCAAAAGGTATGATAGCCAGGACCGGCTTACCAGCCATGTTGTCATGAAGTAATTTGGAATCCATACATACAATCTATGGGGGGCATCCGTATTCTGAACAGGAAGGTGAAAGAACCTTCCTTTCCATCCAAAAATAATAAACAGAAATTGAACCTAACAAGACCCTATTTTAGTGCCCATCTTCTTAAAAATGTTGCAAGTGGGAAAACTAAAGTTGGAATTAAATTATTAATTCTACTTTATAGCCACAGAAAATAGAACTATAGGCAAGTCTCTCTCCTACTTAAAATCTTCTGTGGAATCCCATTTCTAATAAACTCTGATTTCCCTAGTTTTGGCATTCAAGGCTTTCTACAATCTAACCTCAACCTACCTGTGTAGCTTTACTTCTCACTATTTTCTTGTAATGGAATCCTATTCCCTAGTCATATTCTATTACTTCCTGTTTCCCCAATATACCCTTTATGGCCCCATTTTTCCTTTTGCTGTTCCTTTCCTGTATAATGTGTGCTCTGTCCTCATTATCCACCATTGAAATTCTCACATGTTTCGAGGCACCAGACACTAGCATTTCCATGAACTTCCTGGTTAGTAAGAGATGGATATCATCTTGACAAGATTCCTCCAGAAGAGTGCTCCCAATCTCTGTACTTGTGATGCTTAATATTTTTATTCATGACTCGGATAAAGGAAGTTTTATAAGCTTTACTCATGCCGCAAAGCCAGTTGGGCTCTCTAAGCCAGCAGTGGGACTGAAAATGACCTCAAATAGACTAATAGATGAAATATGATGAAATTCAATGGGGATCAATCATTCTACAAATATTTGTTAAGGGTGTACTATGCTTTCTTTTCAAGGAGTTTGATAAAATTAGATATAACTGGGGATACATTTAAATGGAAAGCCTTACCCTTGTATTAAAAAAAGAAAATCAGTTGACGAATAGAAGATTAAGGAGCCCTGGTAAGAACACAGTTTGAAAAAGATTTGGGGATTTAGAGGATTGTAACGCTAATACTGTTCAACTGTATGTAATGTGTCTATGGGGGGAAAAGCCAATGCAATATTGGGTTGCATTGTGAGAGGCATAGCTTCTAGGAATTAAAGTGGTTAAAGCCTCATTGCAATCTCTCCTAGTAAAACCATAGATGGTTTTAATGTTGTGTTCCTTTCTGGACACCATATTTAAGAAAAGTGTATAATAAGCTAGTAGTGTTTTTCCAAAGGAGCGTAATCAATGTGGTGAAGGGCCTTGAGCTCTTGACATGAAGGTCATTTGAAGGAACTGGAGACATTTAGCCCAGAGGAGAGGAGGTTCGGGGATGAGGAAGGGGCAGGATAGCTGTTTCCAAACATCTAAAGGCCTGTCATGTGGAAGATGGTATAAATGTATTCTCTTTGGGCCAATGGGACAGAAATCTTAACAATGAGTAGAAGGTGAAAAGAGACAGGTTTCGGCTTGATGTCAGGGAAAAAGAAAAGATAAAAACATTTTCCTGGTGTTTAGAGGTATACCAAAGTGGAATGGCCTTTCTCTGGGGGCAGTATGTTCTCTTTCCTTGAGATCTTTAAGCAAAAGCTGAATGACTTTATGGTATAGAGAAGAGATCCTTGTTTAGGAAAAAATTGGGTGACATGAGGTCTATGAGGTTCCTTCTAAATCAGAAATGTTGTGATTGATTCTGTGGTCCTTTATATTGTTCTCATGCACTTAGTACATAGGATCATAGGGTTTTAAAGTTGAAAAGGACCTTAGAACTCTGTCCAAGTCCCTAAGTCCAACTCACATTAGTTACTTGTGTCCATGTCTCATGTCTCCTGCTAGATTGCCACTTACTTGAGAAGCTCATCTCTGTAACCCCTGGGGAACCCCATCCATTGTCTTGAACAGACTATATGCTCACTACATAGTTACTGAATGAGATACATCATCCCAGAGGAGGTGAAGGGAACAAATCAATGTTTTTAATATAGTCTTGGAACACTAATGTCCAGGCTGTTCCACTTACTGGATTCAAATCTCCTCCTACAGCTTGGGAGGGTAGACCTGCACAATCTCCAGTGCTTCAGAGGGGAATAAATCACTTTCTCCTTTTTCCTTCTAGATCCTTCAGAATTTTCATGCTTATTTCTGAGGGTCCATTAAGAATCATCTGATGGGGAAAAGCCCTTTGGTAGAGTTCCCATGTCTACTCACTCCCTTGGTTTGCCCACCAGCTCCAAAGGACATTCTAACGTGGGGAACAGTCCAACAAGGATTCTGAGTGTGTGCATGAGATGGGTGACCTTCTCTCTCCCATGCCCCTAATCTCCAGTCCCCGCCCTCAGCACAGATCCATGGAGGGCTGCCCATAGTGTAGCTGGAAGAGCCAACTCTCCAAGTGGGGGAAGGGGAGGGGGAAAGGAAGGAATGGGCCCCAACAGACAGTTCTCCACTCAGTCTCCTCTTTGATGTCTTTTATTCAGCCTTTAGTTTTGATCTCTAATGAAATTACTCTCCATGTAAAATATTCTCATGTTCTCTTTAATAATCCACATACTCAGTTTCTAGTCAGCCCTCCTTTCTTGGGGGTGGTAGAGAGGCTTGGCCTCCAATGTGCATTTCATTATTTTGAGGATGGATCATTATCTTTTCTTGTTATTAAAATTTTCAAAAAATCCCACAACCAAGCAGGGAAATAAATCCAGGGGTTTTAGGAAGGCATCTTGAGGGTGTGGGTTTGGGGCCTGGAGAGCCTTGGGACTGTGGGCAACTGGCTGCAAATCCCAGCACTCTGTCACTCTGGGGAGGCCTAGTGATCGGGTTGGGGGTTTGGTTTCTCTTCACCAGTGACTCCTGGCACCTCCCACGTTGGCAAAGGCTGACTCCTTGTCAAAATAATAACAAGAAAAAAAATACCATCTCTGATGCCAAAGAGTTAAGCCTCATTCAGAGACAAATGCCTCTTTCTCACATATATTTTTGACTTTCAGCAAAATAATTGTAGTCAAAATGATGGGGTCCTCTTACTCTGGTGAGGACAGTCTGGTCACATAATTTATTATAATAATAATAACTTCTGTATAGCACTTCAAGATTTACAAAGCACTATACAAAAATCATCTCATCTTCTTGAAACAAGCCCATGAGTTGGTGCTACTATTACCTCCATTTTACATGTGAGGAAACTGAGGTAGACAGTAGTTAAGAGAGTTACCCAAGGTCACATAGCTAAGGGGAACATAAAAACTGTCAGAGGTGGTATTTGAAGTCACACCTTCTTCACTCCAAGGCTGGCACTCTTTCCACTGAGTCATCTAGCTAACTCTAAAAATAGCAAGGTTGAGCTTCCTCAGTTAATTCCTTCAGATTTTTGGAGTGCTTCTCAAAGTCCCCTGGGGCTTCAGGGAATTGACTTATCTTGTGGTCCCTCATGCCTTATCTCAATGGATACAAAGAATGAGAAGATGCTCTATACCCTCTCAGGCATTTTTGTTATTGATATTTGGGCAAGTCCCTTTCCCTCCTTGGGCCTCGGTTTCCCCATATGTCAGATATGAGGATGCAGCGGTCCCTTCAAGGACTTGGAGCCAGTAAGACCTGAATTCAAATTCTGCCTCAGATACTTAGTGGTTGTATGACCCTGTCCAAGTCACCTAACATTTCTCAGGCTTGGTTTCCTCTTCTGCAAAGTGAGGATAACACTAATGACCTTCCATGGTGGTTGCGAGGATTGAATGAAATAACATTGGAAAGGGCTTTGAAAACCTTAAAATATTATATAAATGCTAGTAATATGATGATGATTTACAACCATTTGTAGCCTGCTTCAGAACAGCCTTGCCAAGACTTCCCCATGGAAAGCAAGCTCATGGAAACCTTAGATGAGCCTCCTCGGAGCAATCAATGAACACATAGTAAGCTCTTGCTGTATACCGGCCACCATGCCGAGCGCTGGGGATCCAAAGACCTCATGATGGTAGGAGAAGGAGGGATTCTATGAGAGGATGGGCTGCTGGGGGCTTGGAGGTGACAAGTGGGAGACAGAGAGGGCAAAGTGAGCACCATCTTCATTTCTCCACTGCCAGGATCCTAGACATTACAGGTTCATCCATTGGCATGTAATTACCTGTAATACTGTATGTTTACTCCCCACAGACCCAAATAAAGAGTCTCAGACTCATTCCTGGCAGCTGAGCATGAATAATTTTTTTAAAATATTTTCAGAGAGAAAATCCCTTGACCTTGCCCATCTCTGTGCATGGCTGACATGTTTGGCATACTTATTGACCAGAATCCCAACCCTAAACCTCAAGCAGACCAAGGGTCTGGGTCAGGATTGATAAGGCTCTGAGCAAGGCTCCTGTGGGTCTACCAGGGAAGGATAATGGCATCATAGGATTATAGATTTAAAACTGGAAGAGATTATAGATTACATAAATCTAAGGCCCTCATTTCTATTTGAGGAAACTGAGGCCCAGGGAAATTGATTGACTTGTGATCACAAAGGTAGTCCATGACAAAGCCATGGTTTGAATCCAAGAGCCCTGATTCCAAATCTAGTAATCTTTTCACTGCCTTTGTTCTAGTATTCCCCTCTCTTCTTCTGGGGAAGCTTTAAACTCCACTAAGGAAATTTGTAGGGGCAGTTAGATGGCACAGTGGATAGAATGCCAGGCCTCGAGTCAGGAAAGTTTGAGTTCATATCCCATCTCAAATACTCACTAGCTGTATGACCCTGGGCAAGTCATTTAACCCTGTTTGCCTCAGTTTCCTCACCTGTCAAATGAGGTGGAGAAGGAAATGGTAAATTATTCCAGTACCTTTGCCAAGAAAACCCCAAATAGGGTCACTGAAATGCCTAAACAATAACAACAACTAGGAAATTTGTGGGTGAGTAGATAGTGGGTAGGGAGGTGAATCAGATGGACCCAGAAATGTTGCCTTCCTAGAATGGCTAAAAGATTCTCAGTTGGTCTTAAGATTGACAGTTTATATCATGTAGGAAACAGCTCAGACAGGGACAGAAATATCTCTAAGAGAGGTTCTAGTTTTCCCAAGTACATGAGTGATCAGGGAGACTCTGGCAAGATTCTGGAGTTTGGACATAAAGCTGGGAGCCTGCCTTTCTGCAGTGATAATGAGCTAACTGTTGGGTATAGCAAACTGTCCTGTAGGGAGAATCCTGGAGCAGTGAGAATTTTATTAGATTTGAAATCAGAGCACTTGGGTTCAAAGCCCATTTTTTCTATTTGCTTCCTCTGTGAATTTGTCACTTAACTTTTTCCTTCTCTGCAGAAGGAAGAGGTTAGGCACGGTAGAGGGGAAACAGCATAATGCATTAGAAAGCTTTGCAGTCAAGAGAACCCAGGTTCAAATCCTGCCTCTCACTCTCACTACCTGTGATCATGGGTAAATCACTTAACCTTCTTTGGGGATGTAAACTGAGGACTAGTTTTCTTCTCTGTAAAATGAGGGACTTAAAATCCATGATCTCGTGGTCCTATGAGATGAACTTGAAAGTTCTTTCATACTTTATATCCATAATCAATGATTCCTCCATCAGTATAGACCTCAACTCTTTTATGGTTGAGTCCATGGCCTTTGAGAGTTGGGCATGTCCCTGATTTGGACAGCCTGATCACTCATGTAACCCTTTGGACTCAATGTTGGTCTTTGTGAATGACTGATTCACAAAAGGGCATAAGCATTTATGTACCAGGCACTGGGCTGAGTGTTGTGGTAAAAGACTTTATATCATGAATTTTCACTCATTTGGTATGACCTTCAAGGACCTAGAATCATTCCACACTAAGGTGAGGTGTGAGAGTAGGATTTTAGTGGAGGATATGTATTGTTAACTTCCGTACAAATGGCATTGGGATTTCATCAATGATGATATTCCCTTAAATGGTGCTGATTGTAGCCCAACCATTCCCTGGCATTCTGTATGATTCTTGCTCATGCCCTCTGTATCTAGAATCATCTATAAGGGATCGGTCCAATGTGCTGGGAGCACCTTGTTCTAACTGTCCCAGTACCAGATAAATGGTGTTCCTTTTATCCTTGGACACCTCCCCTTCTCTGTAGAGCAGCCAATTTTTGGTTCTCTGGTGAGAAACAAACGAGGAACACATAAGCAGAAATCTGGAGACACGACAGTTAAGGGGGAAATGCCCCCTGGGAATGCAAAGTCGGAGAGACTCTAGACTAGAGAAACACACTGGTATCAGTCTTCTCCTTGCTGGGGCCTGCTGTTTGATGATTGCTCAAAGAAGTCACTGTAGGTGCCTACCAGGGCAAGGCTGCTGAATGGAAAAACACCGTCTGTCTGAGCTTTAGTCTGCCCTAGGTCCTGAGCTGATGCCCTGTGCTACAGCAGGAGCCAAGACCTGGGACGTTCGGTAGTCTTTCTCTAGTAAGTGGTCACATTGTATACACAAGTCAAACATCGCATTACTTAGCCCTATCAGAGGCACAGTGAATAGAGTGAACTGGTCCCAAAGCCAATAAAACCTGGGTTCAAGTCCTCTCTCTGACATATACCGTCTGTGTGATCCCAGACAAGTCATGGGTGTCAAATGTCAATCAAAATGGCATCCTTGCATTAGCATTGTCTATGTTGTGTTATATTTTTAGTTATTTTGTTAAACATTTCCCAATTACATTTTAATCTGGGCCTGACTCGGGAGTTTGACACCTCTGCATTGAGCTTTTTAAGACTAACTTTCTAAGTTGCCAAGAAGGTGCCAGCCTACACTGGAAGTGGGTGTTTCCTCACTCTAGCATGTCCTAGAATTCATGGGGCTAGTCCCTATGCAGAGGATGAGCCCTTTGACTTCTCATAGGACATGCAGCTTTGGGTTATTAAATAAACCAAATCAACCAAACTCTGTCTTTCTAGAATTCTTTAGTTTAGAGCAGGTTATGTATGATTTGGGGTTGGTGGTTCTGGGATAAGTTACAGACCATTGAACAAATGAATGAATGAATATATGAGAGAGAATTTATTAAATGCATAGTATGCACCAAGTAGAGTGGTAAGTTCTAAGGCTATAAGCAGAAAAACAAGATGCCCCTGGTGGTGCAGGGAGAGAGAGGGCCCTGGGCCTGGAGTAGGGAAGATCTGAGTTCATATCTAGCCTCAGATACTTACTGATTATGTTACCCTAGTGAAGTCACTTAACCTCTGTTTGCCTCAGTTTTGCCACATGTAATATGAGGATATACAAGGATATTCTCAAAGTGTCTCTGAAGAAATTGATTGTGAGACATGGGAGACACTGGAAAAGGACCACTCAGCATGGTGTGTCTATGTCAAAGAAGGTGCTATGCTCTATGAGCAAAGCAGAATTTCAGTAGCTCAGAAGAAATGTGAGATGTTCACATTTAAAGACATCTCCACTCCAAATATTCATAGGGACTACTTGTGCCCAACCTGGGGTGGAACCTTTCAAGATGGTATTGTTCTGATGAACCACAGTTCAACACACTGTACCGTGACCCCACCCTTACCATAGGGATGCCATCTTGGTCCTTTTCAAGCACAAAGGACAACAACCAAGACCAGAACCTAGCAGAATCAGTTTGCTTCTGTTTCCCCAGATGTAAGACAAGGATAATAGTAACACCACCTATCTCGCAGAGTTGTTGTGAGGATCAAATGAGAATAATTGTAAAGCACTCAGAGCAGTGCCCTGCACATACTAAACTCTGTATAACAACCATTCTGGAGAGCAATCTGGAACTATGCCCAAAGGGCTATAAATAATTGCATACCCTTTGACCCAGCA
>CM053589.1:152964159-152980216 GCA_028646515.1 Pseudochirops corinnae
AAGGGCGGGGAGAAAATCTGAAACTCAAGTGATTGTGGAACTGAATCTTGTAAATTAAAAGTAAATGAGTAAATAAAAAAAATTAAAAAATAACTGTATAAATGTTATTAAACAACTCACCTTCTAACATGGATAGAAGGGTTTTCATAGCAGAAGGCATAGTACAGGGGTGTTTGGGGCTCTTTGGCAGGTCAGCTGTCAATGTTTAGAGACCTAGAGGGCATAAGTAAGTACCATAGTGAATCATAAGGCTCAGCTGATTGGAGGGCACAGTGGCAAAGCCTTGAAATCTTCCATTTTACTTGAAGGATTGTAGTTGGTGACTCCTACTTATCTAGGAAATGTGGATGACCATGTCTATCCCACAGAGGGTGATGTGCTATAGGGGAAAATACCTTTGGGATTGGTTGAATGGAGCCTAAAGCCCAGAGTAGAGTCAGGGCTCTGGGCTCTTTCGTTTGGGATATATCAGCACCTATCTGGAAGTGGGAAAAGAGAAAGGGGAACTGGCAAAAAGGTTGAGGAGAAGATATGTCTACAGTGCCTCTTCCTGCTAGGCCCTCCCATATCCAATGAGATCTGAGATGAATAGTTATATAGCTAATGTTTTATCATAAACTCTTTTATTGTTCTATGTACTTTTTAAAAACATATAATTAATTTTTAGTTTTCAATGTTTACTACCATAAGATTTTGAGTTTTAAATTTTTCCCCTCTGTCTCCTCCTACTTCCCCAAGACTATGTACAACCTGATGTAGGTTCTACTTATACATTCATAATAAATGCATTTTCACATTAGTTATGGTATAAAGGAGAATTAGAACTAATGGGAAGAACCAAGTATTCTATGCAAAGAGAAATAATGTTTTCAGTAAAACCCATCCTATTCTTACAGGAAGGCAACCCCAAGATGCTAAGGTTATGTGACTAAGATTTGGAGAAATGGAACAGAGTCAGAGAGGAAGCAGGGGGTGACTAATAGTGAGGGCTTGGAGCTACCCTCATTGGGTAAATCCACCCCAGCCTCCACACACGTGCTGACTGACAAGAAAGGACACACCCCAGGAGTTGCAGGATAGAAAACAATCTGCTTTCTGAGACCTATAAAGAATGTGACACTTTTCTACCACTTTTTCTTTGTACATTAATGCTGGGGTTAAGTGTGGGGCTTGCCCACTCCTGCATCTTCTGTGGAACAGGATCACACTGGTGTCTGACAGCGTCAGTACCAATGGAGCAGGGGAGATATTTATTGCTCCGTCCTCAGGCTCACTACATGCCTAGCCTGTATTTTCCAGTCACACATCTTTCTAATACTCTGTAAGCTCCATTTCCAGTCAGCCTTGGGGGATAATAGGTTTCAGCCTGTTCTTGGAGCCTCATTGTTGCCATTTGGACAACCCTTAGCTTTCTCTATAGAATGTGATCTTCCATGATGCACCAGAGACCAAATGCATCAGAAGAAGAATATCGACATTACAAAGAGGGGCCTTCACTTCAGGGAGAAGTCTGTGGTCAGTAAAAGCCGTCTGTGTTTGGATTATGCTGATTTCATCAAGTCCCTCTTATTTTGGAGTCTCTAAAAAGAGATCGATAATCTTTCAAAACACCCAAACTACTCTCTCAGCAGGATGCTGACTATCCACACAGGAAAAATCGAGTGAATAAATAATGTTTATGTTCATGCCATAATATGCCATTAGATGATCAGCCTATAGTTGTATAAGCTAGTAGTATCATGGGTGTCCCAGAAACCTTAGCGTGGTTTTAAGTTTTAAGTTGAAATGAATAAAAAAGATTGAATAAAAGGAAAAGTGGGCTAGATACATTGTTACCAATATAAAACAGGAACAACACAGATAATATTCCCTTTTAAAGTACATTTTGGTTGATACCTTTTGTTTTTACATCTCCTAAAGTTTTCCCTGCATCTCTCCCCAAATGTTTCTTTTTAAAATATGACTTGTGCCTCAGCCTCCCTGGTTATTATCTATGGCTTTCCTAGTCCCTGGAAACACAAACAAAAACATTCTGCAAAGAGAATTCAATGCCCTAGAGCTCAATAGATACAATGCCTCCCTCGTCCTCATCTTTCCACAGCTGCATTGTGCCTTGGTTTCCTCAGCTGTAAAATGAAAATTTTGGACTAATGTTCTCTGACATGCCTCCTATCAGTATCAAAGCTTGATGTAGTAGGAAGAGACAGACTAGATTGACCAACCAGGGTCCATTAGAAAATGCAGGAACATTCCAGCTATAGATAATAGGAGGAAATTTAAGTAGTTCTGTGGAGTTGCAGGAGAACATGGCAGCCAAAGGTCCTGATGACAACACAGTGATTGCCTGCACTCTTGTAGTAATTTTTTTACTAATAAAATACTTTTCCCCCAGCGTGTGGTGGGTAGTATGAATATTATTCCCATTTTACAGATGGGGAAACTGAGGCACACAAGGGTTAAATGACTTACCCGTGGTCACACAGCTGCCAAGTCTTAGAGCCTAGATTTGAACTGGAGTCTCTTGATGCCAAGGGCAAAGCTCTTTCCATTATAACAGGCTGTAACGGACGTTGGGGCTAGTAATGAGAAGGGAGGGCTATTTGTGAGCAGGGTGTCAGGGGTACCAGGTATATTAGCCAAGAGATAATTAATTATATAGACAGATATATAATCTGTCTCATAAGAAATCTCATTATCAAATAGCATGGACCTAAATTAGGTCTGGGAACAAGGGCAGAATGGTAATCTATGGGACTGCTATGTAAAACAAGGCAGAGATTACTCCTCGATGGCTGGGAGAGTACCAAGGCACAGACTCAGACATGAACACATCAGGGATGGAGTTATTGAAAATGGGCTACAATGAGAGAATTGGTTACAAGAGATAAGCCAAGTGTTTAGTTATCCTCATCAGAATACAAAACTGCTTGGAGGAAGCTATGGGGAGGTTGGTACAACTAGGTCTAAGCTGTTACTAACTAGCTGTGTAATCCTTGTAAAGTTACTGAAACTTCCTATGCCTCAGTTTCCCCATCTATAAATTAAAGGGTTAGAATAACTGATCTCTGACATCCTTTCCAATTCTAATGATTAGTTAGAGCCAAAGTTACCCAAGCTGAAAATTCATATTTCCCCTACATAGGAACTGAATTGTTCTGGGACTAGGGGTGGGGCTAAGCCTACAGGTGGATCTTTAAGTGAGCTGGCCTCTAAGACTGGAATCATGGCAGGGCAAGGATGCAGGAGCAGACATCATTCTTCCTAGCTCTAGACTCCTATTACTGCAAGAGACTTACAGATCCATATAAATGATTCTGGAATGAAATTCCTTCTACATTTTGGTTCAGCTAGCTTACTTAACTTGACAGGAATAAATACAAAAGAAAGGCCTATTTATGGGACTGGTCTCACATGTCACCACCATCATATAAGGACCAAATGAGATAAGTGCAAAGCTTATTATTATTATTATTGGTGCAATATGTAATACTATATATATAAGATATAGGTGTTTGTATTTGATATATATAATGTATAGGTATTAAATATCATATATATTATTGGTGTTATACAACACAATGTATATAAAATATAATTTAGTTATATATAATACAATATGAAGCAATATTATATATCTATAAATCTATATCCATATGTGTATATCTCTCTACACATATAAGTATATACATATATGTATATGTGTAATATGTTTACATATATACACATACATATGTGTATATATGTGTTGTGTATATTTGTATATATGTATGTATGTATGCATACATATGGTCATATATATAGAAAGTCAGAGACTTTCTTTTAAAATATGGAGCTCAAGTACTGAAAATGTATGCGTGGTACTTTTCTATTACATTGTTTGCAGATATGCAGTTCAGGGTTGGCTAGGTGCATAAAGAATAGAGCACCGGCCATGGAGTCAGGAGGATCTGAGTTCAAATCTGACCTCAGATACTTAACACTTACTAACTGTGTGACCTTGGGCAAGTCACTTAACCCCAGTTGCCCTGCTTTTCCCCCTCCAAAAAAACACAAAAATAAAAAGAATGAAATAGAAGAGAATTATTGATTTAGCAACCATCAAAATCACCTGAGTCACTTTGTGGTTTGAGTGGGTCTTTGATAGGGGTGCTGACCCACAAGTCCAGTCTTTGCTTACGCCACCCTGCCCATTGAAGCCAGTAGGAGGAGCTGGGGGAGGCATTTGTACTTAATTTTCTCTTCCTTTTTTCCAGCTTCCTGCTGCTCTTCATCTAGAGCCAATGACTCCCTAAAGTCTTCCAACTCTCCACCGCCATCTTATAGGACCATGGATTTAGGGATAGAGACCCCATCAAGTCCAGATGAAGAAACTGAGGCTTAGAAAGGTTAAAGGGCACACCCAAGGTAAGTATTTAAGGCAGAATTCAAACCCAGAATCCAAGCTTTCTTGATTCCAATCCAGAATTCTATCCATAATACCCTATTGCTTCTTTGAGAAAGTGATAGCACCCTCCTGAGTCTTTTTCTTCTTTCTTCACTCCTCTTTTACTGCAATATTCTCTTTCTCTTCTCCTTGTTCTGTCTTCTTTTCTTACCAGCTCAACCAATTATACATAATCCCTTATGAAGGGATTTTGTTTTCCTCAGTCAGTGAACTGGAAAAGGGACAAAAATTTCAGAAAACAGAAATGTTGACACGCACAGCCAGAGGGCAAGAAAGTGTAATTTCAATTAAGTACAAAAGGAAACAGGGAATTCAGTGTGGTAATATCTGGTGAGAGGTCCTTGGTTTTACATTTTTTGCTTGCTGTTTTTTTTTTTTTTTTACTTTGTGTGTAATGTACAGAGGGTGGGACAGGAACCATAGCTGCTAGAGAAGTCAGAATGCATTTATTCTCCTTATAGTGTGTTTAATATACAGATGTGACCTAACTTCCACCCAAATCTGGGACATTTTCAGTGAAATGGAAATCAGCTAACACTTAACAATGCACTTGTTGTCTCCCCCAATACAATGTAAACTTCCAAAAGGAGGAATTATTTCATTCTTTTTCTTTGTATCCCTAGTACCACGCACTGTGACCAACACATAGCCAGCACTTATTAAATGCTCATTCAATTTTTGATTGAACTCAAATGATCCAGAAATGTATGTTTTCAATATAGCTCAGAAATTCAACTTTTTCCTTAATGTTTTTATACAGAAAACATGTTTATGGGCTAGAGAATACTGTTTCCCCCTTCTTTGTACATTTGATTCATTTGGTCCCTCACTAGGACACAAAAAAGAAGAGCCACTTGACTCTCCCTTTTCCCATCTTCCTCCTGTTAGTTTGAATTTCCTGTTGGAATAAGGAGCTGGATTCAATGGTATAAGAATTTGCCTTTCTCTAGGGCTTAACCATCACTTAGATTCATTAACCCTTCTTGATCTAGGCCATGTTTTCACTTTTTTTTTTCTTTTTACTAGTTGTAGCACAGTGTTTTTCTTTCTTTTTTTTTTTTAAAAAATTTAAACTTAAATGCTAAAACTTAAATACACATTAAGTAAAGAAAAATAATAATATTATAAATTTAAATATTAAAACAAATACAAAATAAGAAAAGAAAAACACATCATTTGCACAGCAGAAGCAAGATAAAATTGAAAAAATCTATATACCCTGTTTTCATTTTCAAGATGAGTACTTTCATTTGTCTTGAGACCACACCCTTCACCGCCAGAGACTACTCCCTGGATCCCACAAGCAAAAATCTAACCTTCATCCTCACACTGATCTCTCTCTCTTCTTGATGCAATTAAAATCTAAGTTATTATCTTCTAGTTAGCCTTAAAAATTATGGATCCATTCACAGCTTGCTTGACTTCCTTAACTGATCTTGGCAAGTGCTCTTGGTTTTTCTTCTTTCTATCTTGAACGCTGCAACCTATCAGTTTATTACATATCTTACCTAGCCTTTTTTTTTTTTATTACAAAGAAATTTTAATCAGAAGTAACTACTGGGCAAAGCAAAAAAAACAAAAAAAACAAAGAGAAACATGACATGAAATTAAATCCACATAAAAGAGTTAGTAAAACACCTATGGAAAATAAAAAAAGGGATAAAGTATTTTTTATTTAAAATTTAGACCCACACCTCACAATATATACCATATTAAATTCAGAATGAAGTATAGACAAAAAAACTATAATAATAATACAGAAGGACACAATAATAAATTTCTTTAAAATGTACAGAGAAGACACACATTTAGTTACCAAACCAAAAAAAGTAATTATAGGTAGATATACTAGTTTGCTTAAATATGAAAAACCTCTACAAAAAAAACAATAAAAAATGAATTGGGGAAAATATGGAAAATATACAGGTAAAAGTAGAGTATCTAAGAATTTTTCTAAAATAAGTCTTATTTATCCTTTTGCTTTTCTGTAACAGTCCTTTCTGGATATTTCTCTGGTATGCTTACTTCAATCTGAGAATTAAACCTTCTTGAAACAAACATTGGAAGTTAACAAACATAGGATAACACAGGTTATAGTGTCTAGCAGTGTCTGCAAACTTCTAAATCCATGGTCTGCTCCCTCTCTGATGCTTAGCTTTCCTAAGACCAAGATTTGTTTAAATAACTACTTAGAATTTAGTCGCCTTTTATTCTATTCACTTTGTTGGGTTCAATCTGTTCTCTTGTATTATTGTTGTGATCAGTCTGTAAGTTGTTCTCTTGGTAGTTTTCCTTCTGCAGGAATTCATACAGATTTAAGATTCTTTAAATACATTTGTCATTTCTCATTGCACAGTAACCTTCCATTATGTTAATAAACCAGAGTTTGTTCAGCTAGTCCCCCACTGATGGGTAGCAACTGTATTTCCATTTCTTTGCTATCATTAAAAGTGCTCTTATTAACATTTTTTGCATATATGAAGCCTTTCTTCTGTCTTTGACCTCCACTGATAAATGTTCAGCAGAAAGATTGGTGGGGAGGGCACAGGATCCAGCCGCCACTGCTCACACCCTCTGGCTCTTCCCACTGGGGTGAGACCGGGGTCCTGACCAGCCACACCCTGCACCAGCTGCAGCTCCAGCTCCAGACCTGCCGCGGGCCTGGCTCCCTCCATCAGACGGGTCGTCAAGGCAGGCCGGGAAGGGGCTGTGAACACCATCAGGTGCCTCCTTCTCATCGTACAGAGGAGACAGCTGAAGCCCAGAGAGGGTATTGGCTGACTTGGGGTCACACAGCATCAGGGCCCTTACCCAGTCTTTTCAAAGGATTGTAGTCAACTGCTTCAGCACTGGGATAGTCCCTCTCTGTCTCTGAGAAGAATCAGTTACAGGCTCCTTAGCATTAAGGCATCAGAGATACAGATTCGGAAGCAACCTCAATGATTATTTAAGCCAGTCCCCTCATTTTATACCTAAAATCATCAAACCACAGAGAAGTTAAGTGACTTGCCCAAAGTCATGTAAGTATTAAGTAGAACTAAGATTCGAACTTGTCTTCTTAATCCAAATCTAGCACTCATTCCTATGATATCACATTACTTCTCACTGTGTAATCATAGATAAAACATTTTATCTCTCCATCAGTATTCTCACCTACAGAATAAGCCTGTAATTCTATAATCCTGAATAATGGTGATAACTTTCAAAGTAAGTGAATTAAAATACTCCTCCTTCTCCTCCTCCTCCTCCCACCACCATCACCATTACTACTACTACTACTACTACTACCACCACCACCACCACCATTACTACTACTATTACTACTACTGCTATTACTACCATTACTACTATTACTACTACTGCTACTACTACCACCACCACCACCACCATCACCATTACTACTACTACTACTACTACTACTACTACCACCATCACCACCACCACCACCATCACCATTACTACTACTACTACTACTACTACTACTACTACCACCATCACCACCATCACCATTACTACTACTACTACTACTACTACTACTACTACTACCACCACCACCACCACCACCACTACCACCACTACCACCATTACTACTACTATTACTAAATTACAAATACACAACTATGACTATGATTACTATTATTAGTACAACTCTTATTTCTACTGCTACTATTACTATACTACTATTAGAACTATTATTACTACTACTAATGCAATTATTACTACTACTATCATTACTACAATGACTAGAATTCTACTATAACTATCACTACCACCACCACCACTACTGCTCCTACTAGTAGTAGTAAAATACTAGTACAATGTACTACTACTAATATAGTAGCAGTAGCAACAGTAGTAGTAGTGGTGGTGGTGGTACAATTCTAGTAGTAGCAGTAGTAGTAGTGGGAATGGTAATAATATTAGCAGTAACAACACTTGAAGCATGAACATTTGTCACCTACTTCTTCAGGCTGCATTCCTGATTGTCCAGACTTTTCTCTACAATTCCACATAACTATCTTTACCCTGGAAGCTCACTTCACCCTGGATTTCTCACACTGGAATTGTCCTCCAGCCCTCCAGCCTTTCCCTCTGATTGACTAGCTCCTATAAGAATCTTCATTTTGTGGAGGATGTCCAGAACAGCCACATCTTCTTTTTCTCTCCTAGGCTGCATTCCTGACTCCTCAGACTTTCTCTACAACATCCCCATGCTTTTTTTTTAGCTTTCTTTTAGGAGTTGTCTTCCCTATTAGAATTGAGGCTCCTCAAGGGCAAAGGATCATTTTCCTTTCTGCTTGAATCTAAATTCCCTGGTCTGAGATCCACTGTGCCTCATAATGTCTCTATTGTCCCTTATCTGAAAACCTTCACTTAGGACATATAGTTTTCCAAATTGTAGGTTTCTCTGGCTCAGTCAGGGGATGAAGGGAGGGCATGAGACTGTGGGGAGAGGACATAGGAATGAAACAATGGACAAAACTATTGGGTATTTTTCAGTCCCACTACCTCACAATAAAATCCACTTTTTCTTAAACGAAAAGAAAGTTCAAATCATAGTCAACAAAATGAGAATAACATGGTGAATTCTCACTGAGAGACAAGACAATGTGGTGATTATTTAATGCAGTTGTGCAAATGAAAAATCATATTTTTGTCTGTTCATTTTGACCCTCACTGTGATATATGTTCTTCTGCCAACACTTTCAGCCACATCAGGTTCGTGACACAGATGAGTGGTGCTGTAGAGCTATTTACTGTCTCCCAATCTGAAGTGCATAAACTCAAGACTTTAACGATCTTTGTGTGGAAGTTAAAAGGGCCACAATAACTTGCATTTCTCCACATCATTCATTTTGCATCGTATAACATATTAAGCAAATTCCCTCCCTCTTTTCCTCCCACCACAAATGCAGCCTATAAAACAAAATTACTGCTTCCAGAGAATCATTTGAAATTTTTAGCAATTAAATTTAATTATTTAAAATTTTTGCTGCCTCCAACTTTTAAAAAGTAAAATAATATCCCCTCATAATACATAAAGACATGACCTAGTCTTACATACTGATTGGGTGTTGCCTCAGTCAAGCTGAGACCTGATAAAGACCTTAGCTTAAAAAGGCCAAGGTCTCCTACTGCATTCAGGGCCATCTCCAGTCCTTCTGATCTTTATCTTGCCATTGGGCCCTATGGCTCTGGAGGAAAGAGGGAGGCTGAT
Organism: Pseudochirops corinnae; assembly: GCA_028646515.1. Taxonomy (NCBI): domain Eukaryota; kingdom Metazoa; phylum Chordata; class Mammalia; order Diprotodontia; family Pseudocheiridae; genus Pseudochirops; species Pseudochirops corinnae. Next base: position 152,973,822 of record CM053589.1, read on the forward strand.
GACTTTGCACAGCTCTTCTTCACTTAAATCCAATTCACTTGCATGTCATGGCATCACCTCCCTGATGTCACGTTCTTCTTAGAGAAGGGACAAACAACAGTAAAGACATAAAGACATAATCAGTTAGAAGAGACTATCTACTTGACCTTATAAAACTAGTACAAAGACAGAAGAGTTGAAATAGAAATATAGAAATAGAAGCCTCCTCCTCCCTGAAAAGTGTGACAAAATATATTGCAATTCAAATTTGTTGTAACTAATGAAGAAGAAAGATGACTATGTTTGCTTTTTTAAATGTTCTATTTGCAAATAGTGTGGTCTAATAAAATGAAATGCCATCTTGAAAATATACATGAATTTTATATTGGCAAGACAAGAGAATTTTTCCAGAGAAAGTTAGATGCTTTTAATAAATAAAATCAAATTAAAAACTCTCTCTGACATAAAAAAGAATACTTGTAATGTATAAGATCATTTACAAAATTGTTCAGTGTAAAAAACCTCATTTTGTAGGGGAAACTTTGGCATCATTTGCAGATATTGATAAGATAAAATGGATGTTTGGAGACTCACTTCCAAAGCAACTTCAGACGGGTCCGTTTCTAGATAATTATTTAGAAAGGAGAATTGCCCATGTGTATACCTGAATACTCTATTAATTAAGAAACCAGATCCTTTCCTTTTGCATTGTAGGTGAAAGAAGCAACAGATGGTATTAAGGATAGGAATTTTATTATATATGTAAGATATATTATTGAAACTTATATTAGGTAAGATTTGTTACTTTGGAAACCTGTCAATGACCACACCACATTGAGAGAAAATTTCAATATAACTGACAGATCAAAAATGGAAATAATATAATGTGAAACATTTGTATTAGACTCTACACTGATAAAGCTCGACTAATAAAAAGAGAATAAAAGTTAGTATTTCCGTGGCATTTTAAGGTCTCCAAAGCACTGTACATGTGTTATTGTGTCTGATGCTCACAACAACCTGATGAGCTAGGTGTTATCATAGTTAGTATGTGTGTAGGGCAGAATATGAACTCGGATCTTCCAGACTCCAAGTCCAGTATTTTATCCACAGTGTCACCAAGCTGCTTAGGACAAAACGTATTTAAGCAACAGCTTAAACATGGCCACCATGCCATTTGGACATGTTTTCTATTTCATTGGCAATCACTTGCATCAAGCGATACAAGTGAGGAACTTAATTCAGGTTTTTCAAGTTGTTACAAGTATAATCAATTATATATATGCGTGTATGCAAATGTATGCATATGCATATACAAGTATAATGCATTTTATAAATACATAGGTATACACATACATGTATGTATAAACACTTATATATGTATGTATATATTTATTGTGTGTGTATATGGCTATATATACACACACACACACACCAGACTTGTGTGTATATGTAAACAATTGTATCTTAATAATTGTATATACATATATCTATTCATACCTATATATGTATCTATACATATATACATAGGTGTAGATGTGGGTATATTGAATACATATCTATAGTGTATGCATATACACACATTATATATGCTTCCATCTTTTACAGAGAAGACTCTTTGCCAAATTAGATAGTATTGTGGAGGCAGAGCTTAAAGAATTCCTATTGCTGTACCCTAGACATGCTGGCATTCTTGTGCCAAAGTACTTCCAAGGGAACTTAGCTCAAAGAAGAAGTTTTCATTTTTTTGAAGTAATAAAAATTAAGATGAAGTAAATTAATTTGATAATGAGAATTTTCTCTAGAAACTTGTATTATTTGATAGATTATAAAAATTCACTCTAAGTGAATCGAAGCAAAGTCCTCAAGGCCTGCACTTATCCAAAAAGATAAAGTGTTTATACACACACACACACACACACACACACACACACACACTATGCATACATACATACATACATTCATGAGAAAGGTAGAACTAAGAAGAGTAAATTTATAAAATAGTATTTTTGATATATTTCTCCATTAAAAACTGCCCTTACAATAAAAGAAAGTAGCAACTGGCTTATTAATCACTTAATCCATCTGCAGGAAAAAAATCCTCATTCTACTTTAAAAACCTAGCTATTTCTAAAGAGGAACAGGTAAAGGACTCATTTGCCCTGGACACACATATTCCTTTCGCACTTTTGACTAAGAACATTAAAAAGTGCTTTGAACTTGAAAATCTTTTTTGTCAGCTATAGGTGAATAAAAAGTTCTTGTTTATCAAATAAAGAAATTATTTTTTACTTGTATTTATAGCTTATTATTTGTATGAAACAGGATTACTTAGGATTAAAAAGACAAAAGTATTGACCCTGGTTAGTGGCTGAAAAAGAATTACAAGTGGCAATAGAATCAGTGATGCCATATTTTACGACCCCAATGATGCCATATTTTGCACCCCAAACCAAGAGCATCTATCACACTCATATCATCATTGTGGTTATTATTTGTATGTTACTAATATGAAAAGTGTAAAGAATTTATCTGAATGTTAATTTATTTTATTTGCATGTTTATATTGCCCATGTTAAATTATTTTATTGTATTTTAAATACACTTTATGATATAGTAAAGGATTAGCTGTATATGAATAAAAGATGAGCTAAGAAAATTTAAATTTTACGAAAAATGGATGTGTGTATGTGTGTGTATGCATGTGTGTGTGTGTGTATATGCATGTGTGTGTGTGAGAGAGAGAGAGAGAGAGAGAGAAAACAATTTTTTAAAAAAGATTGAATCTCGCTACATAAAGTTTACAAACCACCAACAGGTTTGGGCAGAGATTGTATCTGGGCTCAGCAGAAATTGCTCTTCTTTGAGGCATGTCTGCCTGTCTTGATTCTCTTTAAGGTCTAGGGGAGGGAAATATTCTTATACTCATAGGCCACAGGACCTGGATTAATGTTGTAAGAAATTGTTAAGTGGGATGACAGCCATAGCAATGTCTTTTTCAATTCTCAGGTTTTATGATTCATTCTATGACTCTCTTCTCTGAATATCCTCACAGAATCCCTGGATAAGAGATTGGAGGTAAAAGGAGTGTGTGTGTGTGTCCTTGTGTCCTGTTCAAAAGTCTTTGTAGCTTCCTATTTCCTCTAGTCTAGGGTAAGATACAAACTCCCTGCTCAGCTTTCGAGGGCTTCCACAATGTGGCTATAACTGGTACTCTAACCTCAAAATCAAAGGCTGTTGCCTGTATGGAGAACTAATGTTTGCTAGACGGAATTTTTATCTTCCTTCAAGTTTTAGCTTGGATGTCATGAGGACAGGGACTGTTTCTGCCTTTCTTTGCATCATTCAGGACTTAGTATGGTGCCTGGCACATAGAAGGTACTTATAAATGCTTCTTAACTGACCTATTTAGCAGGCTTTGATTACCAGTCAATAATTCGGTCTCCCTGATAAATTTCCCTAGAGTACTTTTTCGGATATCTACCTTGTTTCACTCATTCTCTACTTCAAATCTCATTTACCATTTTTATGGTCTACCTAAGAAAACCCAGTCCTCTAACCCTAAGTGGTCCCAACACCTCTTACACTGCCTTGCTCGCAGTAATCATTTAACAATATTTGGTGAATTGAATTGAATGGATGGTTCATCTTCCCCTCACTTCTATCCCCTACCCACCAATGTGCTAAATCTTAAGCCAACTAAGATGTAGAATAGGCCCTGCCTCAGGTCACCCAGAGTACCAGTGATTGAGTATGAATTCACCAACTCAAACCCAGACATCCATGCCTTCAATTCTCCCAGCCTAAACATTAGACATCATACTCTACTAACATCTTGTAAACTTGGCTCTGGAATTTCAATGAAAGAGAACCTTTTCTTCATTAATTATAGAATAACTTGCAATATAAATTCTGTTCCCAGAACTACCAGGGAGGCCTTTTGTATTGCCCAGTAAACCTCCAGGGCACTTGAATATGGGACATTTGATCAAGATGGTCTTAAAGCTTAAAGATCAGACGCCTGTGTTGCACTTGGAGGGGCAGAGTTTTAGAGCTAAGTTCAAGGAATATTGGGATGCAGAGAGGAGATTTGGGGAATAGACAAGGAGAACTGAATTGACGGCGTATGAAGGGAAACAACATTTTTAAAAATTATTTTTCTCTAACAAAAACCCTCTTAGGAAATGATGTCTTTCCTTGCCAATGTAAACACTCAGCAGCCTGAGGTCCCCACCAGCAATAAAATAAGTAAGTAAATAAAGCATATTCATGTATGGACCCATACACACAATAGCACAGGATTAGGGTGAGGTAAGACACTCTATTAAAGGCGTGGCCTCCATTAAGGTGGAAGTGTTCCTAAATTAAGAAGTACAGCAGTACTATGATACCAATTGTTTCATTCACTTTGTTTTTTTTTTCAATGACTTGTTTATTTACTTTTAGTTTACAAGATTCAGTTCCACAATCCCTTGAGTTTCAGATTTTCTCTCCTCCTCCCCCCCCCCCCATGGTGGCTCTTTAATTATTTTTAAAATTATATATTTTGGTTTTATATGGCCTACATTTACTTCCCCTTACCTTGTCCCAGAGAATTATCTTTTACAAATCAGAATAAAGAAAAAAAGATAAAAAGTCCAGCCAAAACAATTAATGCATGGAAAAGGTATGATGTTCTATGCAATGTCTCATGCCTGTGGACTCCTGCCTCTGCAAAGGGGGGGGAGTGTCTGTCTCTTAATATTTTCTCTTGGGGGGGGAAGTTGGTCATTATGATTTTACAACATTAAGTTTTGACTGACTCGATTTCCATTTCCAATATTATAGACATTGTGCATACCATTTTCCTGGTCCTGCTTACTTCACTTGGCAATAATTCCTATAAATTTTTCCAAGCTTCCTAGTATTCACCATATTCATCCTATGTTACAGCAACATAATATTCTGTTACATTCATGCACCACAACTTGTTTAACAACTCCCCACTGTATACGGGCATCTATTTTGTTTCTGGTTTTTTGCTACCAGGAAAGTGCTACTATAAACATTTTGGTACATGTTTCCTGCATTTGCCAAGTCCATTCACTGCCTCACCACAGGAATTGGTACCACTCTCTAGCTAGAGAAACCAAGCCCCAACAAAGATAAATGGCTTGAAAATTGGCAAGCCGTAGTTGCTGGCTCTCTCAGCTCTGGCCCCTACTCTTCACTCTAATCACTAGATGATGCTTGGCCAATAAAAGAAATGCCAGATGATGCTGCCAGATTGGAGGGAAAGGGAAGAAGCCGTCTGTTAAGACTAATCAGGCAGATTTTTGTTCTCTATTCCAGTAGAGTCAGATACATGGACATAGTATCCTGAATCACAGAGGGGAGCAAGCAGTTACTTCTAGGGACACAAGCTTGGATTCACCAATCCTCACAGCAGCCTATAGTGGTTCCCCCTTACAAGGTTCACAGCAGCTGGTTCTTTAGGTGTTTCTGTATCATGGGCCCATAAACAACACCACATGCTTAGACTGTTTCATCTGTGTGTCTGAATTGTGGCAACAGCCATTCAGCTATGTTCTTTTTTCTTCCTCTTCCAAACTTTCTCTTTCCCCAGGCCTGCTTCTGCAGTGAAGAGGCACTACTGTTGATAAGAACTACTTGAGAGGATTAGATTTTCTATCATAAGCCTGAATCCACAGAGAATATTCCTCTGTGAAGGGTAGGTCCCAAGGACCTCAAGGCATGCTCAAATCTGTCAAGTGATGAGAATCAACAGGCAGGTGTCCAGGGACCACCAGATCTAGGAGAAATATATCTTTTAAAGCAACCAATGAGAGAGAGAGTCTAGGGGGGTGGTCCTCAAATGACTGGGGGTCAGAACTAGAGAAGATGGATCTAGAGCACTGTGTCTGCAGTCAGAGGATCCACATTCAAATCTTGCTTCTAACTTCTATGATTGTGAGCAAGTCACTTCACATTCACAAGTCTCAGTTTCCTCTCCTTTAAAATGAGAGGATTGCACTAAATAGCCCCACTCCCCCATATCCCTTCTATGGCTGTCTCTGTGATCCCATGATCTTCAGTCTGGAAGGAATAGAATAGGGAAAGAAAGCTAAGGAGGGCTCGGGGGCTTAACCTACTGGTACCAGGGCTACAGGGCTACAGCCAGAAGGGAGCCGCCTTAAGAAAAATGCCAGAAGCAAACATTATCAAAGTAGAAGGATTTGGCTTAAGGTAGACCAACCCAGAATAGAGACAACAAGGGGAAGGTGACAAGGTGAAGATGAAGGGGAAAGAGGAACTTCGAAGGGAAAGATAAAAAGGGAGAGAGAGAGAGGAGAGAAAGAGAGACAGAGAGACAGAGACAGAGGGCGACAGAGAGACAGAGAGAGAGAGAAATAGAGACAGAGAGAGACAGAGACAGA
>CM053589.1:152980716-153017499 GCA_028646515.1 Pseudochirops corinnae
TATGGTTTCTTCTTTTAATAAAAAAAAATTTGATTAGCCCCAGAGGTAGTAATCATAAACAACACATTAAGATACAAAGAAAAGAAAAATAAAAACTTATTGTAGTCATAAAGTCAATTATTTACATTTCATTTAAACATATTTGGCATACTATTAGTTTCTACATCCTTTTCTGAAGTGCTTTTCTCCTGTATATTTTTTCAGTCATGTTGCTTTGGTTATTATTGTTTCTTTTTAAAACTTTTATTTATCTAATTTTTAATTTATAGAATAAAACAAGCATTTCCATAACAATTTGAAAAGATAATTGTAAATGAAACTGCAAACCTATTATATATAACTTGCTATTCTTTATAAATAAAACTTTGTTATAAGTTGTCATGTAATTTTATTTTTTTTCCTTCGTTCCCTCCCCCTCCTGTCCTAGAGATGGCTATCATTAGACAGAAATATGTACATATTTATGTAGATATGTATGTAAAATACTTCTATTTATCAGTTCTTTCATTGCATGCAGATAACATCTTCTTTCATATAGCCTTTATAGTTAATTTGGGTATTTCTAATAGTCAAAATGACTTATTTGCTTGCTCACAGTTGTTCCTAAAACAATATAGCTGTTATTGTATACAACATTCTCTTGATTCTACTCATTTCACTCTTCATTATTTCATGCACATCTATGTACTTTTTTTAAGATGATTGAGTCCATCATTTCTCATAGCACAGTAGTATCCAATCACAATCATGTACCACACAACTTGTTTGTTCATTCCCCAACTGATGGGCATCCCCACAATTTCCAGTTCTTTGCCACCACAAAGAGAGCTGCTATAAATATTTTAGAACATATATGTTCTTTTCCTTTTTCCCTAATCATCTTTGGAAATAGACCTAGTAAGTTATTGCTGGGTCAAAGGTTATGGGCAATTTAATAACTCTTTGGGCGTAATTCCTATGCTCTCCAAAATCATTGTTGTTATTGTTTCTACATCATTGGAGTCAACATTTCTGAGTTATTCTGTCTTTGCTTTCTATATTCTATATCACTTGGGTATTTCCAAGAGTCTCTGAATATTTATTATTTTTGCCTAAAATACTCAGATCAATCTGGGATCTAGTACTGTGGGTATATTGGCCACAACCCATCTATTCCAGGCCATTCTATTTCTAGTATTCTAATTCCCTTATGTTCACTACAGTGGGTTCACTCAACGCGCTAGAAGCTCTTTTTGCTCGCTGGTGACGTTTTCAAGCTGCTAATAGAGTACCAGGGCTATTTACCCATTATCCTTCACTCTCACCATCTCACCAATCCATCTGATTTTTTTTTTATCCAGACATGTGGATGACAGCTTTTACGATGTTGTGAGTTATGAAACACTACAGTCTCTGAAGAATCAAAAAGAAGTATATTTAGAAGGCAACAGGGAGGGAAGTACATGGAAGTCTGAGTAAGCTGCAACATATTATAACAAGGAATGATTATTTCTAATGGTGCAATAACATTCTATTTAATTCATATGCCACAGTTATTTCATTCATTGAACTGAAAACATTGCATATGGGTTGTTTCTAATATTTTTGCCATTCTGAATAAAGCTTGCATGTGTTTATATGTGTAGAGTTTTTTCCATCATTTTAATAACATCTTTAGGGTAAAGTCCTAGTAAGATGATCACTGGGTCAAAGAGAATATTCAGTTTTGTAACTTTTATTGTATGATACCGTCTTGCTTTCCATAAAAGCTGTGCCAATTCGTAACCCTGTCAGCTGCGTAATTGTGTGTCTGTTTCTTCACAGCTTATCAGTATGGAATTTCATTTTTTAAATTAGCTTGGTCAATTTAATAAATTTTGTTTAAATTCTCATTTCTCTGACTATTAGATGAAATGAACAATTTTTCAAGTAGTTTTTCAAAAATATTTTATTTCTTTTTTCTAGAACTGAGTTCACAACCTTTAGCAATGTACCCAGTGGGATTCATTGATGCAAAAAAAGAATCTGCTGCACACACAACAAGAACATACAACACCCAGAGAAAGTGCCTGAATCTTATACATTTAATGCCTTACAGATTTTGGATTTCAGTTTTTCTCTGAAATATTTATGGCAAATATTTTTCCCAATATGTTTTCTTTTAATTCTGGACTTATTTCTTACTGACCAAAACCACTTAATGTTTATATAATCAAATCTATTTATTTTGTCTCTAATATTTCCATTTTATTTCTTGAATAAATAAGAATGTTATGTTCTCTATAATAGCAACTGATATATTCAATTTTTCTAATTCTTTATGATTATTAAACATCTTTCTATTTATTACAGGATCTGTTACATATGACGGATCAAATTCAGTTTTTGTCATCCTGCTATTCAATATTTCCAACAGCTTTTATTGAAATAATGGTTCATTTTCCCAATTGTTTATGATCTTGAATTTATAAGGCACTATTCTATTATGTGCTTTTAGTTCTAATTTGGGATTATTAATTCTGTTGCATTGACCTACTTTTGTTTTTTATTCAATACCAGAAAGTTTTGATAATTGCCACAGCATGGCAAAAATTGAGACCTGGTGATATAAGCCTCCTCTACTCTTTCATCATTTTTTTCGTAGTTGTTACTGATAATTTGTCTGTTTCTTCTGATAAATTGCCGCTAGTTCATCAAATTCTATGATGTAGTCTGTTGGTTTTTGAGTGGTATTGCATTAAATCCATAAATTATTTGGTAATATACTGTCCACTTTAATATTGGCTTATCCAATCTTGAATGTTGAATATCTCTGGTATTTCATTCTGCCTCTATGCTGTTCAAATTAATGTAGAGTTGTGTTTCTGTGTGTATTTCTTAGATAATGAACGAGTATTCAACTCATTTTGAAGAAATTGCAAATGGCATGCTGATTTTTTTTCCTTACAGACCGATATGAATGCTAATTATCTTTTACTTCATCATATATTTCATGAACTTGAAAGAAAAGTAAAATGGTAGAAGATGCATGTTTTATTCCCTAATCCTACTGGAACCAAGGAACATACACCCAGAAAAGTAAATATAAAGGATACAAAATAAACACAAGGCCAAAACCAGAGGGGTACTGGTTGTTCAGGAGTCCCACTTGTGTCTCACTTCCCCCCCATGAAAGAGTGAGCAAAGCATGCCAAAAGTAGCATTTTCCTTCATAGGGTATGTTGTAACTTAAACATCTAATCAGTATACTATGTAATGCACAGAGGAGAATGCTGAAGTGCAGGGAGGGAAATGACTTGTCCAAAATCACAAAGGAAAAGTCTGTTGTAACCATGACTAAGTCATTCCCCTCCCTGGCAAAAAATAGGACAGTATTTTGTCTATCTTAACCTATCTGAGACCTTAACAACCAATTAAGATTATGAAGGAAAGGAAGGGAGAGAGGGAGGGAGGGAGGGACGGAGGAAGGAAGGAGGGAAGGAAGGAAGGAGGGAAGGGGGGAAGGGGAGAAGGAGGAAGGGGGAAGGGGGGAAGAGGAAAGGGGGAAGAGGAAAGGGGGAAGGGGGGAAGGTGGGAAGGAGGAAAGGGGGGAAGGAGGGAAGGGGGGAAGGAGGGAAGGGGGGAAGGAGGGAAGGAGGGAAAGAGGAGGGAAAGAGGAAAGAAGGAGGTAAGGAGGGGAAGAAGAAAGGAAGGAAGGAAGGAAGGAAGGAAGGAAGGAAGGAAGGAAGCAAGGAGGGAGGGAAGGAAGGAGGGAAGGAGGGAAGGAAGGAGGGAAGGAGAAAAAGGATTTATTAAGCACTTACTAAATGCAGGCATGGTGCTAATTTACTTCTGGGGACACAAATACAAGTAAAAAGAAAGATAGGACCTGCCCTCAAAGAGCTTACATTCTAAAAGGGAGAGCAAACCAAAAGGAAGGTTGGAAGTGGGAGGAATAAGGATACTGAGGCATGATTTTAAAGTCTAAAAGCCAAGAACAGGACCAGAAGGAGAACAAAGGCCAGTCTGGCTTCCTCCACAAACTAGAGGCCCCAGAAAGAGCTCACCAATGGGAGCAGAGGCAGATCTCACAGAGGGACATTCCACATTACGAAGGCTATAGGGTTATAAGGCTATAGGGGTTGCTAGGCAAGGAGGGGCTCAACTTTAGCTAAAGGAAGCTCCCAAATGAGACAATGGCCCAGGCTGATCAATCCAGGTACTTAGGATGAGAGAATGTGATTAGTGTTGGATTTCTTTTTTTTTTTTAAGAAAAAGGCTGAGTACCTCTTTTCAATGCCATATTGAATTAGAATTCAGCCCTGTGTGCCTTTTCTAAAATAGTAACAATAATAGCAACAAAATTTTTAAAAAATGAATTTGTGTAACATCATTTAATTTTTAAAACATTTCCATACGTGTTATCATATTTGATCCTGACATATTTCTTCTTGTCATAAAATGTATTCATATGTTACATGTATTTGTACAGAGTCTGTTACATGTATTCATATGTTACATGTATTTGTACAGAGTCTATTGTGCTGGGAACCAGTCTTAGCCCTAAGAAGATTGGCATTTAAGTTCTGTTTCTGACACGTGCTGACTGTGTGACCCTGGAAAAGTCACTTAACTTTTCAGTGCCTCCAGCAGATCTCCAAGACTACCAGGAATAGAGAGTGCTGACTTGTACTGGTAGAGGGAATTTCCTTATTAGAAATTTTCAATGCTGATGAACTCATAGATCCAGTATCATCCCACACATTTAAAATTATTTTCCCACTTCTAAGCAGAGCCAAGCACATTTCTAAAAGTAATGTATATGAATGTATTTTAAATTCAATAAAAATTTAATAATCAATAAAAAAAAATAGTTTCCCCCTTCCCTTTGCTTCATTCTTTTTTCTATACTTATGTTTTGCCCTCCTGGTCCTTGTAGTCGGATTCATTTACACATTTATAGGCTTCTGCATTCTTCCTACCCTAGAGAGTCTTTATTCCCAAGATCACAATTCTTTGTTCTCTCCCCTTTATTTTTAATAAGACCCCATAAACTCTTTCTTTGTTAGGGTAGCTTGCCCAGTTTTCCCTGTAACCTTGGATAACTGACTCCAAAAAGTCTTTCCCTCCCACCCATTCAGAGATGAGAAGTTGCTCTTTCTCCTCTTCACATCCTTCTCGTACAATCATAGTTTGGGAGATGAAGTGCACCTAAGAGATCAGTCTCATCTGTCATAACCCTATCAAGACCCAGCTCAAGTGTCAGACATAATCACCTTGAATGGACAGATGGTAAAATAATGGGAGTACTTCTCTGTGTATAGGTCCTCTCCAGGACATTTTCAGAGGATATGAGAAGCAAAGCAGCTAGGGCAGAATTGCCAGTAGGGCAAGTAGGGAATCGGAATGCAACTAGTCTTTATTAAGTATAATATGTTAGGCACTGTGTTCACAACTGGAGACAACAAGTACAAGCACAAATAAAGGTAGTCCCTGCCTTCATTGGACTTACAGTCCAACTGGAGAAGAGAACACAGGAAAAGAAGATGTATTGTGGTAGGTCATTGTGATGAAGTCCACAAGCACCACAGGGAGGGGAATGGCTCCATGGCCAACCTGGAACCATCCCCAAAATGGAGGCCCTAGAAACGTACTCACACAAGGGTTGGCATGGAGGGGAATGTTGCAGAAAGGGGAATGGTGGAGGGATATTCCACAATAAGAGCTCTTTAAGACCTCCCACTATATGTTGAAGCCACATAACAAAGTTGGAGAATAGAACTTCCACATGGGACACCAGTTCCAATTATTCAGCCCATAGCCTTCACTATATAGAGAGAATACTGAAGTTGTCAATTACATGGTATAAGAAGGCATGGATAGGTTGTGATTTGCACCAGGGAAGGAAATACCCACATCAGTGAGATCGTGGATCAGTTGAAGCATTGATTAAATTTCCTAACAATGAGGGTTGTTCAAAAATAGAACTGGTTGTGGGTAAGTGGCTCAAACAGAGGCATGCTGACTGCCAGCTAGGAACATTAAATAAATGAGATTCTTATTCTTGGAAGGAAATTATCCTAAGGTTGCTTCCAACTCCAAGTGCCTTTGGTTCATTGTTTGTTTGATTAAACATGATTGCCTTCATCTAAACATAATTGATAGTTTTCCCCTTTCCCTTGTTTGGACTGGTAGTGATTTCTTCTAAGTTCACCAGGCAGCTGTTAAGCACCCTTTCTGTTACCACCACTAAGATATTGCTAGGGAAAGAAGTGTGGCATGGGATACAAGAGGAACCTTGGAGAGAGGACAGCCTGAGGTCAAATCTAACCTCTGATATGCACTGATCCAGGGCTGTCCCTTAACCCCTTAGTGCCCCAGGCAATTCTAAGGTGCAGAAGTATTACTGATCTACATTGGTAAAGGGAGTTTCTATACCACTCCTTACATTATTAAAAATATAAGTCTAGACCAAAACAAATAGTGTTCAAATCCTACCTCTGACTGTCACTAGCTGTGTGACCTTGGACAAGTCACTAAAACTTTCTGAACCTCAGTTTCCTCAATCGTAAAATGAAATGGCTGAACTAGCTGAAGTAAGGATACTTATAGTTCTAAAGCTATGATCTTAAGTGTGAATTTTGTTGAGGCAAAGTATATTTATAAAATGAAAAAAGAAGCATTTGTTAATATATTCATTTCAAACCGCTAGCAATAATAACAGTAACAATAATGTCCAACAATTGTATAGATCTTTGAGTTCTGTGAGGCATTTCCTCTTTTGGGTTATGGTATCTGCACACATTCCACAGCAGTACAAACACATATGCGCACACAAGGGTGCCAAAGTGCACAGGCAGGCCCAAAAAAAGGCTGGTGCAAAGCCACAGATTTTTTAACAAGGAAATCATGGCAAACTCACTCCATTAGAATCTCCATGACTGTAGCAGCAACCACACTGGCATACCAGGATGGCTGCTAGCACAGGTTAAAGGGCCAGCAATCTTTTTCAATTACATTCACTACTTCAGGGGAAAAGCCATCACCCTGAACTTCAGAGAAAACACAAAAAGAAAATACAGAGAAAATAAAGACCAACAGACAGGGTTCTAACTGCCTGAATAGACTATATACTTTACATATATCCCTGGATGGAGAAAGCCTTTATATTTGAGAAGTCGGTGAGCTCTGAACATATGGCCACTCAGAATCTTGACCAGGGAATCACAAGATCTTTCTCATAAGGGAGCCCCCAAAGCAAAATACCAACTCAGAGTATATATACACTTCTCAGAGCCAGAAGGTATCACTACCCTCCTGACTCAGTGCCTAATTAAAAATTAGCAAAAGGTGAAAGTCTTCCTACAAGCAAGCCTCCCCTAAGCAAGCTTCCCTTAATGGACCTATTAATGGGTGGGATAGATCTTATATCCCATTAACATTACAATGCCCAAAACACACACACACACACATACACACACACACACACACACACACACACGGTACAGAAGTCACAAGTTTTAAACCCAGCTGAGCCTCTGGATTTTTTTGTTGTTCTATAATGTGTTCTGGTTGGCCTGGTTCACCACATGTCCTAAAGGTTGAGGGTCTCTATGCAACTTTTAACCCAGAAGAAGAGAATCACCTCAGTCAAGACATATCATCCAATTAGTAGGCAACTAGGCTGTGGACAGTCATTCTTCACTGGTGGATTCTTTTTTGACAATATGGGATCCATAAGCTAATTACTTATGCAGTCCTGGGTTAAATATGGCAACCTCTTGACATAGACACATCCCATGAATATCCAGTCAAGCTGATCAAAAGCCCTCAGGAAGTCATAGGGAATAATTTCATGACAGTGAATAAGCCACACTTTCTGAAACATAGCATCCATTTTATGCACATTCTAAGAACCCCTTTCACATTCTTCAGATTTGCATTCTGCTGCTATGGAATGATGGAGGACAGGCCTTACAATCTGCAGCAGCCCCCCTCTGACTGTTGACAGTCACCACCTCCATAAGATTGAATTGCTCACAGGTATGTCTACTGTCAGTCAAACTCTGTGCCCGCTAACACTATGCTAAGCTGCCTGTACCATGCATGCTCTTGGCTGCACCCAGTTCCCACCTGCTAGGCTGCTAGCATTCTTTATACATTCAGAACAAAGTCACTAGACCACTGCAGAGCCCTGACAAAGGCTACGGGTAAATCATTTGTTTCTTTGTCCTTTGATTGATCCCCAGCTTTAGCCAACATCCTCTTCCCCTTTCCTAAGCCTTTTGTTAGTCCTGAATGAGCTCTGAAAAAAACCTTCCACATTAGTGTAAGTTTCTCTTTGAGTGTGATTTTAAACTGGCCACTACCTTCTCATCCCTTTCCGTATGTTCTTGGTATGTCTCTTGGTAGTGCTTTTATTCATTTGACCTTCTCTTTCTTTTCTCATCACCTTAACCCTGATTTTATAGACTTCCCTAATTTCCTTTCTAATCTTTACTGTTTCTGTTCTATTTTCTTCATCTTACCTTTTCTTATCTATACTCTAGATGATAGAGTCAAGGCTGTAAAAGTTGACAGAAGGAGCTAGAGAATTCAATTAGTCCTCCTAAATGACCCATTGCAATGACAGTCTATGGTTAGTATGGACAATCATGAGAGAAAAAGTGGTATGCAAGTGGGAGGGAACTCTGGAGAAAGTGATGCTAACATATAAATTTATACTATGTGGCCGTAGACCAGCAACCAAGTGCTGCTTGGTCAGCTCACATTGACCTCGTTTCCCTATTACTGAATCCTTGATTCCTAATTCCCTAGCTCTCACCTCCCAGCAGTCTCTAAGGAGTTAACTTTGATGCTGTTTTTGATTCAGTCTTTACTTCTATACAGCCCTAATGCTCTCTGGACCTTCCGTGTTCCATGAAATGTAACTTCTGTCTCTCAGACATCCCCAATTGCCTCTAGTCCTTTTAGATTCAAGCTCTGGGCCACAACATCATAGATATCAAATGGGAAGAGACCTCAGAGGCTATCAGCTCCAAACCCCTAATTTTACAGTTAAAGAAGCTGAGGCCTGATTAATGTAAGTTACTTGCCTAAAGTCACATCAATAGTAAATATTCAAGGTGGGATTGGAAGTCACATCAGTCTTCTGTCTACTATATCATATTGCTTCCCTGTCCAGAAACTTCTATTGCTTCTTATAGAATTCTACCCCAACCTTTAACCTTCTTCCTACACAGGAAATTCCTGACAGAAAGTTCTCTACTGCTCAGTATACAAAAGCTTTAGTCATCACAAAAGAAGCCCACATGGCCATCTCCCTTGTCAGGTCCTGCCCCTGGCACCTTTTATGAGGCAATGCAGACATCAATCCAGTAACTTGCACTGAGTGGGTGATACAATCACTAAGAGAAAGATAATCCTTGTCCTCAATGAGTTTACAATAAAATGAAGGTGAGAAAGGGAAACAACATTAAAAGGAGACAGAGAAGCTGGTGGTGGGGTGGGGGTGGGGAGCAGAACACCAGGGGTTACCTGCATCTTGTCCTGTAGAGTTGAAGCCAGGCAGAGTAGCAGATCTGAAGAGGAATGAGCCCAGTTTCTGCCCTCTATAAAGAAAGGCATTGGGAGGAGTCTGGTACTCAATCCTCCAGCCCTCTACTCAGAGGAGAGAGGAGGCTAAGGGAGATGGTGTCAATTAAGACTTGAGTTAGCAGTGTGGTGATTAGAAGTAATGAGCTTATCCTGGCAGGAGCCCCTTGTTCTGTGGAGTTGAAAACAGGCACAGCTGCAGATGGCTCCAGAAGGCAATGCAGTAGATGGACAGAACACTGGACTTGTAGTCAGTACAAACCTAGGTCCAAGTCCTACCCAGTTACTTACTAGCTTGTGACCCTGGCCAAGTCACTTGATATTTCTGTACCTCACCTTTTTTTTGGGCTTGTTTCTGCCTGCCTGATGGTGTTCCACTGAGGGAAGAGAGAAAACACTTTGAAGGAGAAGTTTTAGGAGACATATGAGTAAAGGGCCTTGGTTCCTTGACTTGGATTTTGTTCTCTCATTTTAGTGGAAGAAGATTGGAATGACATAAAGCCTGTGCTGAATTGAGCATCAAAGCCCTGAGGATCAAGGGGAGGCCTTTAGGGCCTTGCCCATTAGTAGCTGACACAGGGATATAGCCAACAGGAATGCTACATTTGGACACAAAGTTGATGGGACCAATATATGTAAAAACTTTATTAAATTCTCCTCTCTCCAGGGACCTAGAGGCTACAGAGGAAAGTGTGCCTCCACATGTTGGGGGGGCGGGAAAGAGGAATATTTTTACTTTTGTTCTTGCTATTTATATCTATGAAATAAATAATCTTTTGTGAAAATTAAATGTAATTATACATACATATATACACACATATGTATGTATCTTAATTGCCTTGTCTGTAAATGGTACATAATAACATATGCAGTACCTACCCCACAGTTGTGAGAATCTTATGCAATGAAGTAAATAAAGTGTTTTGCAAAACCAAAAGCATGATTGAAATGTCAGATGTTGTTGTCATCCCTGACAGGGAATCTATCAATCTCTGTTTGAATATGTCCAGTATAGGTGTTCAAAAAATAAATGACTTCTACAAATGGGAATGTCTACTTTGCTCATGAAACCTTTGCCTTTATTCCTTCCCATGGGTGCCTTGTTCACGTGATTTTTAAAAGTATATCCCAACCCTCTCTGACATCTTGAAAGGGAATCTGGCTTTCCCTCCCTTTCATCATCATAGGCTAGATGGTTTTTTTCCTATTCCAAAAGGAATTTACTCATCCTCCACATTCCTCTGTCAAATACTTCACTTCATTTCAAACATCACTATTGCTTTATCCAAAAAGAAAAAAAAATGGTATCTTTCATTTTCTATATAATCTGTATGGGTTGAGGGTTAGCCGGTAAGGGAGGTAGAGAACCAATACAAGTGGTCCACGTACTTGATGGCACATTCCATACTTTTAGCAAGTAGCAAAATGAACATCTTTCAATTCCATACTCTTACAGAATAATTCTATTTTTTTTTTTACTTCATAGGGCAATTTTAAAATGAATTCTAACAGGAAATGACTGAATAAATTGTGGCATATGGATGTACTGAAATATTATAGAGCTGTTAAATAAATATGAAAAATCCAAAGGAGACTTGCATGAACCTGAGCCTAGGGAAGAAAACAGAACAATACACTTTGTACAACAACCATGATAATTAAAAAAAAAAAATTAAAAGACATCAGAATTCAAATTAAATGTTTAAGTATATACCCAGTTTCTATTTCAACAGAGTTAAAGGTCTTAAGGGACAGTCTTCTGAGACCAGAAAACAGAAGGGTGAGGCCTTTTTAGATGTAAATGAAGCATTCTACACCTTGGATGGGATTTTGAAGCTTTTATTAACTCAATTGCATATGAAAGGCCAACAGAAACAATGTACCTGCTGGAGGCTTAAACTGTTTCAATACCTTTTTTGTCCCCAGCCATTTATTTGCATAAGAGCCAACAGGACTCTGGGAAATGTACCAGTGGTCACCATAAATTAGAGTGAGATCCCTCATTAAGGAAACCCAACTCGGAATCAGAGCTCTGGTTCGAGGATAGACTTCTCCTACCTCTACTCAGAGAGGTAACAAACTTCAAAGCCAAGACTCAAAGAAGTAGAACTAGAAAGGCTTCTGCCAAATGAAGATCATAGTAGCAATCTAGTTGAAAAGAACACTATAGCACCCAAAGATGAAAGAGCACAGTAACATACAGTTGAAGCTGAAGATGGAGGGAATGGATATTCCAACTGTCTGTCACAGAGCAAGCCCACAAAGTACACAATAGTAACTTACCCAGCATAGATGCTCTACTCTCTGAGGAGTCAGACCAGCAGCTGAGCTGGGGGTGGGGTGGGGAAGGGGAGCAGAACACCAGGGGTTATCTTCATCTTATTCTGTATTCTGCATTCTTGGTCCAATTCAGCAGAGATGGGGCCAGCAGCCTAAATAACTTACCTAACTCCACCTGGCAGTGGAAGAACTCAACTTAGTACCCATATTCTGTGGGGAACCAACCTAGTCTAGCAAAGGAGTGATGTGTCCATCCCCAACAATAAACCACAATGCATTTCATGAGGAGAAGAGACAGTTCAGAGAAGGAAAGGATGTTGATGTCCCATTCTCCTAGACTTCTGCCCCATATATTATAGGCATGTGTCCCCCTCTACTGTGCTATGTTAAGTTCATGGCCACTATTCCTAACCCCAGACTATGAGTCATTGTGGGAGAAAAGACAGTCCTTGAACCCAAGGAACTTATATTCAATCAGGTGTAAACAACATATCCATTGGCAATCAAAACTATAGATAAATACAAAATAGATATCAAGTATATTCCCTCTCCTTAGGGAACAATAATGTGAGATTAGGAAAGGCCTTGTTGTATGAGGTAGCATTTGGGCTAAAACCTGAAGTGGCAAAGGGATAACAAAAGAAAAAGCTAAGGAGGGAGAAAAATCCCAGAAGGAAAGATACTTACCTCCTAAAATAAAAGCTTAAGGTCTGGAACCATGACTTACTTATCATCCTCCATGATTAACGTAGTGCCTTACTAACGGCCAGTACTTGCGTTGAATTAATTAAACTGATTCTCTGACATCTGTCTGCCTTTCTGATATTGACTTACCTGCTTATTTCAACTTATGCCAGTAGGGCATATGGTTAAGAACATTAGATTTGAAAGGATCTGGATTTGAATCCCAGCTTTGCCACCCACTACTTGTATATCCTTGAGCAAATTATTTCCTTTCCCTGGGGCCTCAGTTCTCACATCTGTAAAATGAGGGGTTTGGACTCAGTGACCTATAGGCCCCTTCCAGGTATAGATGCATTATTCTATGATCATAGACTCTATTTAAATGTCACATTACGGTTCTCCTATCCTTCCACTTTCACCAAGGTGGTACAGTAGATATTATTAGGCTTGGGATCATGAAGACTTGAGTTCAGATCTTTTCCCAGCAACTTACTGGTTGTAAGACTCCGGGCAAGTACCTAGCTTCTCCTACCCTCAGTTTCCTCATATGTACAATGGACACAATAATAGAACCTAGGGTTGCTATGAGGATAAAAATGAGATAATCTCTGTACAGCACTTCGCAAACTTTAAGGAGCTACCATTAGTGTTAGTTGTTAGTACACCTCCTCAGACCAATACTGACTGCATTTCATTGACAAGTATCTCCTTGCATGTGTCCATCCTTTGATTAACAGTACTATTGCTGTACTTAGCCCATCCTAGCCTCTGTTCATCTCCAGCTCTGGCACTCCTCTGTCTGTCCTGTCTTACCACCAACAAATTATTTAATTCATGTGGGTGGTTTCAAAAGGATGGCTTATTACTCTGTGTGAAGAATCCCAAATCTAGTCCCTCAGAATGCAATATATTTCCATCCTCAAATACAGCCTTGTTCCTCATACTAAACCAACCTACTTTTCATCTCTCTCTTCTTAGCACTCGTAGGCATCTGGCTTGCTACTTTCTTGGCCTGTTGGTATATTCTACCATTAGTGGTGCTTTATCCACATTTGTGTAATTCATAATTAGTTCCTCAAGGCTTCCTTTGAACTCCCTTTTTTTATTCCTTCTTAAAATTCTGTTTAACTCTCACTGCTTCTTTGATCTATGTGACTCTCCCCTCCCCACATCCCTCCTCCTTCTGGAAGTTGAACTCTATCTACAGTAGACCCTTATCCTAGTTCTTTTTGGCACATCCCTCCATTCATTTATCTAGACATGTCACTCCCCCTTTCTCCTCTCAGCAAATTTCATAACGAGCTATCTTTCCAAGGCAGGTGTTCCCTGTCTCTTTTTCTCTCTGTATTTCTTTTCATCCCTAGCTTCATTATCTGGTTTTCTTGGCTTTAAAAAAAAATTACCACCTGGAATCCATATTCTTTCTTATTTTTATTTTATTTCTATTTTTCCCCTTTAACTATCCCTTTTGTCCTACCATCTCTGGAGGCTTACTTGAATTCATTTGGGTGGATGTTTCCAGTTCTGTTGCCCTATCTCTACCCCTCCCCTGCCCTTGGATTGTGAGTCCTTGAAGCTAGTCCAGCTATGTTTGGCTCCCTTTCTTTATGGTGTTCTCCGGACAGTTTCCAGAGGTATGACCTTAGGTTCCTTGGCCCTTGCTATTATATCAACCCCATACTGGCCTCATGTGCTTCCCAATCCAGATTGGGCCTTATAGTTAATTACTCCAATGATTCACTCAAGGTCAATCATTAAATGGAAAGAGCATTGGTGCTAGGGTTGGAATACCTAGGCATCTACTACATGAATGACTCTGAAAAAATCACCTAAGTTTCCTGGGCCTGTTTTCTCATCTGTAAGTCAAGTCAACAAAGATTTACTAAGCACTCAGTATGTTTCAAGCATTATATTAAGCACTGGGGATTTTAAGAAAGGTAAAACCAATCTCTGCCCTCAAAGAGTTTACATTCTAATGGTGGAGAAAAGATAGAAATAACTATTTACAAAAAAGATAACATAGAGATGTGTGTATATATATCAATCAATACACTTATTAGCATATATATACCTATAGATATAAACACAATAATAGTATGGAGGAGGAGAGAGACAGACAGACAAAGAGAGAGACAGACAGACAGAGGAGAAAGTGGAGAGAAAGAGAGAGAGAGGAGAGAGATGATAGAGACAGAGATACAAATATAGATGACAGATATAGATTATAGGATAAATGGAATGAATCCCAGAGGAATGGTAGTAACATTAAGGGGGGGGACTGGGAAATCCCTCTTGCAGAAGATGAGCTTGAACTTGAAAAAAGACAGGATGTGAAGACAAGAAGGCAGAGAAGCCCAAGCACAAGGGATAGCCAATGAGCACCATGAATTGGGGAAATGTCTTGTGTGAAGAATGGTAAGGGAGTTTGTCATCCTTGTATTGAAGAATAAATGGATGGAAGAAAATTATAATGAAGAAAGGGAGAAAGGGTCAGATTGTGAAACACTTTTAAATGGAAGGATGGACTAGATTGTTGCTCAGGTCCTTTATAGCTCCAGATTCATGATGACAATGATAATGGTGATGGTGACGATAATGACAATATCTTATTAATTATCTGTACTCTACCAGACACTGTCCCAGGCACTGGGGATTCAGAGACAAAATGAAATAGCCTCTGCCTTCAAGAAGCATACATTCTATCAAAAAAGCCAACATATACACATATAAGTTTCTGTCAAAAAAATATTAGGTAATTGGGGGCAGTTAGGTGGCACAGTGAAGAGAACACTGGCCCTAGAGTCAGGAGGACCTGAGTTCAAATCGGATCTTAGACACTTAACACTTATTAGCCATGTGACCTTGGGCAAGTTATTAACTCCAATTGCCCTTCCTTCTCCCCTCCAAAAAAAAAAAAGCAAATAAATAAATAAACACACGGTAATTGGGAAGGACGTAGAGAGGTGCTAGCATTTGGGCAGATTAGGAAAGACTCATGTAGATAATGACATTTGGATTGATCTTTGAAGTAAATTAAGGATTAGTCATTAATTAGTTAAGCCTTTAGTGACTCTATATCACCTATTAAATAAAGCATAAACTCTTTATCTAAGCTTCTAAAACACTTGCTTTCCTCATTTGTAAAATTAGGCCATTGGACTAGATGGGCACTTCTTAAACTTTTTCCCACTCTTGACCCCTTCAGCACTTCTTAAACTGTGGGTTGCAACCCTATATGGGACCACAATTCACAGTTTCAGAAGTGTTGGACTAGATGACTTTGTGACCCTTCCACATCTAAATCTATGAACACCACCCAATACCATGCTAGAATCTCTTGCCCAATTCAATTCAATAAACATTTATTGTCTACTATACAAAGTCTCTACTAGACCCCAATCTGTGTCTAATCCTGGTGAGAAAATGATACTGATGTCTTGAAGTCTATGCCAGTGAAACACAAGCCATAGAACATTCTATGAGGAAAAAAAGTATTGAGTAGAGGGGTCTGATGATAAGAGTGTGTGATTATGGTCTAAAGACCAACCTACTTAAGTTCAGAAAGACTCCTTATCAGAAGGTGGATCATTCAATGATAACTCTACTTGGCCACAGAAACTCACTGAGTCATTGATTAAGGTTGGGGACTCCTACAATAATGAAGTCATTGGTCTTTTCAACATTTAGAGAAGTACTACTTGCAAGGTATTGTGCAATGCACTGGGAATACAAAGGTGAAATAAAGAAGAGTCCTTGCCATCAAGGATTATGCAGTTTAAGAGAGGGATAAATCAAGTAAATACACTGAAGAAGGAAGAATGGAATAGTTGTATAAACAAAGTACTATGACACATTTGAGGTGGGAGAGATCCCTTCTGGGTAAGTAGCAAGAGGGAATAAGGTAACAAAGTTTCACTTGAGTTGACCTTTGAAGAGGAGGGTCTTCAATGGGCAAGGTTCTATGCATTCTTAGGGATCAGTGGTTGATTCCAGACATGAAATGCAGCATGAGTAAAGGAAGGTGAAAGAAGCAAGTATCACAAAGGGGAGGGATGCTGACTATCCTTCCAATTTGGCAGGACCACAGTGGTGTCAAATTGAAGTAGAAACAGGGGCCGCTAAACCATATATAAGGATCCTCACAAGATGGATATCAACTTAGGAAATTACACATGTTTACAGATTTCTTTTTTTACTAATATATCAACACACAAAAAATAGATTGGAATTACATTTTAATCTGGTTCCGTTCACCCAGGAGTGTTGTGTGTGTTTGACACTTCTAGTCTTGAGCATGATAAGGTTGTAGCATCTACCTTCTAGTCACCCTCCAAATGCCCCCACCCCTGTAGGCTTCCCCTTTTTGTGTTGTCTCCCCCCAAGAGCATGCAAGTTCCTTGGTGGCAGGGTCTGATTTGCATGCTTGCATTCCTATCCCTAGCACTTAGTACAATGCTTGGCATTTAGTAAACATTTAATAGATATTTTATAATTAATTCATTCATAAAGCTAGAAAGGTAGGTAAATTCATAGAATTGGAGCTAGACAAAACTTTGGAAGTGATCTAATCCAAGCTCAGCTGAAGGCTTTTGAGCAGAAATCTGTCATGATTAGAGTGATATGTTAGAAAGTTTGCATGAATGATAGATTGAAAAAAGAAGGCTGGAAGACCATTTAGAAGTCTATTACAATAGCTCAGACAGAGGTAATAAGGGTCTGAATGAAGAAGAGGCAGAAGGAGCAGGAAGGAGGTGTGAAAATGAAGAGATTTTTCAAGGTAGAATTCACAGGATTTGGTCATGATTGAATGTCGTAGTGAGAAACACTGAAAAAGTCTAAGATGATTCTGAGGTTTGGGGCTTGAATAACTGGGAAGAGAGTGATAAAATCAGCAAAAATGGAAAAGTTATGGAGGGGCAAATTTCATGATGAAAAAATGATTTCTGTTTTAGACATGATCAGTTTCATGGTAATTTCAACTAGAGATAGTCTAGTAAGAATTTTAAAAAAAGAGGACTGAGAAATTCTCAAGGATATTATCATTTTGGGGGTCATTAGACTGTGAACTTCTAAAGAACAGAGACTGTTTTTTTTTTTATCTTTCTTTGTATTCCCAGTGCTTAGCACAATACTTGGTATACAGTAGTTGCTTAATAAATGTTTACCAACTGAATAATGAGTTGACATTTATATAGGTAATAGTAATAGCAGTATTTATATAGAGCTGTAAGAGCTACAAAGCACTTTACAAATATCTCATTTTATCCTCACAACAACCCTGGGAGGTAGGTGCCATAATTATTATTCCCATTTTGCAAATGAGGAAACCGAGGCAAACAGAGGTTAAATGACTTGCCCAGGGTCACACAGCTAGTAAGTTTCTGAGATCACATTTGAACTCAGTGTTTTCCTGATGATTGATCTAGCATTTTATCCAGTATACCACTTATGTGTTTAAAGGTTTCAAAACTACTCTACATATGTTTTTTCATTACATCCTCACAACACCCTGGCATTACCAGTATCATTATCCCCATTATAGAGATGAGGAAAATGGAATGCAGAAAGGTTAAATGACTTGTCCATTTTCGCAGGGCTAGTAAAAGTTGGAAAACGTATTCAAATCTGTCTTCCTGTGGTCCCAGTAGTCTTTCCAATACTCTTCACTGTCTCTTACAATGCTGTAAACATAGAGGTAATTTATTCCATGAAAGTGAATCCAAGCACTAAAGGAAGGAGAGAGAAAAACAGCTTCAAGGACAGAAATTTGGGACAAGAAAGAAGAATGTAAGAGTTATAAAAAAAAACAAAACCTACTATGAGATATTTGAGGTTGGAGAGGTCACTTCTGGGCTGGGCTGGGGGTAAGGGATAGTGAGATAAAGAGGTTTCAGTTGAGGTGAGCCCTGAATAAAGGGAAGATCTTTAATAGGTAAGGATCTGTGTGTTCTCATATACAGAGTTAGGGAGGCAGAGAAAAACCCAGGAGAACCTGGAGAGTGCATCACAATGGTGTTAAAGGAGAGTAAAGTATCAAGAAGAGGGGGCGATCAAAAGTGCCAAATGCTAAAAAATAAATAAGTAAACAATGATGATGGAGACAGTGGGAAAGTCATAGGATTTAGCAATTATCAGTCTACTGGTGACGTTGAAGAGAGAAGTTTCAGGAAAATGATGCAGAATTCCAAAAGCACCTGTGGGCCAAGAAGGATTCAGAGAAGTAGGAGAAATTAAAGATGCCTAAAAGAAGATGGTGGTTGAGCCAAGGTCATGGAATCCATGGCAAAAGGAGAGATTTAGGGCACAGACAGGATCTAAGGTAGGAGATCTTTTCTGCTTTCCTACTTTTATGCTGCTCTACACAACTGGAGAAAGTTACAAAATCATACTCATTTTGTCCTCTAAAATAAAGTCATGTTTTCTATCCATAGTTGGGCCATCCCAATTCCTTGGCAGTCCTTTTAATCAACTTTGACTCCCTATCGTATTTCCTCCAGAGATTGTTACAAATCTGTTCCACACTATTAAAGGCCCCAACTTCACTCCCTCCACATTAAGAAGGCTGGAAGACCATTTAGGAGTCTATCACAATAGCTCAGACAGAGGGAATAAGGGTCTGAACAAAGAAGAGGCAGCAGGGGCAGGAAGGGGTGAAAATGAAGAGAGTTTTCAAGGTAGGATTCACAGGATTTGGTAACTGGTTGGATATGAATGTCATAGTGAGAAACATTGAAAAAGCCTAAAAGGTTTGTCTCTCCTACTTTACTGAGAAGATGGAAGTCATCCAATAAAAGTTCCTTTAACTCCTCCGCTCGATGTTAAAACATTTCTGCTTTTATCCATATTCTCTCCCTCCTTCCATTCTGTTTCAGAAGAAAAAAGTACTCTCCCTGGACCAAAATTAACCTCTCTCCACTTATGCCCTTGGATTCCATTCCCTCCCATCTTTACCAGAACCTTATTCCTCTGACTAACCTCTCTTTCCCATGTATCTCTATTATCCCATTACTTTCTAACTCCTCCTCCTCTGTATTTAGAAACTTCTTCAAACCCCCAAATTTTCTCTCAGTCTTTCCATCCCCTCAAACTAACATCCTATCTTTCTTTCCCTCCCAGCATCAATCCTATAGAAACAGTTGTCTATGCTCACCACCTATTCACACACACACACACACACACACACACACACACACACACACATTATTGATACATCCATTCACTTCTTAACCCTTGTGATAGACAGAGTTGGAAGGGACTCATTTTACAGATGACGAAATTGAGGCACAGAGAAGTTAAGTGACTTCCTAGTGTTCACCTTACCTTGCTGAAGCTCTATCACCTTGTTCTCTCTTCCCCATGCCTCCTCCACCCCTCCCAATGGAATATCGCACTAGTCGTTGTACTTTCTTTCCTTCTCCATCTTCCTCCTCCTTGTCCTTCTTTTCCTTCACCCTTATTTCCCTGTCTTCTGTGTTCTTCAGAGTTCTCATGTGTAAATGATCCCTATCTTGTTCCTCCTCCACATCTGAGGCTGCCTCAAGCAAGTTGTATCAAAGCTCCATTGACCATCACCGCCATTTGCTTTCTTTTTAACCTTTGGATCATTCACTTTCACCGACAAAACACTTTGAACCTTATCCCAACCAACCTCACAAAGTGGGCAAGGTCAGTACAATTATGCCTACTTCACAGATGAAGAAACAACACCCACAGACATTACATAACTTGCTCAAGGTCACAGTGCTAATTAGTGGCAGAGTTAAGTGTCCTCCTTTCTTGTCCCATTCAGTATTCAATAACTTAGGCTGGCAAATATCTGTTTTGCAGTAACCAGGCCATTTTTGTCTGTTATCTTCTCTCCTTCTACTTAATGACTGAAGCTCAGTAGAAGAACTCTGCAGGGAGACAGAAAATTATTGGCGTATGGTCAACTGTCCGTAAAAAAGAAATGCTTGAGGGATTCATCCCATACACTGATTTTCTACTATTCTCTCTCTGACTCTCTGTCTCTCTCTGTTTCTGTCTCTCTCTCCCAACAATCATAATAATAACAACAGCAATAGATGATTATACTGTTAATGTGGTACAGCACTAATAATACTATTGTCATTACATGAACTGATACTTACAGCACTTTATGATTTGCAGAAGTAATTTCTATTTGAGCTTCACAAGTTTGAATAGTAAATGCCACTAGTATCATTTACCCTCATTTACACATGAGGAAACTGAGATCTGGCAACTTTAAGTGCCTTGACTAGAGTCACACTCTTAGCAGAGATTCAGAGGTATACTTGAACCCACTCCTCTCTGACTAGCTCTAACATTTTAGACACCATGCTAGGTTTCCACTCTATTATCCAAATGTGTGAATGATCTGAATAAAACAGGAACAGAAGTCCATCTTTAATGTTTCACTAAAAGCAATATACATTCACATCCCTCATGTCTCATTAAGTAGCACATGAGTGAGATGTGAAAGCATCACATCAGATATTGGGTTTTTCTTTGTACCTACCAATCCTCCCTCCTCAAAGCCTTTGCCCCTTCAGTGATACGCTTTTCAATGGAAGCTGGACTCCATCATGAGAATGGGACTATCCTAGCTAAGGGAATACTAATTGATTTTAGCACAGCAATGTGAACCAGTCATTTTCACAGGGCACCTCCATTCCCCATCATTTTTCCTGGATGAAAATCATTCTTTCATTTACCACTCTGCTCCCCCACCTTCTTCCCTAAACTCTACTTGGACTGTCATTCCCCACAGGACTGAATTCATGGGAAGAGTTCTAAATAGTACCACAGTTAAGTTTTAATGAGAAATAGTACTGATTCTAGTGTTTATTTAGAATGCACTTTATTTCATCAAACCAAGTCCAGGCAGACTCAAATTACAATCGGAGACAACGTACTATAATCCAGTTTTATTCCCATGTCTCCAGTAATTTGGCCCAATACAAATGGCTTCCTTTGTCCTTTGGGGAGAAATCTGAATTCAAGGCCAATCTAAGGAATATTTTCTGTTTTTTCAAGTCTGGAGCATTTGACTTTTACAATCTGTGCTTCTATTGACTTTAAAAAGGGGGTGTGTAAATTGATAAAACAACAAAGTAGATCATTATTTCACTTTTTCTAGAGCATGTAAAAGATTAAACATATATTTGTGTGTGTATCATATGTATATATTTCACCAGAGCAGAAGAAATCTGTCATTTATTATAATGTTATTTATGCTTGCTTTTACTCTGATTTATTATACTATGGTCTAATGGCTAGAAAAAAGAACTTGAAATAGAAAAAAAAAAAAACCCCTGTATTCTTGGCTCCACAACTTCATGATCTTAGTCAAATCACTTAAAATCTATGTGCCTCTTTCTTCATCCAAGTCATATACCCTAAAGGGAAGAATGGGCTATAACCTTTCCTTTTCTTTCTTTCTTTCTTTTTTTTTAGGAGTAAAGAACTTTGAAATCCTCAAAGCAAAGGTAGTTTTTTTAAAGATGTGAAACAGTCTTCGTAATCATCTTTTGTGTTATGCTCACACATATGAAGGGATCACAATGACTCTTTTGTAGAGGGTCTGGGGCTTCTTAACCAAGAAAATATTTTCTTTTCTTTGCAGATATAATCTGCTCATTTCTCCCCTGTGCACTAGGTAATGTGTGTTCTTTAAGTTCATGTGGTATATGGCAGGGAGGTAGGAGGAAGAAGAAAGAAGAAAGAATGGAGAAAAGAGTCCATTGGGGCAGGGGAATTCCTCAGTATATTCTCCTACATCCTAATTCAGAATACAGCCTATGGTTAAGAGCCAATCTGTAAATAGCCTCTTCTGATATTTCCTCTATATCTCCAAGATACTGTCTACAAGACACAATTAGACTAAGACTCACAAAATGCAAGCACTAGAAAGGTCCTTATCAATTATCTTGTCCAACTCTCTCATTTAACTGATGAGAAAACTGGGTCCCCGCGAGTGATTTGCGCAAGATCTCAGAGAGCAAGCGGCAGACTCAAGTTTAAAAGTAGACTATGGGTCTATCAGGATAAGAAACAAACATCTGAAGTACTTTAGGTTAGTGGTCTTGTTGTTGATGATGATGATATGTGTGTCTACAGGATGCTGCATAACCTCTAAACTGAGTTTTCATTAGTTGATTACACCATCTGTTTGGCAGTGCTAACCAAGCCCCACCATTGTTAAGTCTCCAAGTGAACATAGCTATGGAAAAGTGCTTTGAAAACCAAAGCAGTGGTCAGTTAGTCCCATGACTGCTCCCAGGAGAGTATTTTGTTGATCTCTCTTGGTCTCTGTTGCCCCCAGGGTTTAGGGAGAGCAATAGCCACAATGCTGTTCCGCTTCCCAGAAAACAGAGGCTGGAGAATAATTCTCCTCTACCCACCCTCCTTCCTCATAACCCTGCAGGAGGCTGTCCCTCCATAGGTTTATAACAGTCCAACCTCCAAAGGGCACAGAACTGGGCCAACCTCATTATTAATGGTGTGTAACACTATTTGTACCATGCAGGGGCAATGAAGATCTGAACAGGAAGAAGCTGGAAACCTTAGATGTGTACTTTCAAATCTGCAGCCCCCAGTACCCCATCTAAATGCTGAACTGCACTATTAAAAATAAAATCCCTCTTTACTTGGCAAGGCTTTTAATTAGCAGAAATTTCCATGCTCAGGAATATTATTCTGTATGAGCAAAAAGTGTTTAACAAATGCTTATAGACTGCCTTAGCTAGTCTATTGATTGGTCATATTCAGAACAGAGAAGTGATGTGACCCAGGGGTAATTTGCATTCCTTTACCAAACTCATTTTGAGTTCATCATCTTCACTAGCAACAGGTCAAAGTACTATGGCTTTTAAGACTTTTCAAGCCTGCTGCTCCGCAATAAAATAAGGTGAGAAATATTAGCCATCACCAGTTGATTCCCTAATTCTTTGGTAAAAACATCAAAGTTATCAGTGTCCTACAGGTTTCAGTGTAGGCTTAAGACAAATACAGAGGCATTTGTTTGAATGGAAGTTGGGAATGAGTTAAAGAGAGAGAGAGAACATTTTAATGGGACACTGGTCCAGAATAGCCCAGCTTGTTTCTACCTCCTGCAGACTCGTCCTCCTTTTCACAGGACCTTGATTGTATAGAAACAGTGCAGACAAAAAACCCACAAATAACAAGAGGTTAGCTCCCGCCCCCAGTGGAGGTCATAAGCATGGGGGGGGGGGGTGGAGAGGGAAGGAAGGGGAGCATCAAAAGATGGTCTGGATTATTTATAGGGAAAGATTAATTAATTTGATGGCTACTGCTTTATTATTGAATTTTTCAGCAAATTTGTTTCTGGAAATTGTTCCTATAATATGTTAGCTATATTGAGGGGAGTTAAATTGTGGCATGAGCTAATGCTCCAAATGAATAAGACATTTGTAGCTCTTGGAATCTTGCAAAGAGAGGAAAGGTTCAGAAGTTCTGAATAGTATTGACTCCAATTTGACACCCCAAGGTTTAAAAAAAATCACAAAAGGGTTGTGTTACACACCAACAGTAGCTTTTTCCAGCAATTTTTCAATTATTGCATTGTGTTCTCTCCAAGAAAAGTAACTGTACTGACTGAGACAGAGCAGACAAAGTTACTAGAACAGTATGTTCAGAAGTTTGCAAACAGATTCATTTCAAATTGAATATTTTGTCTTCCTTACCTTTTGCAAGCCATCATTTCTAAGGATGTCCACTGTCATTCTTAAACTGTGGTCATTCACACTTGGTGTGACATGAGGTGCAGAACTGCCTAGAACTACTGTTCGGCAGGTCTTGCTTTTAATAGGAAGGCAAGGAATATGCATTCTATTTTTAAGTACTTTATACATTCCTCCAAAAATGTAACTAATTGTTTTCTTGAGAGTCATTCAACTTAGGTCAACTAATACTTTAGAATAATTTTTTTAAATGGGCTAAAAATCCCTCTTTCCCTTGTAGTTTTGCTGTTTAAAAGTCCCAGAATTAATAAATGCCTTTGCTCCAACCCCTGGAATCTCTTAGTAAAATAGAATCCTGCTAGAATACAACCACACTAATTAGTTTTGCATTTTAAACAGGTTCTTGTAGTATTCCACACATTAGTTGTGCTTTTTAAAAACATGTTTTAGGAATGTTTCCAAAGAATCTCATTTTAATGATTGTGACCCTAAGACGTTGGCATTTCCAAAGGGCAGCCCCCATCCCCAACTCACCCAGGCTCTCAGCTGCTAGAATGCAAATTGTCATCTTGCACTCTTAAAGACACCAGCCAGAAAACCCATGTCACCTCCCATGTAAATAAAGGGCAAACATAACCATGCAGGACACACGCTAACAGTACAACCACGCAGCTTAGAGGATCTCCAGCCAAGGCACTTATAGAAACACACACATCGACACAGAACACGTAGCTCTCCAGAAAGTACAAGTCACTTTTCTTTAAGACCACTGCTGGGCTGACCTGTGCCCCAGTGCTTGTAAAGATTTAGATGTCATTCGCGGAGAGCGGGAGCTTTATTCCCCTACCAAATGGGGGCTGGACAGGGAGGGGGGTGCGCTCCTCCCCTCCTCCCCTGCCCCTACAAAACAGACTAGTAACAGTTCTTCTGCAAAGTTTCCCCGGGCAGCCCGTGGGATCCGTTAGTCCCTCAGCAGGCAGGCAGGCAGGCAAGAAGGCAGGCAAGCTCCTTGGTCCATCCTGAGCCGGGAAGGAGGGCGGAGGGAACGCCTGGCTCCCCCTTTCCCCCTCCCCCTAACAGCTCCCCCCCCCCCAAGTGCCAGCACTTCTCACCTCGCAGGCAAGGTGATTGGTTGGCTCGCCTTCCCCACCCCAGCTCCTACCCCCACCCCACCCCCCCAGCACCGTTCTCCCAGGGCCGTATCCCCGCTACCCTTCACCCGTGCAAAAGGCGAGCGGCGCAGCCAGAGAGCGGGGAGACAGGAGAGCCGAGCCCAAGCGGGTGTCCCAGAAGCTGAGTCTCAGCGCCCAGGCTGCCAGCTGCTGCTCCAGACCCCGGGTGGGTGGGGCGGTGACTGCTCTGCTCCCAGCTGCTGCAGTCACAGAAGCTATAGCAGCAGCAGCGGCGGCGGCGGCGGCGGCGGCGGCAGCTGCTGCAACCACTCCCTAAGTGCCAACCCGAGCCCAGGCCGCCCTCCCGCCTTCCTCCCTCCCTCCCTCCTGGGCTCTCCAAATGGCCTGGCGCCGCGCTCGGGCCGGGCTGCTGCTGATGCCGCGGCTGCTGCTGCTGGTGGTGCAGGGGAGAACGAGCGGCAGCCACACGCCGGGAGTGGTCGGATTGCCCCCGGCTGCCTACGACTTCTTGTTCAGTGGGGCTCCCTCTGCCTTCTCCTCCTCGGCCTCCTCCAGCTCGGCGGCAGCGGGCAGTGAGCGCCTAGGGGACGTATCTGCAGCCCTGGGCGCCAGCGCTCGGGACATGGTAGCTGTCCACATGCTTAAGCTCTATGAGAAATACAACCGCGAGGGCAGCCGGCCGGGAGACGGCAACACCGTTCGCAGTTTCAAACCCAAGCTGGGTAAGCTGATTTGATTCCCATTCCTACCATCTCCTTCCCGGACTTCCTAAGAACTTGTCCAAAATTCCCTCTCTCTAGAGCGACTCGGCCATCTCGGTGCCCTTCTTCCCACTCTTGGAGACAATGGTGTAAGAGAATCTTTCCGGGGTTCCTAGGACCCCTGATGTATTAGAAGCACCTGGGCATTTCATCTTGAACCCTCTGCTTCTCTGCCTAGAGGAGATTGGGATGGTGGTTATTATTCAGCATCTCGAAGAGCCCCACCTTGGCCAAGACAGATGGGCATCTCATGAGCATATTGGTTTAGCACTGCCAAAATGTCCCGCTGGGGTAGAGCTGGCCAGGTGGGCTGAATGGAGTGGGGATTGGAGAAACGGGGATATTCTAGGCTCACCGACCAGCAAGAAAATAGCAAAGCCACCTCACAAAGAAGTTTTCTCTGTCACCATAAGTCCTCTCCAGTCAGACACTGAGTCTTTCCCCCTCCTAACTTCACAGGTCTACTGTGGGGTGAAGTTGATAAGAGCGCCATCTGTCAACGTGCAAGCAATAGCCTCCCTTAGCTTCACAACAACCCCTTTTCCGAGTCCCGCAAACTGCCCCTATTCTAAAAAAAAAAAAAAAAACCTTTTTCCTTGTTTGGCCGCACAATGTAGGGATTCCCCGATCCCAGTCTCTAGGCAAAATACTTAGACACTCTAAAGATCTCAGAGGCTCCAGTTGCACTCGGGTGAGTAGTTTACACTGTTAGCAAGGCTTCCCCAAGGGATACAACATGGGCGATATTTCGGAGTCTTCAGTGAAATATGGTAAGAAGGACTACCCCACATTCTGCCTAAGAAGTGCCTGTTCTAAAGAGCAACTGGTTAAAGAAAGATTAAAGAAGGTGTCCCTTCACCTCGAGTGGACTGATTTGATTAGTTTTCTATGTGCTTGAAGACAATCAGAATTATCTTTCGTAGTAGTCAGTAACTTCTAAGCAATCATTTGGGTTGCTTTGTCATCCCAGGGATATTAACTAAATTCATTTGAAGAATGGAAAAGTTGAAACAGAGAGGTTAAGCAACTTACTCAAGGTCACACAGCAAATGGGGAAGGTGAAACTAGAAAGTCTTCTGATATCCATGCCTCCCCGCCTTGTGATGTATATTTGGCTTTTCAAGATGAGGGGCAGTATGGAAAATTTATTGGGTTTGGTGAAAAGTAGGGTCAGTGGGCAGTCTCCTCTGATATCAAAGAATTTCTCTGCATAGCTTGGGCTTTTGAACATTTCACATGTTTTAAATATAGACTCTGCTAGAGACTTTATATTTATTTAGCTTAATTTGATCTTTTCTTTTTTTTTTTTTTTTTTTTTTTTTTTTTTTTTTGCTCTACGATCTGTTTACTTGTGCCTGCCTCTGATCCTGTTGAGTGTCTCTGCTTCACTGATATGAGCCCATCAACTCATTACCAGCCTGGGAGGTAGGGAGCAAATCTGATTATCCTAATCTTGTAGTTAGGGGAAAGAAGGCAGCCATAGAGTAGGTATTTTGGCTCGAAGCAGGAGACCATTCTGATTAACTCTGTATGACACTTAGCACCGAAAATTCTTAGAGTCAAGAAGTTGGTGCCATCCATTGCAGGAATCTCTTCTTTCTAGCATCATCTTTAACAACTGCTCAGACAGCCCATGATTAAACCCTTCTGTAATGTCAAGATCATAACTACACAAAATAATCCCTTTTGTTTTCCAGAGAGCTCTAATTCTTAAAAGATTCTTCTTATACTCGGCTAAAGTCAGCCTCCCTGCAACTTTCATCCTTTGGTCCTATATCAGCATTGTTTACCAGTAAGTGCTTGCTATGGTCTTTGTGTCATTTTAAATAATGATCATGATGATCACAAAAGACAATATGGTATACAGGTTAGAGGACGGGCATTGGTGTTGGGAAGACCTGAGTTCAAGTCCTACCTTTAACACATACTAACTGTGTGACCTTGGGCAAGGCATTTGTCCTCTCAGTGTGGCAGGCAACTCTCTAATAGGAGCTGCAAAGGAGGCATCAATCTGCACTGTTTGGATCATCTGATCTTTCAGTACCCTGCATGACACTTTGTAAGACAAGAAGCTACAAAGGTGTTGCCAGTTGCCTTGGAAAGGGGGCTTTCCACATTGGGAATTCCCTATGGCAATGAAATCACTGATATAAACAATAACAACAAATACTTGATGGCATTACTTAAGTGGAACTAGAAAAAGGACTCAGCTTCTGAGTCTATAGTTCTAATAATTCAGCATCAAAACTATTTGGTTTTTGGAATAAAATACAATTTAAGAATATTGATTTTTTTTTTAAATTCTAGGGGCTGCTTTTTTTCACAGTGTAAATTAGGAATGAGGGAAGAGTCATTGCAAATTATTTTAAGCCATTTCTCACCACATTTCACTTTATCCACCCAAAAGATTCAAGTGTGTTGAGCACTTAAAATCTGGGGCATGCTTTCTATATGCTAGGGGTTTTTTGTATGTCTTTCTTCATTTACTTAAAGCTATATTTATTTATCCATTTATTTTTTAAATAGTATTGATATCTTTTCTGTTCATATGCCTTATTTCTAAATATATTCTTCCCCCTTTCCAGATATAGATAGATAGATAGATGATAGATAGATGATAGATAGATAGATAGATAGGTGATAGATAGATAGATGATAGATAGATAGATAGATAGATAGATAGATAGATAGATAGATAGATATTTGGTAGCAAAGAATAAACAGGAAAGAGAAAATAAAGCAGTTAAGCAAAATTAGCCAACAGGTTCGTGGAGGTTGACAATATATGCAGTGTTCCATACCCATAGATCTTCCCTTCTTCAAAGGAGGGACAGAGTCACACACTAGTTTTTATTAGTTGTTCCTTGCTGAATTGGAAAGGAATCTAGATACTAAGTCCCCTCTTGTTATATTTAAAATAGAAGAACAGATAAGCAGAAAGTTTAGATGACTTGCTTAGGAATCTATCAAAGTAGAGCTCAAACCCTTATTCAAAAGTCTGTTTCTTTACCTACTGGGCTGGGCTGGGCTGCTTCTAAAGTAAGAGATCTTGGCAGTTTCTAACTCCATTAAAAAAAAATTCAAAATTCAAAACAAACCCTGTAATACACTTGTGTAATACAGAGATTTAATGGCACATCAAAATGGGTTCCATGGTGCCAATGAACCTTTACTTCCCTTCCAGATTTTTTTTAATAAGCACACAGCATTTTCCACTGAATATGCATTAATGGAATACCACCTACATTCTGCAACTAGTGTGACTGCAGAGTTACCTGGTAATTGGGGCTTAGTCACTGAACAGCTCCTTACAGAAAGCCATAGGACCTAACTTACTGTGTATCCCTGCACCATCTCACCCCCTGGTCTAAGGTTTTCAGACTCCCAACATGGTTTTTTCTTTTTTTCACATCCTAGTCATATTTTCCATCTTCCTTTGGGTGGTGTAAAGTAACAGCTGTTTCGGGGTAATGCATGAAGGGACAAAAATCCCTGGCGTGTTTAGACTCTTTGTTTATCTAGGGGTGATAACACTGTAAAGAGTAGCACTTGGACCTAAATTTGGCATACACTGAGCCCAAACCCATCACATAATTAGCACAGACGGCCTCCTAGGGCCAGAGTAAAACCACATGATGCCTGGCCACATAAACAGGTTCTACAGTTGGGTCATTAGGAATTCGAGTGTTATGCAGAGTGCACAAAATCAAGTTGGTTAGAATTTTCCAAGGAATCCCTGATTACCAAAAGAAGTTTATATTTACACCAAGTCAACAGATTCATTTGGGTTGAGTTTTGTTTTTTTTTTCAAGTTCCAGCTAAAATCTCATTTTCTACAAGGAGCCTTTCCTGTTCCCGCTTAATATTAGTACCTTCCCTCAGCTGATTATTTACATTATATCCTTTATATATCTTGCTTGTTCATAGTCATTTGCATGCTGTCTCCTTCCATTAAACTGTAAGCTCACTGAAAACAGAGGAGGGTTTTTTGTCTTTTTTTTTGTATCCCTGGTAACTGGCACTTTATAAATGCTTCTTAACTGATTGACTTAAAATGTCTTTCAAGTGAACATCAATCCTAGAACTAGAAGTCTATGAGGCCATCCAGTGCAACCCCCTACCTACTGCACGAAGTCTTACTACAACATCCTTGATAAGTATCTTTATCTGGCCTCTATTTGAACACCTCCAGTGACAGTGAGCTCACTATAGAATGCTTGTCATTCTTGAACACAGTGCCATACAACAGCAATCTTTCCCTTCTCTCTTCCCCAAGGAAAGTTTCAGAAACTACCCTTTGAATTAAAAAAACTTTTTTAAGATTCCAATAGAAGGGTCTTTCCCCCTCTCCTCCAGCATCTTGGGTGGTATTTTTCTGTTGTTTGTGCTTGAATGGTAAGAGCATGCCTTGTATCTCTGATAGTAAAACATGAATCACTAAGAACTCACATACTTTGCTAGGAATTAGATGCCTCTGTCGTGTCTTCTCCTGTAAACTGAACTAATCCATTCTGGGAAATAAGGGGGAAACTCCATACTCTGGAAGAATCCCAGGCACTTTGTAATAATGTAACAGGAGAGGAAGGGTATCCTAGCCCTTTTTGCCAATATTCTCATGTTTTGACATCAGCCCCTTCTCTGTCAACCAGGAGACTAAAAGGACAGATGAAGCTCTGTCAAAACCTTAACAGAGGGACTAGAATGTTCCCCTTCCAAAAATAGCAAGCATAACAGGTTAGAGTTTTACAAATCTTTACAGCATGCAAAGCACTTTTCAGACATTAGTTCATTTAATTCCATGAACGTGGGACAATGAGAAGAAGGAACTCTAGGGTTTAGACCAGGGGTGGGGAATCTTAACAAAAGTATTTGTTCTGTAAAACTTGGACTCACTCAAAAGGTGGAACCCAAGGACCTAGAAGGCCATGAGTTCCCCCATGGTTTAGACACATATGAATTACGTAGATAAATCTGTGAACATTTCCACTCAAATTACCTCAATCTGGAGAGCTTCTCGGAAGTCTGGAAACAATGATTATTCTCCTTGCCTCACAAGGAGACAGCATAGGGGATTTAGTCGAAAGAGGCATGAACTAGGCAAACATAAGAAATATAAGAGCTTAGAGAAGAATGTCAATCTCAGACCTCAATGTAAAGCTAGAGAAAATAAGGCTTAGCAAAGTTAAATGACTTACTTGTTCGTTGTAGCAATAGTCAGAATTCTGAATTCAGTACTCCAAATTCCTAGTCCTTATGAGTTGAGGATAATAGTAAGCTTATATTTATACAATGCTTTGAGGATCAATTAAATTCAGTAGACAATTAGACAGCTAGGTAACCCAGAGAACATAGTGGCAAGCCTCGAGTCAGGAAGACGCATCTTTATGAATTCAAATCTGACTTTAGACACTTACTAGCTGTGTGACCTTGGCCAAGTCACTTCACTTGTTTGCCTCTGTTTCTCATCTGTAAAATAAACTGGAAAAGAAAATGGCAAACCACTCCACTCTCTTTGCCAAGAAAAGCCCAAATGGGGTCAAGAAGAGTCAGACAGAACTTGAACAAGACAATTATTAATCACCTTCTGCTTGCAACTGTGCTAACCACTGGTTAAAGTAACACTTTGCTCACATGCTTCTATTCATCCTTCATTCTCAAAGAAGACAAATGACATCATACGTCAGTGAGGTCTTGACTAGAGAGTGAATTGGATTTAAGTGAGGCAGAGTTGCACAGTCAGCAGCCTCACCCTCTCTTCCAGAATCATTGAAATCTGGTAGCAAAGCAAAAGTTAAGATGACTGTTGATGGCCCAGGATGTAGTGAGTGATCTTGGCTCTTCTAAATCAAGGTCATTTCCCAGGCCTCAGTTTGTCAATGACTAGGCAAGAATTGAGACAAAAGATGCCCTAATTTACCATCACAAACATTTCAGTCTGGAAGAAGACCCTCACAGTTTCTTTCCAGAACAGAAAATAATTGCATTCTAAGCCATCCAAATCAATGAGCCATAGAGGCTTGGGCTGGGTAGCTATTATTGTTCATTCAATGAAAGCTACAATGATTTGTGTTTAAAGATGTAGTCCATGAGTGGGGAACCTGCAGTCTGGAGGCCACATGTGGCCTTCTAGGTCCTCAGGTGCAGCCTTTTGACTGAGACCAAGTTTTGTGGAACAAATCCTTTATTAAGGGAATTTGTTCTGTGAAGTTTGGATTCAGTCAAAGAGCTGCACTTGCAGACCTAGAGAGCCACATGTGGCCTCAAAGGCACAGGTTGCCCATTCCTAGTGCAGTCACAGATCCATTTGAAACACAATAGACTGATTCAGAGAAAGTATACTCACAATAGCCTTATGAGATGGACCTCTGCTTTCTTTGGTAGAGGGAATTCCTCTATCTATACAAGTAAGCGCTTTTTTTTCAAACAACTTAAAGCCCTAGAGAATTACCTAGAGCACTAAGAAATTTAGTGAGTTGTCCAGGATCCTGTAGCCACTACGTATCAGAGGTAGGATTTGAACCCAAGTTTTAGTTCCAGAGCTAGCTCTCTGTTCATTGTGACAAGCTGTTTCTCAGTTGGTGGATAATACAAATGATATTATTCCCATTTTACAGATGTGAAAGCTGAGCCTTAGAGAGCTTAGGGTATCTGCGGTAATACAGATGAGACATATCAGAGCCAAGAACTTGTGTCCAGGTCTCCCTTTAAGCTGATGCTATTTCCTCTGTGCCATACTAACTTTATATATTTTAGGGGTTGAAGGAGAAGACTTGTGATTTCATTAATGCAGAGGATTTCTAGTGAGAGAAACCCTTTCTTCCAAAGCACATCCTCACTATTTTGCGATATAGTCTCAGAAGTTACATAAAGCACAGAAAAGTTAATTGACTTGCCTGGAGTCACACAGCCAGACTGTATCAGAAGCAGGACCTGAACCCAGGTCCTCCTGACTCCATCATCTACCCACTGCCTCATTCTGTATTGTCTAATGTAGTTCAGTCCTTCCCTTGGATCATTCTGAGTATAGTAAGTAAGGCTTTTTAGAAATCATCCTGAGTGTCTGTGATGATCTGAAGCAAATTTTCCAAGGGGAGACCTACATTTCCCAGGAATCCTAAACCCACTCCACATCAGAGAAACAATCAAGTCATATTTCTGCTCCATTTTCCTTGATCTTTGTTCTGATTTTCTTTGAAGATTATATTTTTATACGTGTATATATGTATGCATGCATGTGTATATG
Source organism: Pseudochirops corinnae (assembly GCA_028646515.1). Lineage (NCBI taxonomy): Eukaryota > Metazoa > Chordata > Mammalia > Diprotodontia > Pseudocheiridae > Pseudochirops > Pseudochirops corinnae. The sequence goes on from CM053589.1 coordinate 153,014,072, forward strand.
TCTATTTCAGAGGCCTCTTGTATTAGCCCAGCTCTCCATCTTAACAAATTAGCTTTCACAGGATTTTTTTTATTTAGTTTTTCTAAGGTGTGTAATATTTAACCAATTAGAAAGGGTGAGGTGAAGGTGGAAATCCTGAATTATGGTGCAATCAGTGATGAATGATAATCACACTGAGACCTCTAACCCTGTACTTGAGATTGAATTCTGACTCCAATTCTGCAACCTACTAGTTGTGGTATTTGGATAGGTTGCTTGACCTATCTGACTATGTTTTCCTCATCTATTGAAATTAAGGTGTTGGATTAGAGCCAGCGGTTCTCAACCTGTGGGTTATGTTCAATTTGTAACAATGAAAACACATCCTGCATATCAGATATTTACATTATGATTCATAACAGTAGCAAAATTACAGTTATGAAGTAGCAATGAAAATAATTTTATGGTTGGGGGTCACCACAACCTGAGGAACTGTATTAAAGGGTCGCAGCATTAGGAAGATTGAGAACCACTGGATTAGACAATCCCCAAGATCTCTTCTAGCCAGAACATTCTCTGACTCCAATTCACTGACCTTCTTCTTCTTCTTCCTCTTCTTCTCCTCCTTCTCTCTCTCTCCCTCTCCAAATAAAGATAAATAGTTCAATATAATCATTTCCCTTTACAATATAATACATTTTATTTCATATATTTTAAAACATTATTCTGAGGTGTCCATAAGGATCATCAGACTGCCAAAAGTATCTGTCTTACAGACACATTTACACACACACAGACTTAAAAACAAAATCCACTCAGAGAATTTTTGTCATTTGTGATGCCCCTGGATAAACAGTATATTGTTATAGTCAGTATTTTCTAAAGTGTGATCTATGGAACCCTTTTGTTTTAAGTGACAGCAATAGGAATTCCTTGAGAAAAATTTGAAGTTACCAATATCCACCCATGCATTAATCAAATATTCACATGGTTCTGTGATTCCTCAAGGTGGTGCTCCCTGCAGTGACGCTCTGGCAACTTATCCATGCCTGTCCAACATCCTACAGGACTCTTGTCCATGTCTTCCTCTCGGTTAACCCCAGAGAGTCCATTCAACATTCTGGGGATCTGATACACTTCCTCTTAAAATTTCAAGGATAGCAGTGGAGCATGTGTGCTGCTCATTGGCTGCTCCTCACTCCCATCCACCTTTTTTTAAATCAGATTTTTCTTTTATGACATCTCTATGCCATATCTTCATAATTCCTTATTTGTTATGTGTTAAAGCCAGAGAATATCCACCACATTTATGTACATAGAAAAAATACAACACACATAAGTTTTTAGTATGACAATAGGTATAATTGACAAAAAGTCCCCAGTCCTTCCTTTATCCTGTCAGTATTCCAAACTCCTTGACACCCCAAATTGGGATGGATGAATTTTTCCAATACATTTCAAGGTCAAAAGTATTCTGTGGCCAAATGGTCTGAGCAAATGCTGCTCCATAGTATCAAGAATTCCTTTACATATGTCTTATTGATGGAATTATATCTATGGCCAATCTAATGATATTACATAGGATTTCTTCTCTCATCATTTCAAAGTCCTCTACAGTTATTAGTGAAATTTCTAATTATATTTTCCAACAAGTAACATCACAATCCTATGAGAAACTTGCCTAAGTTTGCCACAAGTATAAGTGTCAAAGTCAGTATTTGAACCCAGGTCCTCTGACTCCAAGTTCACAACTCATCACTGGACAAGGGGTCCTCTTCCTTGGGCCCAGTTGCCACTTCCTCTACCCCTTGGTCATTAGGAGTTTGGCCCTTCCTTCATCCTAGGCCTATCCCTGACCAGACCTTGAGATACCTGTTCCTGAGATAACATCCCTGTCTTTGTATTGGCCTCCTCCCTCCTCCAAGAGGCCACAAGAACCTAAATCTTTAATATTTATTAGACTATATTTCTCCTCTAATCTTCACTGCCCCCAAAGTCAAGTTCCAAACAGATGCCCATATCCCTACTTCTGCTTAAGGTATCCTAGAGCCCCATGCTACTAACCCTTGAATCTTCTATCCTCTTGGCAGGGAACTGTCTACCCTGCCATTACTCCCCATGATCCTCAGGACCTAGCCATCTGCCCTGTTACCTACCCTACCTAATAAGTGCAGGACCCTCTCGTCTGCCAAAGACTCAACGTGATCACAAACCTTCTCTATATATTGTCTCCCCCAATTCTCTATATATTCTCTATATATCGTCATACCCCCAAGGAGTATGAACTCCTTGAAAGGAGGAAATGCCTCATTTTTTTCTTTGTATTCCCAGAGCCTCGGGTTGTACTTGGCACAGAGTAAGAACCCAGTAAACACTTTTCCATTACATTAGGCATGAGGGCCACCCCTTAGCAATGAGAAGAACAGAGTAGTCCCGATCTCTCTATGCACTGGCTCACTATTAAAAGCTTTGTTCTCAAAGGATTTGGTCATGAAGGTATAACTGTACTGGGCAACCAGCTCAGCTGCTGTAAACACAGTCCTGCTTAAAGAAACTGTATTTAAATACACGAGAGACAGCCTCTAGCTGATAGAGAATTTACCTTGAAGTCAAGGTCTACGTTCAAGTCCCTCTCCAATTTAGATACACATAATTTGTGAGAAAGTTTGTCTCCTTTGAAGGAGAGCTTTCTAAGTGATAGCATTTGGGGAAGTCACATTGTAAATCTATCTATCACTAAATTCGCATGAAGTAAGTACATCTGTATCTTTTTTCAGTGGCCTTAAGACAGGAAGTTGAAAACACTCCAAATCTACTTGGACCTTTGCTCCCTCCTCCTTAGAACAAACCCCTCAATATTACTCGAGGGATTTTTAAGAGGGAAGCAGCTTCCACTCGATCAAATATGGCCCAAGTGCCAATGAGGCAGAGACATTTCCTGCAAAGCGCCCGGGAACATTCTCTTTCCCAATAATACTCGGCTTTGTCCAGCTTCAGGCTCCCTCCTGTGTCTCCCCCAGCTTTAGTGGCCTGTCAGTGGCTGTGAGAGAGAACTTCCCTAGGGTTTCTCTACTCCTGCTGCTCATTCTCCCTCTCGGAGACATGCTCTTCAATCAGAGGTTTCGAGGTGTTGCTGTGGAGGGGATTATGGAGCAATTGACATAGAATTATGACTTTTGGTGGGGGAGAAAGCAGCAGGGGAAGATGAAAGTGGGAACAAAACAGCTCCTGTTTTCATGTAAATTTTACTAGCCCTACAAAAAAGAGAAAAGAAAACTCCCCACATGCAAACACACACACCCACACCCACTCACACACACACCTACTCACACACACACACACACATACATACACACACACACTCACACACATACACACACACTCACACACATACACACACTCACACATACACACACACTCACACATACACACACACATACACACACACA
>CM053589.1:153017999-153052442 GCA_028646515.1 Pseudochirops corinnae
ACACACACTCACACACACATACACACACACTCACACACTCATACACACACTCACACATACACACACACACATACACACACACTCACACTCTCTCTCACACATACACACACACACACACACACACACACACACACATTCCCCCAGCTTCCCCAGAAAATGAATATGAGATTTTGGACGATTTATTTGTTAAAGTTTACAAGAGCCTTCAAACAGCTGTTGAAAGGATATTGAATTCTTCAGGACATGGGCCGGGCAGGGGAGGGGGGATGACATGTCAAAAGGAGTGGAAGGAATTATTGAGGAGTCCTTATGAAGTGTTTGCAGGGGAAGAAGCTGGCCAGGACACAGGGGAAGGTTATAGGGCTAGTGACGGGATTGCTGTGCGAGGCCTACCTGGGGCGTTTCTCTGACATATTCTACCTCTGTATGGGCCTTTGGACTTTGGGTGTCTCTGTTTCTAGGCCTCATGGGGAGCTGAGATGTCCCACTTTTTATAAAAAAGGCTTTGACATCCTTGACCAAAATGAGCCACAGATGTCCAAACTGTTTCTACTGTTAAGCAGAGATGCATTTTTTTCCATAGACGGTATTGTAAGCATATTCAACACAAGGATGCCATTAGAAAGTTACCTTCTTTGGCAACTGATACCAAAATAGGTAAGTCATACTTGCTTGTGAGACTATGTAGTCTAGTGAATAAACAGCTGACCTTAGAGTTCAAATCCAGCCTCAGTCCCCGACTAGCTGTGTGACTCTGGGCAAGTCACTTAACCCTGTTTGCCTCAGTTTTCCCCATCTGTAAAATGATCCGGAGAAGAAAATGGCAAACCACTCCAGTATCTTTGCCAAGAAAATCCCAAATGGGGTCATGAAGAGTTGGACATGGCTGAAAAACAACTAAACAACAATTAGAGTCAGGAAGACCTAGGTTTAAGTGTTATTTCTTATATATTAAAAAAAAATTTGTGGCCATTTCACCTCTCTATGCCTCAGTTTCCTCATCTATAGACTGAATATAATAGCACCAACCTCTCAAGGTCATTGTGAGGGTCAAATTAACTAATTTATGTAAAGAGCTTTGTAAATCTTGAATAACAGCTAGTAGAAGTTGTTATAACAGTTGTGATCAGAGGAGGTAGGAAGGAGGAAGAGGAGAAAGAAGAGGAAAGGGGGAGAAGGGAGACCAAGTAGAAAAGGGGGGAGGGTTACCATGGTACCACTGGAAAGGAGGGATCACTGCTAAAAAATTAGCTGTATGACCTTGGGCAAGTCATGTAAGTTCCCAGTGCTCTGCAGGCTCTTTAAGACTATGAATTGCCAGCCTATACCACCATTCATTTTCTCTATTCACTGCCCTCCAAAAAGAAATAAGAAATGTTGGGTTAGATACAGGATCAGTGATGATCAGTAATCATCATAGATTTTTTTAGCTCACTCAAAAGTTAATCCTTCTTTTCCTATACGACTTATCAAATTATAAATATTTTTGCTACAATCAAATAATGAAGCTTATATTCAGAAGTGTGGGATATGTTCTCGTCCTTGACTAGTTTTGTTTTGTCCCTGTCACTTTCCTCACAGAAATGATTGACCAGAAAGCCTTGTATCATTTCAATTTGACGTCCATGCAAGATTCAGAAATGGTTCTTTCAGCCACATTCCACTTCTACTCAGATCGGCGGCCTCGGTCCCGAGAAGTAATTTGCAAGCGTTCCAAAAACTCCTCCTGTCGCCTTCTGCACCTACAACCTGTCCCTCGTTTCCACCTGATATTCCGCAGTGTCCCACAGAATGCAGCTTTTGGGCTAGTCAAGGGTAATGTGACTATTTTTCCCCACCAGCGGGGCGTTTGGCAAGCCAAGGATATTTCTCACATAATTAAGGAAGCCAAGCAGGATGGGGAGCTTCTCCTCTTGGCTGAGCTTGATTCTGGGGAGAAGGACCAAGTCTTCCATGGCCCAGGATCGAACAACATGCCCTACATCCTTGTCTATGCTAATGATCTGGCCATCTCTGAGCCCAACAGTGTGGCAGTGACTCTCCAGAGGTATGACCCCTTTCCAACTGGTGACACTGACCCAAGCCGCTCACCTAATGTCTCCACTGACTCTCGGGTGAGAAGGGACATTTATGTTCCTGGTTCCATCCACGACAATGAGCTTCCAGAGGTAGAATACAGTCTCCACCATCCCCATCACCTCCACCATACTCATCACCCTCAACACTATCATAAACATGACCTGTGGGAGAGTGCCTATAAAGCCCTAAAACCAAAATCATCCCGGAAAGACAGAAGGAAAAAGGGACAAGATCATAATGAAATGCTTACAAAATCTCAGATGCTGAATTTTGATGAGAAAACCATGAAAAAGGCACGAAGAAAACAATGGAATGAGCCAAGAATTTGCTCCCGGAGATACTTGAAAGTTGACTTTGCCGACATAGGGTGGAATGAATGGATTATATCACCTAAGTCATTTGATGCCTATTACTGTTCTGGGGCTTGTGAGTTCCCAATGCCCAAGGTAGAGTGAATTGTTGTTGCTGTTGTTTTGCCATTTGAATTGCCCTTTAGTAAGATAATAATCATAATTTATTATGGGATATAGGAACTGAAAATAAGTCAATTACACATTTCTTCTACTATGGTACTCAAAACTAACAATGAAAACTTGTCTCTCTCTTGACCCTACACTAATTCTAAATGAAGCAAGGAATGAACTTCTACTTTATCACCATATCCATCTGTTTGTCTCTCTGCTTCTCAAAAGCATTTGTCAAGGGTTCAAAACCCTGGAACAAGTGCTGCTAAGCTAAAGCATTTCTCATTTCCATAGCTATGCTGGACTTAAGATCATGCAACCCACTCTAATGAGGAAAGACATATTCAGTTTCATGTTAAACAAACATACTTTCTAGAAAATTCAAATTTTAAATCCAGAACCATTAGTATTTCTGAAGCATCCAAACTTCTCTCTAATGTCATATGTTAATATGGACAACTTTCTGTTGGAAGGATGTTGAGCTGAACTATATAAATAACAGCAGTGCCTTGTTAGGGAAGAATATCCCATAGACAATATCTATCTATCTATCTATCTATCTATCTATCTATCTATCTATCTAAACAGTGGTTCTCAACCTTCCTAATGCCCAACCCTTTAATACTCATATGTGGGCATATCTACATGTGGATGGACCTGCCTGGAGACAGAGAGAGGAGCGGTGTCTCTGTTCCTAAGACCATTGGAAATATGTTTTCCAATGGTCTTAGGTGACCCCTGTGACCCCTGTGAAAGGGTTGTTCAACTCCCAAAAGGGTCACAACCCATAGGTTGAGAATCACTGATCTATAAGAATTTAAGTGCCTTCTGTGTACCAAGCAATTTGCTAAGCTGTGGAGATACAGAAGTAGAAATCAAATAATTCCTGCCCTCAAGGGCTTATATTCTTGTGCTATACTGGGTAGAGAGCCAGCCCCATAGTTCAGGAAGACACCCAGCTTCTAATCTCAGAGCCCATCAAGTTAAAACCCCTCACTTACAGATAAGGAAACTGAGGTGAAGGGACCTCCTCAAGGTAATACATTCATCTAGTAGCAGAGTTTGTACCTACAGTCACCACATAGGCTAATTTCTCTATGCCATTCTATCTCTTTAGTGAAGGTAAGCAGCTGAGTTGTTCTTAAAGTACAGAGTTGTCCATATTATGGAAGATGGGAGTACAGCTATGATCTTGTGATTACATTGGTATAGAAAGTTTTCATTAAGGATTCCACCCCACCATCAATGGTGATTGACAGCTGTTATGCAATTGATAGTCTTAGAGAGATTCCTGGGATGCTTATTGGTTAAATGACTTGCCGTGGGTCACACAGTTCATATGTGTGAGAGGCAGAACATGATCCCAGGTCATTCTGAATTGGAAGCTAACTCCTATTAATTAAACAAGGTCATCTCTCCATATAAGAACTGACTTCTTCACTGGAAGGCAAGTTGAGATTTGATTCTAATTCATAGTCTTTCTGAGGCTTTTGGTAGAACAAAACAATTGTCTTTTACAGCCATGCACAAAACTACCTTGATTGATAAGAAAGTCATGATGATGGGGGTGAACTCCATGTCTTTTGAAATTCACTAGCCCTCTGAAGTCCACCATCTGAGACTGAATCTTCCCTCAGAAACATGGACCAGAGCTCTGCCATTCAAATATTTCTCTCTTCCCCTGTGAACTGTGCTTAGAAGTAACACTGATATCCTTAGGTGGTACCTAACTCTCCCCTCAAGGCCAACCACCTGCTGCTTTAGCTTTTAGACTAGATTTTGGTGCCCAGAATTAAAGGATATTAAAAGTAGAATTATCAGATGGATGATCTAGTCCAAGCTCCAGATTTTAAAAATGAAAGCTGAGGCCCACAGAGGGTAAGTGACTTTTCCAAGGTAATACACTTCAGATTCCAGCCCAGGACATCTGTCTTCTAAGTCCAGTCCTCTTTCTACCTTGCCTTGCTGTCTCTGGCATATATTAGCTAACTGTTAGGGTCCTGTACTAGTGAACATGCCAGAACCGAATGACCTTTAAGATACCTTACAATTCTGAACTTTTGTGACTTAGATAAGAGGCAAAATGGTACCGTGAAAAGAGAGCTAGACTTGGTATTGCAGGCTCTGAGCCCAAATCCCTGCTCTGCCACTGACTACCTGTGTAACTTTGGGCAAATCACTTTGACTCCCTGGGCCTAAATTTCATCATCTGTAAAATGAAGGTGTTGGACCAGATGGCCTCTGAGGTTCCTTCCAGCGCTATTCTATAATCTTATATTTCCATGATCCTAAATGCCTAATTTATCAGGAGGGAGGAACTCAGATACTCTGGGGCTTTTATCTCAGAGCAATCAATTAGCAATAATTTACTAAGTGCCTTCTATGTTCCAAGAACTATGCTAAGCACTGGGGATAAAATACCAAAAAATTCAATCCTTAGAATGAATCGTAGGATCATGAGGGCAAAACTATGTAAATGTGACTCTCCATATAGTTCTATATAAATTCGTACTGCCATGTGACCTTGGAGAAGTGACTTAACCTCTCTGGGAGTCTCATTGGTCAGATTATGAATCCCACCTAGGTCCTTAGATAAAACTCTCTCCTTCCCAGTCTTGAATCATATCTCTGAGGACTAAATATGCACCAATGAATGACTTTGCTCTTCCCCCATTTTCATAGTTCTTGATATCCCTAGATACATGTTTCCATAAAATCTATCACAATTTTGAGTCAGAAAGATATGCAGTTAGTAACTTTAGGATTCGCAAAATATTTACTGAGGTCTAAGGATCAGCAGGGTGGGACTGGTAGAAAGGTGAATGAGAAGAAAAGGGGAAAATGAAATGGGAGCAAGTATATCTTTGAAAATAGTCACCACCAATGGAAAGAGTTCAAGAATTGGAATCTTGAGTATGGTGTCAGAAAAGTCACTCTGCCTCCATGGACCTCAGTTTTCTCATCTGTAAAATGGGTGGGTTGGATTAAACGATCTCTAGGGCTCCTTCCAGGCATAAGTCTGTGATCCTTTGGTCCTAGATGATCCTAAAATTTGATAAGGATGAGAGGGAAACCTGGGTAGGAAAGATGGGCTGGGAGAATTTGGATGGGCTGAGGTCACGTGGAGGGGAAGGAGTAGCTTTGGTTTGAGCTGGGGTGTAGGAGTGGTAGAAGAACTTGTGGTTGTGTTCCAAGTGATTTTTCAGTGGAAGGATTCTGAATATGCCTTTGGCAAGTGGCATTTGCTGCTGTTTCCATCAACTCCCAGGAACAAAACTTTGGGCCTATTAAAGGATAAATTCTAACCTCATCAGAGCAGCCTAGTCTTGACACAGTTTCAACATCACAGTTCTCTTACCAAATCACAATTCCTGGTGAGAAGAAACATTTCCAGGCCCCCATAAGCATTGTGTGGGAACATTACACCATGTGTTGTAGGGGCCGCCCAGCTTGCACCCTGGTGGGAACACACAAAATTCCAAATGCGCTTCCCCAACATCTTCTTGGACACATCAATGATAGTTAGCATTTATATAATGCTTTCAAGTTTGCCAAGTGCTTTGCATAGCTTGTTTCTTTTGATTCTCACAACAACTCAGTATAGCAATTATTATGCCATTAAGAATTTTTAACAAATATTTATTAAGTACCTACTGTGTGGAGCATACTGTGTATAATCTATGCTGTCTTTGGTATACAGACAAGATACTACTGGGACCTGATGCTATGGTAGAGTATATATGTCAGAGAAGAGAGCATGGCATCCAGGAAGGATCAATCCTTATTTTACCACCAATTTACTGTATGATTTGATGCAAATTACCACCCCTAGCTAGGTCTCAGTCTCCTCATCTGTAAAATGAAAGGTTGTATTAGATGACCTTTAAGTCCCCTTTATTTCCTAGTTCCATTTATCATCCCTGCCTCTTTCCCCCCAAGCAGAAACAAAGGACAAGCCCACAGAGCCACACTCTTGTCCACTCAATTTTGTGACTAGTAACATGCATTCATTCTCAAAATGGCTACATAAGGTTAGAGGTGGAGTTTCGGGCCATGCAATGAAATAAAGCTAACCTGGCCATGTAGAAGCCAAACTCTCAATCTCTGAGGGCTTTTTTGGTTTTGTTTTTCCTAGTTAGGGGAGTTGATTTATGCTGGTCTGCCCACACTCTCTTGCCTGATAATTTCAAGATGGCAGATCAGGGTTAGCTTTCTTCTTTGGGTGTTTCCCAGTTGTTGCAGTCTCCTGGGTCTGTCTATTAATTTGGTACCTCCTCCTCACCCCTCACCCAGACGTTTTATTAGCTTTTTTCAGTCTGCAGAGTTTTTAAAAGCTAGAAGATGGTTTATTCTAAATCTACTTTGTGATTGCAGTGAAAGGGGAGGAGCATGGGAGCAGTGTTGGGAGGGGAGGCATACAGATAGGAATTAGTGAAATAGCTAAATCTCCCAATAAACTCTCCCTAATAATAGGATGGTTAGAGCTAGAAGGTAAAGATGATGGTTTCTGTATCAGAGAAATCAGCTTTTCTCAATAGGTTCAGATGAGTGTAATTCTGTCAGTGGACTTCTCAGGGCTCCTCAGAGGCAAAGCCAACCCTGCTCACCCTCAAGAGAGGAGGCATTTTAGAGCCTTGATCACCTCCTGTCCTTTCTTAGGAAAATATTTCTTTCTCATTGCCTGAGTTAAACATTCACTTCTCTAAGAAAAAGCCACAAATCTTCCCCTTGACTTTGGCTGTAGAAACCAAGCCACAGTGGGGTCAAAACCATGGCCACGTGAGCAAAACCAGGGGTAAATTATGGGGTGTTGGGCATGGAGATTTTACTGTTTGACTGTTCTCAGGGTTTGCAGAGTGACTCCTTAGCCTGGGAGGACAGTAATAGGAAAAGGGTGTGGCTTCATTGATTTTCCGGCTCATAAATATTTCTGAGATCTTTTTTGTCAGTTTTAGAGAGAAAAGAGCTTATCTGATAGGCATTAGCCTCATTTTAGTTTTCATCTAAAGCACAAAATGTAATCTGTATTGAAAACCACTCAGAAACAATGTTTCAAGCGCAATGTAAAGTTGGTTTTCTCTCACTTCTCAATGATAATAAGGATAGTGATAATAATTAATAACACTTACTACGTACGTGCTGATCACTTTACAGTTGCTATTTCATTTAATCCTTACAACAACCCTAAGGGCAGGGAGATAGTGTTATTATCTCTGTTTTATAGATGAGGAATGAAAGGCAATCTGAAGTTAAGTTACTTGCCCAGGGTCACATAGCTAGTAAGCTACTAAAGTATAATTCTAATTCGGGTCTTTCTGAGCCCAGGTCCAACGCTCTGTGCACTGTAGTTCCAACTAGCTGCCCCAACTTAAAACACAAGCTCAGTGAATCTATCAATCAATCCAGGGTGCTAATTATGTGCCCAGTACTAAGCTAGATGCCAATCTAATCACTTTATTTTTTAAAAGATCATTTATATCATACTTAATATGTGTCAGGTATTATACTAAGCACTTTGAAAATATTATTTCATTAGGTCCTCACAATAATACTGTGAGGTGTGGGTATTATTATACCCATTTTTACAGGTGAGGAAACTGAGGTAAACCGAGGTTAAGTCACACAGCTATTAAGTATATGAGGTCAAATTTGTACCCAGGTCTTCTGATTTCAGACCTAGCATGCTATCCACTGCACTATTTAGCTGTCTTAGCACCACACCCAGCATATAGTCAGAATGGAGCAAATGTTTATTAATTGATTACTTTAAAAAATTAACATTTTATTGATTTTTTTGGTCTTATATCATTATCACTTTCCAGTGACTCCAACCTCTCAATAGTTTTCTCTTGTCCTCGTAATAAAATATGGTTTTGCAAAACAGATCAATGCATTAACACATATATCCTTCATTTCACTTCCGTGGTGAGTCACATTTCTATTGAGGTGAAGGAGGTGTGTTCCACTGTTCTTTCCTCTGAAGTCATGACTGATTGCTGCATTGATTTCACTTCCAGTGTCTTTCCATGTCATTTTCCATGGCATTATTGAAATTCACCAACTTTCTAACTCTATTCCTCCAATTATCTAGGGTGTTCCCAATACAGTTTTATATATACATATGTGTAGATATATACATATATGTTCATATAAATAAAATATGGTGGTTATGAGGAATTTTAATAAAAATATACTACTATTTTAAATTTTTAAATAATTAGCCTTTTAAAGGTTTTTATAACTTTGCAGCCTTTACGCTTCTGACGCTATTAAAGTCTGAAAATACACTAAGACTTTTGGGACACCCTGTATTACCTGCCACTCATTTCTTCTGTCAGTGTTAAGCCAATCTGGCCATGGTTGTAGGTGAAAATGAATAACACTGTTTCTTTTGCCTCTTTCTAGATTGTGCGACCATCAAACCACGCCACAATCCAGAGCATTGTAAAAGCAGTGGGAATCATTCCAGGCATTCCAGAGCCCTGCTGTGTTCCTGATAAAATGAACTCCCTCAGCGTACTGTTCTTAGATGAGAATAGAAATGTGGTCCTAAAGGTGTATCCCAACATGTCAGTGGAGACTTGTGCCTGCCGATAAGTCTCTGGGATGAACTTCTCTTAAAAAAAGAAAAGAAAAAACAGAAAGGAAGGAAAAGACACCCAATCTGATCACAAAAGCAGTGCACGCTGGGGACCTTGTGTCATGGAAATGAGTCCAGCTGCATTTATGATCCTGTTTATGTCAGTAAACACACACAGACACACACACAGAGGAATACCAACCCTATGAGGCTGGAGAAGGAGCTCTTCATTCTTCTGGAGGTTTGTTTTTTTTTAATAATTAATGACAGCCCCCTGAGTTCAAAAATTCATTTAATTAGACCCAGTCTATCGGCCTTCCCAAAGGTCTTCTCCTCTCCACTTACTCAGAGTTTGCTACCGTCATTATATTAACTTCTCATCAAGACACCCCAAGATTTTCCTGTACCTTTTTTACATTATCATCTCATAACTTGGGAAGTGAGTTTCACACACTCTATCTAGCCAATTGATTCCCTACAAAAATATTTTTGTTTAAAACACTCACCTGCCTTTTAATATACATATTTATATTGAAAAGAAGGCTGTAATAAAGGGCTTAAATGTATATTTTCTTTGAGATTCAAATGTAGTGCACTGTATAAGCTTTTATACATATCTATGTATACAGTATGTTAATATAACCTATTTTTGGTTACTTCTTTCTAATATATATTTTATTTTGCAAAAGAAGGGGGTACTCCAATGTACCCTGCAGATGTGTGAGTTGCTGGGTTAATTTTGAGTTGAGACACATATTCTTGAAATAACACACATAGTAATATGTTTAAATACTAAAACAAAATAACCAAGATTTTATATTTTTGTAAATTATACTTTCTATACTATAGAATATGTTATAAGTGCTTTTTACTGAAAGCTAATAAATTAAAGTACAGTTGTATCTTTTTAAAATCGTATAGTTCTGTTCTTTCCTTCTTTCACTAGTTGACTCCATAAATAAAATATTAACCATAAGTAATATTCTTGGGAGGATATAAAGACATAGAAGGTACAGGCCCTACTCATGCAGCTCTCTAGCTGGGGACATGAGAAAGGTATACACAGAAATATAGTACAAGAAAAGGAAATGATGAGTGACACATAAATGAGAGAAACGACTTGTTCTCTAGGGTGACTTTCAGTTCTATACCAATGGCTCTACAGAACATTTTAGGAAAAGTTTCATCTAATAATCCATTGCATTTTCCATTCTACTGATTCGGAGGAAAAAAAGTTTTGAGACTGGTTGTATTCCAGCATCTATTCATTCAGGCTGGTGGTATCCGGGGACCTTTATTGTCCCTTCTTGGGTCTTGCCCTAAGCTCTTACTCACCAGGGCCATAAATCCTGAAATCAAACGTCTTTTCCTCACCAGATGTTCAATGGTGTTTGCCCTGGACAACAGAATTCCTAGTTTTACCCTAAGGTAGTAGTAGCAAAGCATAACTTTGCAGCATCTAAGATTATAACTATTCAGGTTCTATTAATTGACAAGAAGTCATAAAACACCTACTATGTGCCAGGTGCTGCCTTAGGAACCCAGGATACAAAAGGTGAATATTAAACAGCCTTTACCTTCTAGGAGTTCACATTCTTTAGGGGGATTGCATTCTATACCACACTTATATGAAAGAGGCAGGAAGTGTGTTTACCCAAGTAGTATATCTGGAGAAAAGAGAGAGGGAAAGAAATGGAGAAATTCTGTTTGTCTTATTATATATTTTGGATGGAGGCCAGTTGGTGCCAGCAGGTTGAGGTCAGGTGAGAAAATGAATAGACATCAGTAGAAGGAACAACTTTGTCTCTGGTTTTAATTGTGAATTAAATATAAAATATAAATGTACCTAGATACAAGAAACATCATTACACATAGAGTGTGTCCCTCATCCTGACTTACTGAGGGTCCCCAAGAGGTAGGTGGTATTATCATCCCCATTTTACAGATAATGTAGATAGAGATTAAATGTCTCACCCAAGGTAACACAGTTAGCAAGTGTATAAGGCGGGATTCTAAGTCAGGTCTTCCCAACTCCAAGTAACACACTGCATCACCGAGCTGCCTTTAGAGGTCTGTTCCAACTCTAAAGATGTGTTTACATGATGGATTATTGACTCCACTCTATCTTCTTCATGCATCACTGTCTTCACTGGCTTTCTACCATAGTCCAAAATGTTCGCCTCTTTTTGCTGTCACTTTTCTTTCATATCATCTTCATCTATATAACGAGAGGGTTAGACTAGAGAACCTCCTTCCAGTCTATATACAGTCTATAGATTATTAATTATCCTCCTATCCCATCCCCAAAAGTCCTGCTCTGACGCCTTATTGTGACATGGAGACAATGCTGAGCATGCCAAGCCTGTGCCGATGGAGTGGAAACACTTGCAAATCCTATCAGCAAGAAAGCATTCAAGTACAGACAGCCCATGGGTGACTAGTGTGGATAGCAAGTAAGGATATCTAATAATCATAAAAGCACAGAAGCAAAGATTTAGCACTTTAAACACCATCTAGTCCAATATGTGTCTGAGCAGGAATCTCTGACAAGTAGTCATGAAGCCACTGTTCTAAGACTTCCAGCAGTGGGGAATTCCTTCATCTCGATGCAATTGACCCCGCTTCAGGTCAGCCCTAATTGCTTTATTTTTTTAAGTACTTCTCATGTCAAGTCAAAATCTTCCTCTTTGAAATGTTTATCTAGTTCTGCTCTCTAGAACTAAATAAAATAACTGTAACTCTTTTTTCCAAATGACAGTCTAGCAAATACTTGAAGACAGTTATCAGCTCTCCTTTAAATTTCCTCTTCTCCAGGCTTACCACTCTCAGTTTCTCAAACCAGTTACTGGTAGGCATCATTTCTAGTCCCTTCAACATTTTTGCTACTGTCTCTTGGAAGTGTTCCACTTTATCAATGTCTTTCTTAAGATGTGGTGCACAGAAATGGGTATAATGTTCACGGGGCAACTGGGTAGCACATTGGAGAGAGCATGGACCTGAATTCAGGAAAACTTGTGTTCAGATTTAGCCTCAGACACTTGGTAACTGTGTGACCCTGAGCAAGTCACTTAACCTCTCTGTGCCTCACTTTCCTCATCTCTATAATGGGGGTAATAATACCACCTACGTCCCAAGGTTGTTGTGAGAAGCAGATGAGATATTTGTGAAGCACTCTGAAAATCTTAAACTACATAAATGTTAGCTACTGTTTTTATCACTTGACCAGAGCAAGGGAGAGCAAAACCGCTCATCACCCCCATTCTATATATGACATTTCTGCTAACTCGGCCAAAAAACACTATTGCTTTCTTGGCTGCGATGTCACCCTGCTGACTCCTGTTATCTTGCAGTCCACTAAAATCCCCAAATTTCTTGTTCAAATGAATTGCTGCTATTTATATCCATGTCTCAATGATTTGCACTGATGTAGTTGCTTTTTTCAAGTGTAGGACTTTACATTAGAGACATCATGGTACAGGGATAACAGTGCCAAACTTGGAATTAGGAGAGATCTATGTTCGAATCTTGCTTCTGACCCTACGCTGGGGGACCTGAGACAATCAGCCTACTTAAACTCTCTTTGAGAGGACTTAACCTATGAAATCATCCCACATACTGAATCCACATTCAGAGTCCTCCCATAGGAGAAATCACACACTATTGCATATTTGTATAACAACCTTAGGGCTTAGTTTCAAGGGGATGTTGTGAGGATCAAATGAGCTAGTCCCATGAAATGAACGTAAAAGATGACAAAGTTTCAGTTATCTATCCCTTTAAAATTTCATCTGATTTGAGTCAAAAATTTGTCTTGGCCTGTTGAGATCATTTTTGAATCTTAATTCTGTCATTCAGTGATCTGTCACTTCCAGATTTATATCCTCTGCATTTTTTAAAAGCATGCTATCTACTAAAGCATGATTATCATTGATGGAAATGATGAACAAAGCAAAGGATAAAGGCCTGTGGAACTTGCCCAGAAACTTCCTTCTACATCAACATTGGTCCATTAATCACCTCTTTGGGACCAGTTGTGCAAACAGTTGTGGAAATACCTAAATATAATACCATTCAGCCCACCTCATCTTAACTGCAAGGTTACCCTAAAACAGTGGTTCTCAATCTTCCTAATGCCACGACCCTTTAATACTCATATGTGGGCATATCTGCATGTGGGCGGACCCCCCTGGAGACAAATAGAGGAGCGGTGTCTCGGTTCCTAAGACCATCAGAAATATGTGTTTTCCGATAGTCTTAAACGACCCCTGTGACCCCTGTGAAAGGGTCCTTCGACCCCCAAAGGGGTCACAACCCACAGGTTAAGAACCATTGCCCTAAAAGCTTCTGTCAATTCTTTGACTAAAAACCAGGGATGTTGTATCTGTAGCACTATCTTGAGCATTGTGCCAGCACAGAGTTGGTGTTCAATAAACGTCTGTTGTGATGCCAGGCTAATTACCCAAAAGAGGAAACGAGGATCATTGGGCATGACTTGTTTTCTGTTATTTTTCATATTTTATTCTTCCCCCAATTATGTGTTAAATCACTTTTATGCCTTGTTTTTTGGAAGAAACCTTTTCATTCTTGCCACGTGCCTTTCTAAGTGCTCACAAACTTCCCTTCGGTGATGAAGAGCCCCCGTGCTTCTTCGGGCAGATTTTTCCCTTTGCATTTCTCTGGTTTCCACCCACACCTGCACACTTGGGGGAGTTGAAACAGGGTGCTGAGAGGAAGTAACTGGAACTATAAAATGACAGGAATGCCATTAATTGTTGTGCTGAGTGGGGGGCTTCAAACCACAGCCTGTAAATATTTCCAGCATCATAAAGCTAGAAGGATCGTAGAGAACATCCATTCCTGATGCCCTCATTTAGCTGAGGAAGAAAGATCACACAGGCAACAAATAGCATAGGTGGGATTTGAACCCCCTTTGACTCAAACATAAGGCCCACCAGCACCTGTTTCTACAACACCCTGGAGTATGGCAAGAACCAGATTAAAATATAATTGGGAAATATTTATAAAATCAAAATACAATAAAACATACTTCATCACAAAAGACAGAAACCATCTGATGGAGGTCACTTTGACTGGTGGGTAGAGGACTGCCTCATCCTCTTAGGAATCCAAGGGTTGGAAGTCACAGCAATGGGGACAGTGAAAACACTAGGGAGATCTACCTGAGCTAAGTTCAGACATCTCTAACAGGAATAGTCCATGTGAGCCTTTGGAGCAGAGATGTCTCCAGATTTGCACATCAGCTTCTTACCCATGGAAGGCAACCTAAGCAGGTCTCTTGATATGGGACCTAGGCTACTTCTTGTTCCTGCCAGGTAGACTCAGTATACTCTGCTCTTTTCTATGCAGGGATGAAACAATATCATTTCAAATTGTTTTAGTTTTTAAGTAGAAACTATTTTGGATTTAGGCTCAAAGGATTTGGGTTCGATTTCTGGCTCTACCACTTCCTATATGCATTACTTGGGGCAAATCATTTTACAGCTCTGTACCTCAGTTTCCCCATATGTAGGATTAGATTAGACAACCTTGAAGGTGCCTTCCAGTTCTAAAATCCTGTGATCTAGCTTCCTAACTAGAATTCAAAGGAGACAATTACTTCTTTCTTTTGAAAATAGTGTAACACATGCCAGTCTTGAGTCCTTGGACCCTTCTCCTGACTAAGTCAGCTGTTCCAACCCGTACCTGAGTAGGTTCCAAGATGTAAGTTCATATACTATGTTGGGGTATGGAATTGAACTCACTGAGGGGATGGTAGGAATTTTCTTACCATCACCTCACTTAACTTGGATTTCAATTCCTCCTTAATAGCTAAAATGTATGTAGTCTTTTAAGGTTTATAAAGCACTTTACTTGGGCTGTCTCTTTTATCTTGTGTGATCCTCTCAACAGCCCTGTGAGGTAGATGCTATTATTATCACCACCACGTTACAGATGAGGAAACTGAGGCTGAAAGAGGTACAGTGACTTGCCCAGGATCACACAGCGAATAATCATCTGAAACAGGATTCAAGCTCAGCCTTTCCTATTTCTATCCACTGTACTATATACCTGCTTCAACATTTAATAGTTTTTAACTGCCCACTAAAAATCTTATTCTCTCTAAGAGCTGAGAACTATTCTAACGGATTGTTCTTGTTTTCTCAGTCATTTTTCAGTCATGTCCAACTCCTCATGATCTCATTTGGGGTTTTCTTGGCAAAGACACTGGAGTGGTTTTCTATTTCTTTCGCCAGCTCATCTTACAGATGAGGAAACTGCGTCAAACAAGGTTAAGTGACTTGTCCAGTCAGTGTCTGAGACCATATTTGCACTAAGGAAGACTCATCTTCCTGACTCCAAGGCCCACCACTCTATCCACTGCACCACCTAGCTGCCCTATTCTGATGGGGAGAGAATATAAAAGCAAACTAGAAATTGAGTAGTTCTCAATTGAGTACCTTCTCTCCAATATCCATTAACATTACATGTGGTCTTTTCCTGGGGTTTTTTTTTCCTTTTCCTGATCTTTCTCTTTTTTGTTTTTGTTTTTTTGCTTTTTGGGGGAAGGAAGGCAGGGCAATTGGGGTTAAGTGATTTGCCCAAGGTCACATAGTTAGTTTTTGTGTTGTGTCTGAGGCTGGATTTGAACTCAAGGCCTCCTGACTCCAGGGCCAGTGCTCTATTCACTGTGCCACCTAGCCGCCCCCTGATCTCTCTCTTCCTGTATGTTTGTTCCTGTATGAGCAGAGAGGCTCATTACTAGCAACAGAAACTCATCAAGACAGTCTCCTAAGACACAAATCAGTTCTGATGTACACCAGGGAGGGTACCCACACCAATGAAACCTTGTACCCTTCAAATACTGAAGTATTTCTTTCACCTTGTTTCTCCTCTTTGTGTCCTGTCATGAGCATGACTTGTTCTTGCGCTCCTATCTCTTTGTTACCAATTGTGAGTTTATCAGTTATTTAAGCAAGGAAATAACACCATACATATAGAAAGCACCTTAACAAAACATATTCACATGCATAGTCTCATCTGATCTTCATTTCAATTCTGCAAATATTTAGGGTACAATTATTCCCATTTTATAGGTTGTTCAAAGCCCACAGTTTTTGACCCTAAGCTTTAATGTACATGTTTTTCCTATACTG
Source organism: Pseudochirops corinnae (assembly GCA_028646515.1). NCBI lineage: Eukaryota > Metazoa > Chordata > Mammalia > Diprotodontia > Pseudocheiridae > Pseudochirops > Pseudochirops corinnae. The sequence continues at coordinate 153,034,277 of CM053589.1, forward strand.
CCTCACTTTGTCAAATTTTAATTCCTGAATATATGAAACACAGAGAAGGCAAAAAATAGAAACATCATTGATCCTTTGGGGATATCTATTGGCCTAATATCCATTAAAGTTTGATTCTTGACTATTTCTTAGCTGATACTCATATCTCTAAGCCAAACCACTTCTGCTCCCTCCAAAAAAACAAAAACAAACACAAAAAAGCATGGAAACATATTGTCATTCTCAAATTAAAGCTGTTCAGAGGTGTCACCTCCTCCTGAGGGAGACATCAGCTCTGTGGAATAATGAAGGCCTGAGTCTAATTTTCATCTCCTATTATTGAATCTCCTTTTTCCCACAGCAGTGCTCCTTGTTTGTAGTACTTACTTAAACTCATCCATCAGTCATGGGAGGGATGCATACTGACTAGATGGGTGTTAACAATCACAACAAGAATCTCTCACTGCAGCCATCTCCAATCTGGAAAAGAAGATGAGAAATGAAAGACCCTCAAAAAATTCCAGGATATAGGCAGCATTGAAGCCTTTGGAGTTACAAAACTAAAAATGATCTCTTCCCTGTCCTCAGGGGACTTATCATTCTATCCAGGAAATATGAAATGCACACAGATAAGTATAATATGCAGATGAGCATATGACGGGCATCTGAGAGACAGCAAGTCACCAAACTGATCAGTGTCCCAAGACAACTCTTAAGACTATAAATGACAGCAGAATTGAATCTGTAGATGTTCCTTAACCAGGAACTCCCTGCCAATGCAATCACCATTTCAATAGTGGAAAAAAGGTGTAATACAAGATAGGCAGAGGTGGAGGCAAAACAGAGATCCAGATAAAGAACTTTAAGAGTATTTGAACTAGGTGAGAACAAATTTGGCCTCAGACACTTATTAGCTGTATGACCCTGGGTAAGTCACTTAACCCTGTTTGCCTCAGTTCCCTTGTCTGTAAAATGAACTGGAGAAGAAAATGTCAAACCACTCCAGTATCTTTGCCAAGAAAATCCCAAATGGGATCACAAAGGGTCAGACGCAACTGAAAAATGACTGAACAACTAAAACAAGTCTGCTCTCTGGAATTTAGCTTCCTCATTTGTAAAATAAAAGGGTTGGACTAGACTTCAAAGATCCCTTCCAAATCTGTGTTGTTTGATCTCTATGACTCAATGACTTCTCCCCAGAGTGGTCTGGGACGTTTTATTTACCCCAGAAATGAACATTGAACTAGGTCTCGAAGAATAGAGAAAATTTGGCAAAGGAGAAAGGAGAAAGGGAAAGAGGGAGGACCCCAGTAGAGGTGGAAATGGCATAAGCAAAGGAATTCAAGCTCAGTGGGTTATCCAAGGGGTTGTGTGTCAATCAGTTAGGCTGCTGCAAAGAGTTCTTGTTGGGGAATAGTGGGTGATCAAACTGAATGAAACTTGCCTTCTACTCCAAAGCCACCCCTCTTCATAACTTCTCCATTTCTACTGAATACATAGCCTTCCTTCTAATTCTTGACACTCTCTCCACTTTTCCTCACCCCACCCCTGGATCCAATTGGTTGCCAACTTTCATCTCCATTTTTACCTCTGGTGCCAAGTCTACCCCCACAATGTCCCTGGCATCTAAACCCTTTTATCCAGTGACATGACCACCTCCCAACTTCAGGCCCTCCTCACCTCTTGCCTAGACAACTGTAATGTCCTCCTAAATGATCTTACAAGACTCCAACCTCTGCTTTTATCTGATGAATTCTCCACTGAACTACTAACTTGATATCTCCAACTCACTGCTCAGATCACATCATTCTTCTCCTCAAGAATCCTCCATGGTTGCCAATTCCTTCTTAAAGACCTTCATAGGCTGAAACCAGACTATCTTTCTAGATTGATTTCATATTATTTCCCTTCACAGACTCTACATTCTAGCCAAATTTTTCTACCTGCTCTTTCTCATCCCCAAACTTCCACTTTTTGCCACCATGCTTTAGGCAGACTGTCCCCTATGAAATAAACTCTTTACTACAATTTCTTAGAATTCATCTATTCCTTCAAGGTTCAATTCAAGTGCTCCCTTCTACAAAAAGTCTTACCTTAACTTCTTGCTATTAGTGCCCTCCCCTGAAAAAAAAATTACCTTTTTACTGATTTTTTTTTCTATTTTGTAATTTACTTGTGTGTGTTCAAGTTGTTTCCCCCCAAATATGATGTAAGTCCCTTGATATAGGGTATCCTCAAATATTTCACTGGATCTGTAAACTCATCAATTCAGGAGTTCCCTCCAATAACGCATATCCCAACCTATCCATGCTTTCCCATTCTATGACACTATTGTCCATGTCCTACTGAAAGTCTGACAAAGCAGATCTACCCAATATGCTGAAGGTTTACTCCATTTCTCTTGACATAGTAAGGGCACCAGTAGAATACTCTGACCATCTACCTGCCATCCCTCACATCCTCCACAGAACCATCCCATCTTCTCTTTCTGTAATATCATTCCTCAATAACATCCTCTACTTCTGTTCTTTGGAGTTCCTCTCTTATTATATGATGCAGCCTGTTTGCACCTACCCATGAGGCTTTCCATCTCTCCCTGTATGACAATCATCTTTAGTTCTTTGAAGGCAGTGGTATTCCAGGTCTTGGTGTCATAACAGCAAAATGGTTTAATTCTTTTTATCATAGTCCTTGTTTTACAGTAAATTTGGAGTCAGTGAAAGTGCACCACCATTTCCTAAAAGCAGTCAAGGATGCTCTTCTTTTCAACTCAGGGCCCAGCTCATTGTCCATCCGGATTTTCCCCAACACACATGTTGTTGGACAAGCTCTATTGGGTGACCTAGACAACAGGCATTCTTCATCCCCTTGAGCTTTCCTATGTGTTGTAGTTGTTGTGTTTGTCCTTCATTCTCAAAGAGGACCATGACATCAGGGAGATGATGATATGACTTGCAGTTGACTTTGATTTCTGTGAGGGAGATCTGTACAAGGTCACCAGCCTCACTTTCTCCTACAGAGTCATCTGGGTCCAGTGGCCAGATATTCATCAGGATGACTGGAGATGGCCAAGGATGCAATGGGAGACCTTGGCTCTTTTAAGCTTTGAGTGAGGTAACACCCATTCAGTGAGGAGGCTTTATGTGTGTATTAACAAATCAAACACCTTTAAGATCTTTTCTAGGAGGCTCTGCAAGGGTCTGGAGCTTAATGTTATCAACATAAAGTCATCCACAACAAGGAACATCTGGATGACCTCACCACCTATAGGGAATCTCTTCTTCTCCCTATTCTGGATCTTCTCTCTTATACTGGCAAATGAATTGGGTGAATCCACATTTCTCTGTTTTATGCTTCACTTGACCTCTTATTATCAGAAGGCCATTGAACAAGGTTTATTTAGTATTACATCTTCTGAAGAATCCTGAATGATCTTGATGTAGGGAAGGGAAACTCTTTGTTAGAAAAGAACCCATGGCTAATACAGAAATGTGTTTTGCATGACTTCACATATATAATGGGTATAATATTGCTTGCTTTTTCAATTTCAATGAGTGGGGGAAGAACTTGAGAGAAGAGAATTTGGAACTCAAAATTTTTTTAAAAGAAAGGTTAAAAAAGTCTTAGAGGAAAATAGAAAGAAAAGAATCTATAAAGCTTTATTTGGGGGAGAGAAGGGAGTGTTCAAGATATAGAAGAGTCAGGCTTCTGCATAATCCATAAGTCTCTGGCCTTTTTCATTTCTTTCTCCTGAACCATATTTTCCCACATAGTTCTCCCTATCCTTGCCTTTTCCCATCTTTGCATTGAAGTCACTGATCATCAGGAAGTATAAAGGTATTGAGGGTCTTAAATCCAGGTATCTAAATTGCAATTATTTTCAATCTCCACAGCATCTCTGGCATCTATACATTTCGTCCAGGTACACACTCACCCACTCTAGAATAGACCCTCCTCATCTCTTTCCTGGACTATTATAAAAACCTCCTAAATGATCTAGCAGAATCCCATCTCTGCCATTGTCCAATGCACACTACACACAATATATACTTATCATTTTTACTCTGACAACCAAATGTTCCATGAAATAATATATCTTGTAGGTTCAGGCATATGATAAAACAAACTCTATCAACTCCATAGTTTGTCTTTACAAGAAAAGCAAAAGCAGTTGTGTTTCTGCCTGGCACATAGTAGGAACTAAATGATTGTTAAATGAGTGATGGAAAAAGATGAACCATTTAGTATCAGAAAACTCTAGCAATATCCATTTTATATCCATTTTAAGATAGATTTATATTATGTAATATATAATATAATATAATATAATATAATGTAATATAATATATATAATATAATATATTATATATATATTTAAGATAGATTTTACTCTTTGGTCCATTGCCTGTACTAAAAGTATTAGAAAATAAAATCAACTCAGACAATCCAAAACAAGAATTCTGGCTAGGTTGTAGAGGGTCTCAAATTTCAGGCTAAGGAACTTAGACTTAATTTTATGGGCAATGGGAGTCACTGATGATTTTTGGGACTAGGGGAAGGATGGGGTTGGAAAAATAAAGTACACAGAGGAGAATTTTAGAAAGATTAATCTAGTAGTAGTATTTAGGATCAATTGCAAGAGGTCAGGGGACAGGTGCAGAATACCAGTTGGTAAGCTATTGCAGTAATCCAGATGTGAAGTAATAGGGTCATTAAGGAGAGTGATAGGAAGGGAACCACCTGATAAGCACAGAAAAATGATCTAGCCATAGGGAAATGTCTACACATGAAAAAACTTAAGAAATTTAGAAAACCATCCAAATAATTCAGTGTCTCACTGAATTGGAGATGATCTCAGAGGGAAGGCATTAGTATTAAGGAGGACCAGGACAGGGCTGGTTTTCTTTTTTGTTTTAGGATTTTTTGCAGAAGTTAGGATCTTAATTGAAACTTGAAGGAAGCCAGAAAGCAGAGATGAGCAGAGAGAATTCCAGGGATGGAGGACAGTCAGTGAAAATGTAATGGAGTCTGGAAATGGAGTGTCTTGTTTGAGGAATAGCAAGGAAGCCAGTGTCCCTGGATCTTAGAGTACATGGAGAGGAGTAAGGCAGAAGACAGGAAAAGTAGGAAGAGGGCAAGTTATTAAGGGCTTTGAATTCTAAACAGAGTATTTTACATATGATGCTGGAGTTAATTAAGAAACCATTGGAGTTTGTTGAAATGAGGGGCATGATATAGTTAGGAAGATCATTTTGATAGCTGAGTGGAGAATGGATTAAAGTGGGAAGGTCTGAGGGAGAAAGAATAACCAGAAGGCTATTGCGATAGTCTGGGTGATCAGAACCTGCACCAGAATAGTTACAATGTCAAAGAGGAAAAAAGGATATATACAAGAAATGTCATGATGATAAAATCAATGAAATTAGAAAACAGATTGGAGAGAGAGACAGAGAGAGGGGGCAGAAGGGAAAGAAGGAAGGAAGGAAAGAAGAAAGGAAACAAAAGAGTTGAACATGACACCAAGGTCGTGAGCCTAATTGCTTGGGAGGATGGTGGTGCCCTTAATAATAATAAAGAATTACAAAAAAAAAGAAAAGAAAGAAAGAAAGGGTTTCAGGGAGGGGAGAAGATAATGAGTTCAGTTCTAGAAATGTTAAGTTTAAAATGTCTATGGGACATCCAATTTGAGATGTCTAGTAGGCATTTGTAGATACTAGAGTAGAGATCAAGAAAGTAGTTAAGGATGGATAAATAGATCTGAAAATAATCTCCATGGAAATGATAATTGAATGCATGGAAGTAGATGAGATAATCAAGCAGGAGAAGATGGTCCAAGGGAACACCCATGGTTAGCAGGCACAACTGTATTAAGATCCATCAAACAAGGCTACAAAAGAGCAGTCAGGTAAAAGGAGAACCATGAGAAAGCAGTCACAAAACCCTAGAGAGAAAAATAGTTTCCCAAAGTGGGTGATACTGGGCCATACAATAATGGAGGGGGTGGTAGTAGCCTCAGGTGCAATTGGAGGCCATTGAATAAAAAAGGGGGTGGTGGAAGCATAAATAAAGAAGAAAATGTTGAAAAACTATTCATAAGTGTTTCATCTGTTGTATAACAGAGTTAAAGTCATAGTGATTACATTATTTTCCAAATAAACACACAATATGCAAATTATAATTGACCAGTGGTCAAGTCCACAGACAGAGACAGGTCTTAACAAGCAAGTGTTGGCAGATAAGCATGTCCACATTGTCAGGAAGTCCAGCATTCATCAACAGGAAAATGTGCATATAATTACTTGTTTACAATACAATACTATATAGTTACATGACAATATTGTGTCATCAAAATTTCAATGCAGGAAAAAATGCACAAATTTACAGTAAATTATTGAATTTAAGATGCATCATTTTTTAAAAAAATTTATATCTTTTTGAAATGACACAAATTTTTTTTAAAAAGTGAAAGGGTTAAAGATTTGGGGGGGGCACTGAGTTTGTTTTTTTTTAAGAGGGTGGTAGCCCACATAAGTTTAGGAACTTCTGAAATAAATTATCAAAGAGAAGAAGGTGATTAACATGCCAAAGGTAGCACAGAAGTCAAGAAATATGAGGATTAAGAAAAGGTCATGGGATTCAGCACTTAAGAGATCGCTGGTAACTTAGGAGAAAACAATTTCAGTTGAATGAAGAGGTAGCAAGCCAGATTTCAGAGGGTTAAGAAGAGCAAGAGGAAAGGAAAAAGAGGGAGCATCAGTCATAGATGGCTTTCTCAAGATGTTGAGCCATGAAAGAAACAAGAGATAGAGGCTGATAACTACTATTGTCTCTCCCATTAGAATGTAATATCCTTGAGGACTGGGATTGTTTTTTGATCTTTTAAAAATATATGATATTTATTTTCCCCAAATTCATGTTTAGACAATTTTTAACATTTGGGGTTTTCTAAGTTTTGAGTGCTGAATTCTATTCCTCCCTCACCTCCCTCCTCCCTGAGAAGTAAATCAATCAGATATAGGTTATATATATGCAATCATGTAAAACATTTCCATATTAGTCATTTTCTACAAAAGACTCAAATTTAAAAAAAAAAGAAAGCAAGTGAAAAATAGCATGCTTCAATCTGTATTCACACATTATCACTTCTTTTTCTGGAAGTGAATAGTATGCTTCATCATTAGCCCCTTAGGATTGTCTTAGGTCACTGTATTGCTGAAAATAGCTAAGTCATTCATAGTTCTTCATTGTACAATATTGCTATTACTGTGTACAACATCCTCCTGGTTCTGCTCACTTCACTTCGTATCAGTTCATTCAAGTCTTTCCAGCTTTTTCTGAAATCATCGTGCTCCTCATTTCTTACAGCACAATAATAATCCAGCACAATCATATACCGCACTTGTCCATTCCCCAATTGAAGGGCATCCCTTTGATTTCCAATTTTTAGCCACCACAAAAAAGAGTGACAATAAATACGAACTGTTTTTGCTTTTAAAAAATAATCGCCAGTATTTAGCACAGTGCCCAGCACAGAGTTGGAACTCAATAAAGGTTAACAGACTGACTGATGGGTCGATTTGGTCTTCCACTCCTAGTAGAGAGGGGAGAGAAGGAAAAAAAAATAGTAATGGCCACGTTGGCTGAGCTACCATGGGCCTCTGACAGCTTATCTCTCACCTCCACACATCCCCAAGCAGGGGGAGAGAATGAAAATGAAGAAAAATAGTAGGGAGGGTGAGTGTTCCTATTCCCTCCTTCTTAACCTTCCACCCAAGAAGATTGGTTCAGTTAATTACAACCTCTTAAAAAGGAACAACATAATGTCATTCATAAATCTTTCCCTAGAATAAACAACCAAACACCCACGACACTCATTTTTAGACATGATTTTCACTGGCCCTTAGTCAGTATTAACATGTGACCTTTACCTCCCACCCCCTAAAAATAAGTCTATATATAGACTCCAGTAACAGGAAATAAACTTTTTACTCAAAAGGATGAAGGCGACACATGCACACGCCTCAGGCTTATCATCATTTTTGGGTCATTGAAACCATAACTGGTCATTTGGGGCTCAGGGACTTTACCCAGAACCTCGTGTACAAAATGGAGAGGAAACATTGCATAACATTCCTTCCAGAAGCAGGGTGTCTTACACTCTCCTTTGCCCCCACCACACACACACACATGTATACACACACACACACACACACTCAACCCTCCAAAGAACACAATCTCCGAAGGGACAAAATTAAAGACCAACTTGACACAAAACAGATATTGTTCCTGAACAAATAATAGCTCTAAACTAATAACATGGGAGGGGAATTTTTAAGTTTATTTGTATTTTTTTAAGTATGTTTAGGGGCATGAAGTTTATTCTTTGATGCTTGAATTCAACCTCATTTATACAACTCTCAGGTGTTCCAGATGCCAGGACTTTCAGCCTAGAAGTGTGGTAAAAACCAAGTGTGTTTTCTGTCCTTATTAAATCTTACCCTCCTGTTCCCCCACACATACATACACACCCCAAATTCAGGGGTCTGGAAAACTCTGAGCATATGACATTCCCCACCCCCCACCACATCCCGATCCTCCAGCTCAGAGCTGGCAAGGAAATGAGGAGGGAAAGAAAGAAAAAAAAAAACACTAATTAAGCAGCCGATAACCCCAAAGTGAAATGTGAATTCTTTACAGTATACAATGTTCTTCCCACAAGCCATTTGTGTTTGTCAGATGTTTATAGAATCATCATTAACTAAAACTAAGAGCTTTGGGAGATAAGAGCCACTGAGGCAACTTCAGATAAGTTACAAGTGTATGGCCAGCCTGGCTGACAACTGATGAGAGATTGTGGTTAGAAAGGCCTGCGGAAACGGGATGCTCCAAGGCTATTCCTTCATTTTCTCTCCCTCCTCCAGAATCTAATCCATCAACTGTCTCAAGCTGGAGTAACCTGGGGCTCCTTTTTCATCCTGTTGGCAGACAGGGCACACCCCCACCCCCCACCCCCAAAATGCCTTATTTTGCGCTGCTGGCTGGTCTGCTAGCTTTATCTTTCCTGGCCTGCTGTGGGCGAGGTAAACCCCTGGAGAACTGGGAGAGGGTGCCTGCCGTGGAAAGCACCAATAAATTCTTCAGGGAGGCTGTGAAGGGGGAGGATGACATGAGCTTTGACTTCAAAATGTTCCTGGAGAACATGAAGGTGGATTTCCTGCGAAGCCTGAATTTATCAGGGGTCCCTTCCCAAGACAGGACCAAAGTGGAACCACCTCAGTTCATGATTGATCTGTACAACAGATATACCACCGACAAATCGTCCACTCCAACATCCAACATAGTGAGAAGCTTCAGCATTGAAGGTATGGATAAACCTGGGGGAGGAAGGGTCTTCTTGGTATCCCTAGTGTCTAGTTTAGCATGGTGCTTGGACCATCAGAGGTGCTTGATAAATGTGTGCTGATAAACTCTTTGGTTCTATATTGCGTGGGTCTGTGCCAATGACCCCTCACTTTCTTCTATTCTTCCAAGAAAGAAGGTGTTGGAGATGAGGACCTAGAGGTATTCATTTGGGGAGTCTATGCCCTTTCTCCATACTATTTAATGGACTAGCCAATTTGTCAGTCTCTAGAGTTCACATACTGGCCTTTAAAAACAATTGTTTAAAAAAAAATTATTTCTATTCTCTCAGTGGGTTTAAAAAAGAAAGAAAGATAAAAAAAGGAAAACTCTTTGAGAATTTCCTTTGTCCTGCCATCCCTCAGTCTCTAATTAAATAATTTATGGTTTCCTTTACACAAGAAGCAGCTTACATGGTTTGATGACCAGTTATAATGATAGCATGCTGATTCACTAACCAGGAGACCTGGGTTTTATTCCCATTTATTCCACTAACATGTTGTGTGACCTTAAACAACTCACTTTGCCTTTAGGTTTCATTTTCCTCATCTTCAAAAAGGAGCGGTTTATAATAGATAATCTTTAGAATACCATAGAGTTCTGATGATCTACAAGCCTATGAAACTGAGAAACCAAATGGTCAGATAGCCTGAGATTGTCTAAGTGACCATGGAAGGCCCCCCACCCTTCCCCAGTAATTAATTATATTGAATGTGCAGGCATTGGAGCAGATAGTTTTGAAAGAATCAACAGAAACAAATAAAAACAGATTTATTGATCATGTAGAAGTGTTGTTTAGTCATGTTCAATCAATCACATCCAATGTTTTATGGCCTTATTTGGGGTTTTCTTACAATTTCCAGAAGTACAGATTGGTTAATCGGGCATTAACCTTTCTTTTCAGTAGGAATTTGCAAGAGGATGGATTTGTCTCTCAAATATTTGCTTGCTTTTTTTTTCTTTTTTGGTTTGAGACCTGTGGTTTCATCAGCTTAGGAACTCCCAGCATGGAAACTCCTTCCACCAAAGCAGATTGATAACTTGTCAGCAACTTAGAGCCTGATCATGAGCTCCTCATAATGAGGACAGAGAATGTTTTTTGTCTTTCTTTCACAGTGCTTAGCACAGTGCCTGATTCATAGTAGGAGCAAAATAGATGTTTACTGACACACTTAAAAATTGCTTATTGCCTAAGAGTGGTGCCTATTATACTTCAATGTTAAGTACTTGCCCATGGTCACACAAGTAATGAATGCTAATGGGCAAAATTTCAACCCAGATCTTCCTGATTTCAAGGCCAACTCTCTCCCTGAGGCATTTGAACGCACTGAAATGCATGGAAATGACTTTGGGGTCATTTAACATATGGCAGAACTCCATTGAGAGGTAATGTGGTATAGTAGCCAGAGAACCAAACTCAGAGTCAGAAAGAGCCAGGTTCAATGCCTGTCTGAAATATAAGCTAGCTGTGAGACCTCTTATGATCACTAAGACTAAATACATTGCAGAATTTGCCATTCTGCACAAATCAAAGGAGTTTCCTCCCTAGAAATTTTTCTACACCAATTAAATCACAGTTCTATACTGAAAAAGAATGTCAGGCATACCACATGGTAAATCATATTCCCCAGGGTCCAATTTAATGGGATACTATAAAAAAATGGGTGTTAGTTTTGTTCTCTGACACCAATGTTATCAGGGGGTCTCCCCATATTGAAACCAGTGACAGCATTATCATTATGGAAAGTCCTCTCTTCCCACAGATGCAAAGTAAAGTGAAGAATCAAGGAAATTATCTGGGGAATTTAGGCAAAACCTCACTTTCCCCTAGTCCAACAATGATAGTGGAGATCAAAGTAATTTTTGTTTTCCTTAAATCACCCTGATAATCCTAAACTTCAGTAAAGAGTATGTAGTCACTGCTGATTGCTGAACCATGTCAGTCTCTGGATCAAGTTCTTTTCCTAACATTGGAATTTCACTTCCCCCTCCCACTCACTGCCCTTTAAAAAAAATTCTCAAGGTACTCAATTTAAGGCTGGCAACAATAAATCAGAGTCTTCTCAAAAGCCCCTAGGAAAACACGGGAATTCACTTCAGATTACTTTGGGCTCATTTTAATACATCATCCTTCTACCTTCATTTGCAACAGTGATTTGAAATGACCACGTTTCTTTCATTTAAATTCTTTAAAAATACTTTAGAAAGAAATGTTACCAGGGCAGCTAGGTAGTACAGTGAATAGAACCCTGAAGTCAGGAGGACCTGGATTCAAATACAACCTCAGACACTTAACACTTACTAGCTGTGTGACCTTGGGCAAGTCACTTAACCCCAATTGCCCTCCATTCCCCCCTCCAAAAAGACCAAAAACAAAAGCAAAAAGAAATGTTATGATTTCTATCTTTATAAAGGCAAACAGTAGATCGCATGAATCATTACTTGGTGATGCCAAATCAACACTAAAATCCAGAATGCTTGTTTATATAAATCAAGGGGCTATCATTATTGCTGTGATTATTGTTGCTATGGCTCATATCAATGTGCCGCTTTATGAGTTATATATGATTTTCCTCACAACCACCCTATGAGGCAATGTCAGTTATTAGTTACGTTTTACAAGAGGCTCACAGAGGTGGTGAGCCTTGGCCAGTCACAGAGTGTCAGACACAGAATTCAAATGCAGGTCCTTTCATCCCAATGGCAATGCTCTTCTCAATGTACCATTGTGACTCATATATATTAAAATTACTTGCATGTGTGACATACCCCAGCTTTCAATAGCTTGTAGACTCCTTGAAGGCAAAATGGCTATCTTGTTCTTCTTTGTAATTCTCTCATAGTATCAGACACAGGACTTTGTACACAATTAGTGTACAATAAATATTTATGATAGGGAAGAAGAGGGCAATGAGAAGGGAGGGAGGAAGGAAAGAAGGAAGAAGGGAAGGAAGGAAGGTAGGGAGGAAGGAAGGACAGAAGGAAGGAAGGAAGGAAGGAAGGAAGGAAGGAAGGAAGGAAAAAGGAAAGAAAGAAGGAAGGATGAGAAGGAGGGAGGGAGGGAAGAAGGAAGGAAGGAAAAAAGAAAGAAGGAAGGAGGGAGGGAGGGAGGAAGAAAAGAGGCAGCTCAATACAGTAGGAACAATTTGAGAATATTAACCAAGAGACCTGGGTCTGAGCCCTGGCTTTGCCACTACTAACTATGGGTCTTAGGCAATTTGCTTTATCCCTCTGGATCTTAGTTTCCTCAACTACAGAATAAGGAGCAGGGAAAGCGGTTGGACTAGATGAGTGAATTTAACTTTGGAGCCTTCAAACAGGAAAGCTAAATGAGCCAAGTAAAATAAATCAGGTCACTGTGTGTGTGTTTCCATTGCAGATGCTGTCTCTATGTCTTCAATAGACCGACATCCCTTCCAGAAGCACATCTTACTTTTCAACATCTCTATCCCAAGACATGAGCAAATCACCAGGGCTGAGCTCCGGCTCTATATTTCATGTCAAAGTCATGCTGAATTGTCCCATGAACTGAAAGGTAACATTGCTATTTATGACATCCAAGGTGGAACAGACTTCTGGGAAGACACAGAGGGGACCAAGTCCTTTCTTGTGTCCCAGACCATCGAAGAAAGTGGATGGGAAACATTTGAGGTCTCCAGTGCAGTGAAACGATGGGTCAGGTCAGACCCAACAAAGAACAAAAACCAACTGGAAATCAGAGTGGAAAGTCACATGAAAGGATGTGAAAAATTAGACATCAGTGTCCCCCCAGATTCCAAAAACTTGCCCTTCTTTGTTGTATTCTCTGATGACCGCAGCAATGGGACAAAGGAAACCAAGATGGAGCTCAGAGAAATGATAGGTCATGAGCAAGAGAGTGTGCTCAAGAAGTTGTCCAAGAATGTTAGCACACAGCAAGAGGAGGAAATGGAAGAAGAAATGGAGGATTTCTCCATCAGGAGACCATTTTCATCCAGAAACAAAAGAAGCACAACTCCCAATAACCACTGCCAAAGGAGCTCCCTTCGAGTTAACTTCAAGGATATTGGCTGGGACAATTGGATCATTGCCCCAAAAGAGTACGATGCATATGAATGTAAAGGAGTCTGCTTCTTCCCTCTTGCCGATGATGTGACTCCAACTAAGCATGCCATTGTTCAGACTTTAGTGCATCTCAAAAACCCCATGAAAGCTGGGAAAGCCTGCTGTGTGCCCACCAAACTGAACCCAATTTCCATCCTTTACAAAGATGATGTTGGAGTGCCCACTTTAAAATACCAATATGAAGGAATGAGTGTGGCAGAATGTGGATGTAGGTAGTACCAGATCACCTGTCAAGCCAAGAAAGAGGAAAATGTTGGCATACTGTTCTGGGGTGGAAGGGGAGGGGAGGTATCAAAAGGCATACTCTTGTACAAAGCTATACTTTGGTGCTGACAATGTTAACTGGAGTAGGCAATCTTGGAAGGGAGGGGAAAAATGTAAAACTCTAAAGCTGTTACATGGAATTAGTTATTTTGGAAGCACTACTGCAATTGGCCTTCTTAGCTATATGTCGAACAGGAGTAAGGTTGAACTTTGAAGAACCCAAAGGGGATGTTGGGAAAATAGAATTGGGTGGGGAGTATGTAAAAAAAAAAATCATAGAAGTAGATGGAATGGGGGATGGGAATGGGCAGGGAAGATGGAGGAAAAAATGAAAACAAAGTGAAAGAATTGAGTGTTGGTAAAAACTTACCTTAAGATTACTGAGTACGAAATGTGCAGATGGATCCAAAATGTATTACAATCTATAAAAATAGACATGAAAGGGAATAGGGAAGTAGGAAATGAAGCTTTTACATGGATAGCAGTGTCCATAAGGAAGTCATCACCTTGATCTAGGGCACACTCCATGTCAGAAAACTGATTAACAATTGCTGCTTTAGGGAAAGATGACAATTAAGAATGTATATGCCAAGAATGCAGTTACAATTGAGTACCACCAGGCCCCAACACGTCATTCAGTTATGATTGAATGTGTAGACTCTGGCTGGGCGGATCTGACTACAAGGTGGATCAGTGGCACAAAGTAGAATAAGCTTCATCTGCCACACCGATCTTCCCAACAGAGCCCTTTCAAGGATTTTGACACCCAAACTCTGCCACTGCCATGGAACAAAGGGGACCAGTGGCAAATGGGGTCCATCGGTTACTCTGGTTTCTCTGAGGTCCACTACATGGTCAAAATGGCTGTTATTTGTTACAAAACAAATCCATTATTTCATACTCCTAAGGGGTAGCAGTGTTACATGTTATTGGATGGTACATTGGGGATGGTTCAGTTCAGAGACCGCGGTTCCTTTCAATTATTTATTCAATATAGTTGACCTTGTATTTTCTTTGAGCATGAACTGGCCTTTTTTTTTCCTTCTAGTTTTTCTTTGGAAGAATTTAAAGAGTAGTGAATGAATCAGGCTTTAATTCACTAAAATAAATGCGTGGGAGTTAGAGATGTCATGCTTTGGACATGGTTATCCAAGATGTACCTATTTTTACCTTCTTTATGACACGTACTTGAATGATAAGAAGCCCAGTCTCCCCTCAGTTAAGGCTCACTCTCCTCTGAGTAACTCTTGGCCTTATCTCTCCTTTCTGATAAAAAAAGAAGCTTTGCCTTATGCAGTACATGCTCAGTATTTCTTCAAGCAAAAAGCAGTGGAAATGCTAACATTTGTCACTTCCTTTCTGGGTTTCTTAAAGGCAGATGACTTTTTTCCTGAACAGTCTTAGTAAGAGGAAGTTAAATTGGGAAGTTTTATGTTTCATCAATTAGATGGGCTCACTTTTCTGACATTGGAATTGATTAAATGGGCTGTCTGTCAAATTAGTTTGGGTAGAATCCCAAGGTGCTCTTAAGAATTCTAGTATAGCCCAACTGAAGCTGCTGACCACATGGTTTTAATATATTCCAAGTTTCATTTTCCCAACCTTGATGTGGAAAAGGGAGGCAGGGCAGAAGAGAGGGCTTACTTGTCATCATCTCCTTCACATTACTATCACATACAGGATTTAGGGTGGCATTTCACCCATATGTTACCCAAATCACTCTTCCTAAAAGGTGGGGCAAGGACACAAGAGAAAAGCAGAGGAGACTTGGCTAATATAGAATGGATAGAGTTTGGGAAATGAAGTGGCAGTTAATGGAATAGAAAGATCAGCATTACACCATCTTACACAAGTCCTTGCCTTATTCTACAGATAACCAAGCATCTACACAAAACATAGATGGATTTTGTTGAGGGAAAAACCAAAACAATAGCTGGACCTACTGACCATTTAAATAAATGCTTATGTTTTAAACCAAAGAGGCTTTGTGGGTGAAATAAACCACCAATATTTTATTAGTTGGGATACTCAAAAGAGATTCTATTGACCCCATAAGCCACATAGAAACCCACATTTAAACATCCATCCATAACCCTGTCCTCTGTACCTATACCAACAGCATAAGTGACTCATCATGAGTTAAGAATGTGCTTTCAATGCTTTTCCAAGCCGTATAAACCAAAGAGTCATTCCATTTTGGAATCAAAAGGGATCTCAGAGGACATCCAGGTCAACCTATTCCTAAGCAAGAATCACTGTTACAACATCCATGATAAGTGGAACCTTGAGGATCTACAGTAACAAGAAACTTACTACCTTCCAAAGCCACTAGGCCCTTTTGGACATCAAGAATGTGCACTTGCCCAGTCTCCCTTGTGACGATGGTGGGCACAGGATAAGTAAGGTGATCTACCAAGGTTAGGGGCTATGGAACAGAACTAAGTTAATAATAATAACTTGCATCCATATATAGTGCTTTGAAGTTTATATGGCATTATCTTTACAGATGAAGAATCTAAATCTCAGAGAGATTTGATCAATATCACACAGCTAGCAAGATTGAATCTGAAGTAGGCCCTTTGTAAATATTGATTGACAAAGCCAAGATTCTTAACTTCAAGCAGACTGCTTATTCCACATAGACATCTGATAGATTAAGAATGAGTCAACAAGTATTTGCATTAGATAATAGAGAGACAGAATCAAAACAGTTCCTGCCCTCAAGGAGCTTACGATATAGCTGGTGGAGACACATCCACATATAGGTATATATAAAATAGATGTAAGATATTTGGGGGGAGGGAGTGGGAGAAGGGCATTCAAAGGAACATTAGAAGGAGTGCATTAGATGGTTCCCGGAGCTGGGCCCTAATATCATTTATAACGTACTCCAATCAGTTAAGCTAGTTATTTATAGCCTGAAAAGGATAATAACAATAATAAAAACTGACAGGTAATGATATTATTAATAATAATAACTAGCATTTATAGAGCTTTGTAAGGTTTGCAAAATGTTTTACAAATCATGTCATTCATCCTCACAACAACATCGGGAGGTAAGCTGGCATTATTAGCCCCACTTTACAGATGAGGGAAACTATGGCTGAGATAGATTTCTTTACGGTTTCTGAAACATTTTACGTATAAGTTATCTCATTTAATAAACCATGTAAGGAACGATTAAGTCGCCAACTATCAAATGCAGAATTCGGTGCTTTTCATTTTCTAGTTGCCTAGTTCTTCCCTGATGAACCTCTGAACCCAAGACCCTGCAAATGCTGGGCGTGTTTCCGATTCTTAGCAAATATTTGCTGTTGGACTGATTAAATCCGGCTCCCCACCTATCATCTCCTTTATGCCACCCTGTTCTCATTTGCCCCAGGTTCAACGCTATTTTCCTCCCGCTTCTTCTCCTTAGCGGTGCCTAAACCAGTGAGATGTACAGAATCTCTGATCAGGTAAATCCTTACAAGCACCTGGTCAGAAAAGTCTCAAGACACTATTGGCCACGCAAGGGGGAAAGGATGCTAACTCCCTCATCTCTCACTATTTAAACTCTACAGATAGCTATTTTTCTTTTTTTTTTAATATTTCAATATAATTTATTTCCTGTGGATTTTATCTTATGAACTAGAAACATTTAGAAAATTTTTCTGAGCACTAAGGTAGGCTCTGACATGACTTCAAGAGGTTAATGTGATTATTCAATTCATCAAATATTTATTAAATGCCTCCTAAATGTCCAGCCCGGTGCTAGCCATTGCAGATACAAAAACAAAACTGAAACAATTCCTGCCCTCAGAGAGTCGAATTCTACTGGGAGAAAGCAACCTGTACATAGATAAATGAATACACAATATATTTGCACCAGGGCAGCTAGACAGTGTAGTGGATAGAGCACTGGGTCTGGAGTCAGGAAGAGTTGAGTTCAAATTTGGTCTCAAACATTTACTAGTTGGGCAGGTCACTTAACCCTGTTTGCCTCAGTTTCCTCATCTGTTAAATGAGCTGGAGAAGGAAATGGCAAACCACTGTAGTATCTTTGCTGAGAAAACCCCCAATTGGGTCATGAAGAGTCAGACACAAATGAAATGACTGAACAGCAACAAAAATATACTTCCAACAGAGAATTTTAGATTCTCAGTGATGCTAGAAGTTTAAAAAAACCCACTTAATAAAATACAAATTGGTACAAAGGATATAAAAGAATTTCCAGGCCCCAGAAAGAGAATTATAATAGAGAGGCCCCATAATGCAGTAGAAAGTACACCTTTTATTCTATTCCCAGTCTACCTAACCCTAACTCTTGCTATGTGACATTAACTCATTTAATTTATCAAGGCTTTTGCCTCATCATAAATGGCAGGATTGAACTCAATAGTCTCTAGACACACACACACACACACACACACACACACAC